>BRZM01000024.1:4491169-5078190 GCA_033238685.1 Lates japonicus | reverse complement strand
AGACACAAAGCCTGAGTCACCTCACACTACCTGTATTCTCATCAAAAACACTGTCCACTCCCATCTCTGCCCTCATCACTGGACTGTTTACATATTCAGTTGGGAATGAAGTGAAAGCGCTTGTAGAATTGTGGAGAAACCTGAGTGAATCGTGACGTTTGGTGGTTTTTGAACAGTTTCGATCTTCAAGCTTGTCGACACCCCTGAGCATCAATACTGTTGCGTGATACAGATGGTAAAGTAGTGAGCAATCGGGTTCGAAAGGTTTAACTTTGCAGTGCAGAGCATTTGCTCTTGAGTAAAAGTCTGTTTTCATCAACTGTTTTCCCATCTCTCTGCAAATTCTGTGTGTCTTTGTAGCCTCAACACAAATGGGATAGTACAAATGGGGTTAAAGGCACACACTTTGATAGAGTCTCTCCTTGCTGAGATTCATGGTGATGCACTTGGTTGTATACACAACACTGACAGCTTGAGAAGGTTTTACATGCATTCTCACCTCTTGCACCCTTTGCCCATTGCTACATTAAGGGGACAAGTTTCAGATTATCAGTTGTAGAAAGTTACAGAATTGTCAAATGCAACATCTCCAGTTCACAATGCTGCATCATTTCAGACAGTATCTGTTGATTTGCCAAGCACTTCATTTGAAGGCTACTGATGCCTTTAAGGCTGAAACATGCTTCTCCAGACTACATATGGATGAATGTGCATGCAGGTCATTCGGATCATTGTTGTGGCTGCTGTACAACTTATATAATGTCTATACATGTTTTCCTTCTGTGTTTTGAAACCCCACATTCCCGTCTGTCAAATCTCATACTTTCAGCTGACACTCCCACAAATGAATAATCCAGGATATGTAAAACCACTTTCTTGGTTTGTGTCAGTAAAGCCAGTGATTGTGGTTTCCCTGACATTCATTTCAGTTAAATATATTTTCAAAAATATCCCATCATTCCTGTCCTAAAATTTGAGTGATCAACAGAGAGCTGAATACATGAACACATATATGAATTCATATTCTTGTTGACATACCTAGCTAGTATTCATTTCCCATTCAGCTCACCTAAGCGAGCATACAGTAAAAAGCAGAACCTCTGTAATCACTACATTTGTATTGTTAAATGCTGGCATGAAAGTTGGGAGGACGCATTTTCAGCGGCTTGAGGTGTCCTCTGGCTGTGATGTTTTCCTCCCTCCTTTTTTCTGTCCTCCATTTTGTCCTCTTCTTTCTATCCTCATACTCTTGCACCAGTCTAAAAAGTTTTGGTCTGTTTGTTTGCTGTTGTTTCTAACAAGGCATAAGGCAAGTGTTGAGAAGTTATAACTAATGGCTTTGTGTTTATAGACGAATTGTAAGCCACTGATTAGAACAAATTTGTGGCAAAAAATCCCTTTGGCTTGTAATACATTAACAAATGCTTAATTAGCTGTTATCACATTTATTTTTGTCCAGATCCTCTGTAGCCCTTAAGTGGTCATGCAGTCTGATCAGTCATGGGGAGCGTTCACAACCTGGCAGCCTAAAACCTGGTCTTACTAATGGCTTATAACTAATATATAAGCATTTGTGAATCATTATTAATTATTTGATATTGAAACTCTTTTTTAAGATGGTACATAATATGGAAATATTGTTAAACAGTGTGACACATTTAGTTTAAAATTGTTGAGACAAAAAAATAAACAGCATTGGTAAACTGTGAAAAACAGTTTATTTACAATACAGTCAGTATCAGTATATAGAGGACAAATGTGGAATGAAACTTTCTGATCTTACTGGGAATTTTGGAAGGAAAATTAAAGTTTTGGCCCATGTAGCTGCTACTATACCTCTGCTTTAAATAATAAATGTCACAAAGACCTTTTCCCCTTTAAGCATAGGTTTAAGCAGCTTTTCTTCACAAAGTAACATTGATCTAAATGCTGTGGACTTTTTTCCATAGAAATCCCAGATTCATCCTGTTAATATAATCTTGAACAAAGTAATAGAAAGAATAGAATCAAGTATCATAGAGTATAAACAGTATAAACATGATCACGAATGTGCATTTTAGAATTACATGCATTTTTACATTCTATAAAACCATATCCTCCTGCAGTCCTTGGAGTTCCAGACCCCTTCTTGAGATATAAAATAAGTCTTTTACCTCTTTTACCTCACTTTAGCTGGTCACTGCTCTTCTTGGTGATGCATGTAGCATGTAGCATCAGACCAGTCAGAGAATTATTAATTGAAAAGAATGGAGTCATATAATCACATTCAGTCCTTTGAGATATCTTTCATGCACTAATCCACATCAGTTATACTTTCATGTCATTTAAGTCTAAATTAGATTAATATATCAGGTGAGGCCTGAGATTACAACACTTCCCGAAATTTAGTTTCCTCCTCCTTTTGAATTAGCACCACACTGATGTAGTTGCCATAGTGATACAGCAGCTGCCACTGTGATGCTGGATCACTTACAAGCTAATCAGACTCTCCTCTTCCGTCTCTGGCTCCACAGTATCAACATCTTCTTTGTTAGCTGGGAAGAAGCTCTCTGTAGGTGGGGCTGGGGGTGGGTCACTGGGGCAGCTGCGGCCAGGCTGGTTGTTGGGTTGGTCGACAGGGTGATAGACAAAGCAGTAGGCTCCAGGTTGGTAGCTGTTCTTAACACTGAGGGCCAACTCTGTAGAGGCCAGGGGGCGGTGAACACCATCAATATACACACTGAGTGTGTAGGAGTCTGGAGGGAGAGGAGGCATGACATTATTCAGAGAATAGTAATGGTCTAGTGATAATATAATAGTAGTGCCACAGAAACACTGTCCCATACAATGAACTAATTCTAGTCAGCAACGAACTTAAACAGTACACAAATATTACTATTTCTCAAATGGAATACTAACAGTAACATTAACAGTAAACAGTCACTTTGATATTTCATATGAACATAGCAGAGGTTGCAACAGTGCTAGGTGGGACTTCTTTTCACTTTGACAAAAAGGTTGAGATTAATTTCATGTTTGTGTGTTAAACACTGAGCTGAAGTCAGGATGTGGTTAGCCTAGCTTAGCATAAAGAGTGGAAGCAGGGGGAAACAGCTAGCCTGCCTCTTTCCAAAATTAAAGAATATAAATATACCTAATAGCATGTCTAAAGCTTACTAATTAACATGTTATAGTAATTAGTAATTAGTAATTAGTTTGTTTTGTTTGTACATTTGTGATTTTAGAAGAAGTGTGCTGTAACTATGTCTTTACTAACTGCTAACTATCTCTGCAGCACCTCTGGCTATAGCACAAATCTGTACACGTGCAATGGTAGCAAACATAGCAACTGCACTGTAATGACTAAACTCAGGGAAGCTGAACACTGTGCCCCACTGAAATAGCTCCATCACTTAAATATCACAATTTCTCATTTTTGCATTAGTGTTTGTGTACAGATAAAACAAATGAAATACATCATGTTAATTTGTGAGTCTTAGAGTTGATAAGCATTTTATTTTGTTCTGAACAGAACCAGCTAACTATTTTCTCCTTCCTTCTTAATATTAAGCTAGGCTATCCATGTCCTGACTGCAGCTCCGTACTTATCACTCTTCCTATGCCGCTCTCATAGAGAAAGCAAATAAGTGTATTTCCCAAAACATGTTTAAGTTAAAGTTGTTAGTTTCAGTCTGTCTGATCATTTATCAATCCCTCTTTCGGTAAAGGAGGGATTGTAATCACCGTCATGTGGAGCTGGACAACTATATATAGTTTAGCTCACCTCTGGAACCAAACTCCTGGAGAGGGGCTGGACTCTCTCCTGTTCGGGAGTTGCCCGGGGTGAGAGGCGCAGGGTGGGTGTGGGGATACTCACAAGGCCCTGGCTGAGCACCACTGTGTTGGATTCTACCCAGGGAGCAAGAGGGTTGCCTCTATGCAAGTGCGAGTTGCTAAGTAGGACTCTGGGTGCTTTTTCTATCAAGTTTACTTGGTTTTTAAATAACTGAAGAGGCACTGCACAAACTCTACACGTTAAGATCAGTTTACCTTAAGGAAGTGCTACTCTGCCTGTGAAAACAGTTCATACTGTCCTCTGTGGCTCTGAGGCAGCTTTGTCATGTCTGAGAAAATAACTGATGAGGTACTGTTTTGTTGCATCATGGGAAGTGTAGGATCTAGCACTTTTGGGGCTTGAGCCATAATAGGGGGTAAAAGTCAGGATATCTCATTCCCTGCTGGATTAGTGTTGATAATGTCACAGCTCTGTGCTCAGCCAGGGCCTTGTGAGTATTCCCACACCCACCCTGTGCCTCTCACCCTGGGCAACTCCCGAACAGGAGAGAGTCCAGCCCCTCTCTAGGAGTTTGGTTCCAGAGGTGAGCTAAACTATATATAGTATATGTAGTTGTCCATCTCCACATGACGGTGACTGGGTTAGCCCCCTCATACCTGTCTGATCTTCTTAACCCTTACATTCCCTCCTGTGCTCTGCGTTCTCAGAGTGCAGGGCTGCTATCTTTCCCCAGAGTTAAAAAGACGTCAGCAGGCTGCAGGGCCTTCTCCTATTGGGCCCCCACCTCCCTATTGATATTAGACAGGCTGACTCAGTTGAGGCCTTTAAATCAAAGCTAAAAACTCATCTTTATGCCTTAACTTTCGGCTAGCATATTATTCTGATTCTTATTTCAGGTTATCATTTTTCTACTATATTTTTCGACTATAAACCGTCTTAATATCACTGCATCACTCTAACTGTGTGTTTCTTCCCTCAAGCACATTAGTGCCCAGGCTGTGCTTCTCTCTCTCTCTCTCTCCTACTCTCTCACTGCAGGGTTCTGCTTCCGGAGCTGTAGAGTCTCCTGCTGCTCCCATGATCCAGCTCAACTGATGATGCGACAATAATTAAACATTTATTAGTGTTAGTGGTAGTGTTAGTGCTACTAATGTTTCACTGTTTTGTCATTATTATTCCTTTAGCTATAATAATAATAATTATTATTATTACTACTACTATTTACATTTAGACTTAGTCTGTGTATCTGCAATATTGTCTTTCTCTTACCCCATCTCCCCACCCCCCTCTCTCTGTCTAAACCCAACCAGTCGAGGCAGATGGCCGCCCACCCTGAGTCTGGTTCTGCTCGAGGTTTCTGCCTCTTAAAAGGAAGTTTTTCCTTGCCACAGTCGCCTAGTGCTTGCTCATGGTGGGATCTGTTGGGTTTCTCTCTGTAAATTTTATAAGATAAAGAGTACGGTCTGGACCTGCTCTATATGTACAGTGCCTCGAGATAACTTCTGTTGTGAATTGGCGCTATAAATAAAATTGACTAGACTTGACTTGACTTGACTTGACTCCAATCCCTCCTTTACCGAAAGAGGGATTGATAAATGATCAGACAGACTGAAACTAACAACTTTAACTTAAACATGTTTTAGGAAATACACTTATTCGCTTTCTTTCTGAGAGTTGTATAATGATCAGACCTCCACTCAATGCCAGAAAGTCTGCTCTCTCATGTGGTAACTAGGCCAGCTCGCTAGAGTTTCTAGTGTAGTATTTGTGTATTTTTTTCGACAAGATCTCTAGTTATATTTCTGTGTTTATTCCACTAATTGGACCCTCCTGTTTCTTAGTTCTCCTGGGCCTCCACCGCTGATTCTGCCTTCTCCACTTGCTTGGGATCCAGCCTCTAGCCTCTGTACTCTGTCTGTTCTTGCCTCCCAGTGATTCCAACCCCAGCTGGGAACTAAACCCATCAGATACCCCCCAGTCTTCTACTCCCCGTCTTCGCTTGTGCACTATTAAAGACTGTGTACCGGAACCCTTGTGTGTGTGTGTCTGGTGTTCGCCTAGTCTGCACAGTGGTCCTAATACTAACCGTGACAGATAAATGTTCTTTTAAATCTGCCTCTCGCAAATCCACTAACTTCATGGAAGTGCAATATTAAATTATTGGAGTCTCCCTTTTAAGTGTTGTATAAGGTAAGGAACTGAATTGCAGTGAATAAAACAAAAGTATAACAACCCAGAGGTGTCTTCCAGATATTCACCTTGTTCAAAGCGTGCAGCACATTGCTCAGCCAGCTGTTCAATTGTTGTAGTGGGGAGGACACCCAGAGTTTTGGGGTTGGTTCCAACCTCAGGACAGCACACTGTTAGAAAGTCCTGTACAGCACACATACACAACAAGGTTACACAAAGATAAGTGTATGGACATATCTCAGCTTGTTTTTCTATCTGATTATGTGTGAGTGTTCACAGTCACTTTTGACATTTTTGATACTAGTGCTTTCCTGTTTTCAGTCCTCGTTTTCCAAAATATAAGAACTTAAATATCAGTGAGTTGTCTTATTTGTTAAATTATAATAATTATGTTAATTATGTTATAGTGTGTGTGTGTGTGTGTGTGTGTGTGTGTGTGTGTGTGTGTGTGTACCCGAACAGATCCTTGGGCCATGCGCTCTTGGTTGAGTGATGCGTCGGTCTCTCCCAGCGGTGGATGGAGTCCTGAACCTCTCTGCTGAGCTGCCGTGTTGCTGACCTCTGCTGGTCAAAAGTCTTTATGTGCTCCAGAGCCCCATAGGTGGTGGTCAGATAATAGGAACCTAGGGGCACACACAAACACACACCCATATATATACAGTATATATATATATATATATGATATTTGTGTGTGTGTGCATGCGCGTGTATGTGTTTGTACCTTCTCCTATTGTTAGTGATGGGTCCATCAACTCCATCATATATTCAACATCCAGCTGCAGGGCAGACAGATTGGATCTAGCCAGGACGTACATCATTACAGGAAGGAAGTCATCAGCGCCATGGGCCCGCCCTAAACACACACACACACACACCCATGCACAAATATTTTGACATTCCAGAGAAGAACCAAATTTTGATTTGAGTTGGAGAAGTTTATACACTTATTCATGTTATGTAGTTTATTTAAATTTGACTTTGTGCTTTACATGCATACTGGTATCCACATATTGTTGGATGTGTTTTGCACATCAGATTTTACTTCATATCCCAAGATTCTCCTGAGTCAGTTGCTTACACACATCATCATCAAGCAATCTAATACACTCATGGTGAAATGGAATTACCACCAAGTATTTCCAGCTGCAGCCGCAGCAGGAACATTAAAGAAGCTGGATTCCAAATATGGTTAGGGGTTAGAGTGATTTGACCTCTCAGTCACCACCAAAATTATAACAATCGGCATGGTTTGTAGGGTCTGCAAGGCTGCAGCTGGACCCTTATCAGTAGAACAAGCACCAAGGAACAGCACTGATTTTGGCACAGTGGCCACATTTGGAATTGCAGTTACATGACACTCACTGGACCAAAAAGCCAGTTTCTCACTGACAATCATTAGGGAAGAAACAGCAAGAAAATGATAAAGTGTTTCTTCTGTTACATTATGCTCATGCTCGCTATGGGGCCAAAAATACAGACACTGGAAGATGCCTGGCAAACGTACTTTATGTATTCATCTAATGAGTAAAATGTATTACCATGAACCTCCTGGTACCCAGTACTCTTAAGACATTAATGGAACACAAGCAGGAAGCAACACACATGTCTCCTGGTGAGGCACGGTATGTTTACTTCCTGTTCAGCTTTAGTAAGAAAAAACTAAAATAGTGACGTTAGAACAGCAGCAGGGATCAGATGTTAAAAGACTGTTAGGCATTCTGACCTGGACAGCTGATAGACATGGAGTCGTAGATGATCTTGCAGGCCTTGAGCAGCAGCTCAATCTTTTTCTGAGGAGAATACTCCAGATGAAGGTTGTTCAGTTTGATGCTGATCTTCTCCATAGCGGAGGCCTCAGGGACAGCAGTGGTTACTCCTAATGCAGTGGTGGTGCTTCCTAAGACAACAGACTGATACAACAATAGACGCGCCATTAACATCACAATTGCAACCGCTACTACCGGTATGAGTATAAATGTACAGTACAATACAGTAACAGCTACCTGCTTCTGTTATTCCATACTATTAGTATTACCACTGCAGAAGTGTACATGTTCTGCTGTACCTGATTCTGTGTCAGCTGTTTCATGCTGCCGTCGTTGATGTGCAGTTTCTCCAGACTCTGGTAGATTGGCTCCCTTAGTGGCTTCAGTACGCTCTTACACAGAGCAGCTTCCGCAATGTTCTCTGTATGGACACATGCATGCATAAACCATGAATGATAATATAGTTAAATCATCTCTCTGACGCAGTTTTAACAAAAGATAAACTGAAATACCTCTGTGTAGCCATCACAAAACCTGAAACTACAGCTGATCAGTTGCCACTGATCATCAATTGATTGGATTCTATTAGATTGTACAGGTGTTAAAGTGAATATAACATCTCAGTCTTTGTGTCATAAATGTGTAGCTTCTAAACCAAAGTGAGACATTATGCCTTATCATGGTTTTCTCAGACTTTACAAAACTTCACACTCACAATTGCATACTTCACATGTCACCCAGACATTACACAACTGTTTTCACAGATAGAGTAGTATTATCTGAACATGCAAAATATACAAAGGAAGTAACAGTTTCACAGAAATTCCCCTGGTGCCACATAACACGTCAAGAATTCAACTGGAAAAATGAGTAACACAGTAAATAAAGCATAACATAGGCGTAAAGTTTACCTAGTTTGTCTTGTACATACTGATGTTGAGGCTCCAGCATGGCTTGCAGCTCTGTACTCTGCAGTAGGTAACTCTTCAGTTGAGTCATCATCTGTCTGATCTCCTGTAACAGCTCAGTGGAGGAGGAGTGGTTTGACATGGTCTCCAAGGTGAAAGCACGGTGCTCTTTTACCTAAATACAAAATACTTTTATATCAGATGATTGTTGGACTCAAAATCCCAAACAGATGAGGATTCTTCTTCCTCACTGTACTCACCAGGTTACCGAAGTAGCTCAGAGGGTCCCTGGCCAGCTCCACTATGCGCTGAGTGAGACGGCGGTCGTGGCTGATGAGGCCGGTGAGGACAGTGGACAGACGGTAGCGGGCTCGGTCTAACATAACGGTGGTGGATGTTCTCCTCACTGCTGCCTTGGGACTACGGCTCTCTGCAGGGCGACTGGAAAGAAATACACAGTCTTAAGTTTTTCTTCATCTCTTAAATGTCTGACATTGACTAGTAAGCTTCTCCACTTCAGTGTTTGATTTAGTGTCCTTGTGACACATGACACTTTTAGAAACATTCAAATATAGAAACTTTCTGTAAACCATGACCCGTGACTCTGAATTTCCATTAACCACCAATGTTTGCTTATGAGCTTCAACCACTGCACTGAGACCTGTGCAGGAAAATAGTGTCATATAGAGATGAATTTGTATGTATAGCTCAAAATGTTCTGATGATTTGAATTCTATGCAAAGTTCCTTTTTTGTTATTAATAAACAGCAAGCAACCTTGTACCTATGTTCAAATATTTTGTAAGCCTAATCCATATGTACTTGAAATTTGTATTTGCAGTCTCTGGTCTCAGAATGTAGTTGCCTCTTTGGTCTTTCATGTAGTAGAAGCTTTAGATTTAACTTCACATGCTATATACATGGGATTGATAAAATCAAGATCATATGCTTCTATATACAATTAGTGAGCACTTTATTAGGAACCTTTGCTCTAAAAAAAGATTCAATTCCTGTGTGGATTTCACAAGACATTGGAAAAATTCCTTTGAGATTCTGGTCCATGTTAACACAACTGCATCACATCATTTCTGGAGATTTGTCAGCTGCACATTTATGCTAAAACTCTCCTGTTATGACACATCCCATTGGTGTTCTATTGTATTCTGATCCTGGCCACTGAAGTACACTGAACCCATTGTCACGTTCATGAAACCAGTTTGAGATGACTTTTGCCTTGTGACATTATCATGCTGGAAGTAGCCATTAGGGTTGAACATGGTCAGCAACAATACTGACTGTGACTGTGACCAGACTGTGGAATCAAAACCATGACTGACGGGTATTGAGGGGGCTAACACTACACCAGCAGCAGCAGCAGCAGCCTGGACTGCTGACACAAGGCAGGTTGGTTCATGCTGTTGATGCCAAATTCTGATCCTACCTGCACGCCTCAGCAAAAATTAAGATTCATCAGACCAGGCTATGTTTTTTCCAGCCTTCAACTGTCCAGTTTTGGTGAGCCTATGCCTACTGCAGCCTCAGATTTCTGTTCTTGGCTGACAGGAGTAGAACCTGACATGTCAACATGTTGTGCATTCTGAGAAGCTTTTCTGCTCACCACAGTTGAAAAGAATGGTTTTCTGAGTAACCTTTCTGTCAGCTCCAACCAGTCCAACCATTCTCTTCCGACCTCTCTTATCAACAAGGTGTTTTTGTCTGCAGAACTGCTGCTCACTGAGAGTTTTGTTCTTCGCACCATTCTGAGTAAACTCTAGAGACTATTTTGTGTAAAAAATCCCAGGAGATCAGCAGTTTCAGAAATACTCAGACCAACCTGTCTGGCACCAACAATAATGCCACTGTCAAGGTCACTGAGATATTTTTTTCGCCATTCTGATGTTTGATGTGAACATTAACTGAAACTCCTGACCTGCATCTGTATGATTTTACACATTGCACTGCGTCCATATGTTTGGCTGATTGGATAACTGCATGAATAAGCAGTTGTACATGTTCTTAATAGAGTGTAGCATATTCTATGTATAGAATACTGTTTGGACCTGGTGTTTCTAATTGGCTTTCCCACAAAAACCATGCATAGGCTTTTATCTTGTATGCAAGATAAGGGGTTGGGCAAAAAGTAATGCAGTCCTGTAATGCATTACTGATGCATTACTGTTTCCAGGTGTTTGGGAGTGTTATCCCATATGTGAAAGAAGTTGTACAAAGCCTTTTGTGGCTCCAGAGGGAAAATGAAATTGAAAAATACCTGGAGGTGTCGAGTTAGAAAGACGTGAGCACACCAGACTCCTACTCAGTGCCACATCTCTGCTTGTAGTAATCTGTCCAAGGCAACACAAGCCACTGCTACTAGCATACTAGCATAGAGGAAGAACGTGTGGAATAAAAAAGATTATATTTTTGCTTCTGCTGCAACAATTTTGATCTAATTCTCAGGCTGTCTAAGGTGAGTCTGACAATCTCACAGGTGGAGAGTGGTCTTTTAAAGCTACAACACTTTAAAAAGCTTGATGAAACCAGCTTTTAAGCCTCAAGATTTATTCCCAGGTACATAAAATACATCCCAGAAAATAATGAGTATCTTATCATAATTACTTTTCCCTTGCTAGTAGTTTGAGGCCACTAAATAAGGAAGAGTGACTTGTCCTAATCTCTCAGTCATTCTCATCAGATAAACACTTCTGATTGAAGAACATAGCCTTTCCTCTGGCCCCACCCTCTTGATAAACTTAACATTTTTGCCCATGTAGTGGTAGGGATCTAAGAATACCAAAGTCTTGTCTCTCCTTTGTCGAGCATTCCAAAATTTTACTTTAAAAGAATCTAGTAAAGCCAAAAGAAATTCCACAGTGCAGAGGGTATGAGCAAATACAGATCTTACTGCTACATTTTACACAGTCAGTTATTCAAACAAGTTTAACCAGTGTATATTGGACTGCTTGAGTGACTTTAAGAGGCATTCTCTGCTCGAGTGAGATTTGGTGTACCACAAGTAGCTATTCTGGGACCCTTAATGTATTGTATGTGCATCTACATAGTCACATGATGTAGAGAAACAATATTTCATTACAGTGCTACACACTGGTTAGATCCAGACTCTTACATGCAGAACATCCCAATGACATCTCAGTAGCTGGTCTGAATGAATATTTGGATTACATACTGGCTGTTGAATAATAATCTAAAGATGATTAATGAACTGTTGATGTTGAATGAACTACATGCTACAGGATCTTGAGCAGTGCTCTTTTTAGCACCTGCAAGGTCTGGAGCAAGGACCAAAGTTGTCATCAACTTTGGTCCTTAAAGCCCAGAAAATCACACCATCCATCAGCATTATCAGCATTATCACTGGCATCAACCATTTGCTGAGCACTTTCCCTGAATAGTGATTGCCCAGTTGTAGCTTAGCGGCCATAACTCGACCTTTGGGTGTACAAAGAGCTCTAGAATGAACAATACTTACTTACTACCTACAGTAGTAACTGAGTGTTACTTTCAAGGCCAAAGAGCATTAATGTTTATGTGATTACAAGTTGCATGAAAAACGTGTTCAGGAGAGCACATTTAGTGTATAGTATCTCCTGACTGTGTGGAAGTTGGTCTTGGTTGTATATCAGAATGTAGGCTAACTTTAGTGGGTCTGATCTTGCATTTTTTGAGAATTTCTTGAAATTTGGTACAAACGTTCATGAACTGAATTTTTGGCTTTGTGAATGCAATATCTCAGGAATGCCTGGAGGAAATATCTTCTAATTTGGCACAAACATTTACCTGGACTCAAGGATGTGCTGGTTAGAATTTGGCAGTCAATGGTGAAAAATTAAGAATTCTGTAACTGCAGCTGGACCAGTTGGGGGAGGCATACAGCTGAGAGGGAGTAATTCTAGCTCCTTATCATACTTATAATAAGAACTGTATGAGACAGTGGAAGAGGACCTGCTCCCTATGTAGATATAAATTGCTCATTCTAAGCAAGTGAAAACACAGTGATGATTAATTTTAGGTGATAACACACGTATAAAAACATATTTTTGTATCTTCCATTTCTGCTAAGAGATCCCAGTAAATTTTACACACTGGACCTTTAATGGCACCTGAGGAGAGAATAGCACCACCAAGTGTTAATCTCAGTGAAGCAAGTCCTAATATTTTCATAGGTAGTGGATGTAAATGCACATTAATTTTCTTTTGCCAGTTTGCCAGTGGCAAAAGAAAAACTAAACTAAACTAAACCAAACTAAACTAAACTAAACTAAACTAAACTAAACTAAACTAAACTAAACTAAACTGCATGGGAAACAGTTTGACAAACTTGACAGACAGTCAATAAAACCATCACGTAGCCTCTCTGTACTAGCCAATCCAGACCTACTGGTTGTTTTGCTCCTGTTCCTGGCTCAGCTCTCCTTCCTCTTCTGTGCTGCTGGTAGAGCAGGAGTCAGGGTCAGTCGCTAGCACCGCGCCCCCTTGTGGCGAGTACAGTGACACATCTGGCCGCCGTGCTGACGAGGGAGGGGGGACTCTCATCCCAGCACTCTGATTTACTAATCCTCCAGCCTGGTTGGGGCACACAGATATGCCCGGGGAGCCTGGTTTCCTTCTCGGTGGAGGGACTGGTCGGGATGGTTTCTTGACTGATGACGAACACTGGGGACTGAATTGGTGTTTGTCCTCTTCTTTATCCATTTTCACCTCTTTTTCCTCCTTCTCATCCTCTATCTCTCTCTTTTCTCTGTCCCTTTTAACATCTTGTTGATTTTGACTACTGTTCTCTTGTTCAGCCTCCTCACCCAGCAGACCTGATCTACTTCCTGTTTTCTCCTCTCCTCTGTCTCCTCCCCCCTTTTTCTCAGTTTTCTTTGCAGGATTTTGTCCCTTCTCTCTCTCCGTCCCCTGTCCTACCTCTCGGTCGGTGCTTTTCTTGGAAGAGGTGCGACGGAGAGGAGCAGGAGGCAGAGGTGGAGCGGCTCGACCCTGCAGGGGAACGGGAGGCCTCGATGGAGAAGGTGATGTTGACATTGACTTCCTCTCTTCTTTCTCCCCTCCTCCCTTTCCTTCCTCTTTTCTCACAGCTGCTGGAGTTACAGAAGATGAACTGTGAAGCAAGGGGGGAGAGGAGAAGAGGAGGCCCATCCCAGACCCTGAGCCCAGGCTGGGGGGTCGGGGTGGGGGACGCTTATATTTAATCCCCTGGTTGGGTGTGGTCTTAGTCTGACCTTTGTCCTCTGGGCTAACCTTCTGTGGGCCTTCTCCATTCTGCAGGGAGGAGGTGGTGTTTTGATTGGTGATCATATCAAGTTTGGAGATAGAAGAATGGTTCAGGTCTTTGTTGGGGCTCTCTTCCACGGTAACTGGATTGACATACAAATACAGACTGCTGTGGTTTTTATCCAAAACCAGGTTCTGGTTCTTTGCCTTCTGGTTCAGATCAGATGTCCAGAAATCTGTAACACAGGTAGTCAGCGTTGAAATAGTTGCTTTATGCTCACTTGTCAGATCTCTCTCTGGCTTTCCTTTCTTTCATGTTGCATATATTTTTTTGTTTGTTCATCATATTATCATTTTTAAATCCTGATTCATGAACATTTATTATTGACCTGTTGCAAAGCAGCAGCAAAACAGTTTGACAAAGAAATTCTTAAATGAAGTCTGAATATATTGTAGATTTTCTTGATATATATATATATTTTGCCAATTTGTTTTTCTCTCTTTTTTTTCGTATTCAACAAAGTGATAAGAGAATATTTCAAATTGTTTCTTGCTGAGAGTTTAATTTAAAAAACAACCTGTACCATTCTGGGTTATGTGAGGGACTATTTCTTGGTTGTGTTGCCAGGCAACCAGCAGAGACTCCAGGAAGTCATTCTGCCGGGCTAAGAAATAGTCCTGCACATAACAACCCATAAAACCACAGATCTACACTTTTACACTTCTACACTACACGGTTTTTGTTTGTTTGTTTGTTTTTTTGCACAGATTAAACAAACAGTGTTAGATGTGATGGTAGACAGATTTTGTTACCTTTGGACAGAACCTGGCCTGTTTCCAGTCTATGCTAAGCTAAGCTAATAGTCTCCTGTAGTTTGATATTTAACAGGAAGATATGCAAAAGGTATCAACACTGGCAAGGTATTACGCTAACTCTTGGCAAGAAAACACCACAATATTGGACTATACTGATGAATATGTATCTAGAACGTTAAAATATTATACAGAAGACACACTGTATATACTGATTAGTCTACAATGTACCTAGAAACCTTTTTATGTTCAATTAAATGTGATATATTACACATCCTGTATATACACTGGATATTCATGCATGCTGTTTTCTATTTTGTTATATTTTTTCTTTGCTTGTCTCAGCTTAATATTTTTTATTTTCACTGTTTTTCAAGGTATACATTCATTCTGTGTCTGTATGTTTTCATACATGCTGTCATTCCTATATTTTCGTTCTATATTTCCCTTTAAACATTTCTGGTAAATAGTGTTATTGATGGAGTTCCTCTTTTCTTCTTTCATTGCTGTATCCTGTACTTTGCAATGGCAATAACCCAACTTAAGACCCCACTAATGATGTAGATTTATCTACCTGCACCCATAGCAGAGATGACCTCCAGCTCCTCTCTCTTAGTTGCCGTGGTAATCGCCAGGGGTAACCTCAGTGGGATGGTCAGGATGTCCCTGATTGGTGGATTCAATTAGCCAGCATTAAATGTAAGAGGGGAGTTTCAGTACTTTGACCTAACACAGTCTTTCTGTTTTTATGGCTGTGTGTGTTTTGTGTGTGTGTGTCTGTGTGTGTGTATGCATCTTTATGTAAATGTGTGTTATGTAATTTCCTTTGTGTTTTGTGTGGATGTAAACTATATGTATAGATATGCTGTATATGTGTGTACATATGTGTATGTGCATTTATACAGTATACAGTATGTATGTTTATGAATGTTCAGTGTTTATGCATGACTTGAGTGTTAATGTGCATGTGTCTGCACATGTGTATACAGTGGCAAAGCCCTTTGGATTTTCCTGATGTTCTGCATTACATGCTCCTGGAATGTGATCTGATCTTCATCTAAGTCACAAGTATGGGCAAACACAATGTAATTAAGCCAATGCACAATTACAATCTTTTGTGTCTGTGTAGAACACACCGATTATACAGCCACAATGCTGGTAGAAAAGGTTAGTGAACCCTTGGATTTAATAAGTGGTCAAACCTCTGTAGGAATAACCTCAAAGAGACACTACCTGCACATTGTTCAGGTCATTCTGACAGCATCTCTACTGGGTTAAGCTCTCGACTCAGACTGGGCCAATCTAAAAGGCAGATTTTCTTAGTTTGAAGTCATTCCGTAGTAGATTTACTTGGATGTGTTACACTGTATTTCACCATTGGGATGATGTTTTCATATTAATATACAATGCCCTTTTCACACCATAAACAGTGCTGCATGTTTCTCCTAAACAATTTAACTTTAGTTTCACCACAAAACTCTTCAGTCCTTTAGTATCATCACAGAACTAAACTTAGTTTAGCCACAGAACTAAATCATCGCAATTTTTCAACATTTTTTTTATAACGCTGGACTGATGAATGTATAAACTCTGTCAGCTTACTTTATAACCCTTCATGTAAATCAACAATTCTTAATCACAAGTCTTGTGAGATCTCTTTTTGTGAGGCATGGTTCATATCAGCAGATTCTTCTTGTGAGTAACAAACTTACAATATTCAAGTATTTTTTTATAAGTCAAAGTAGCTCTAACCCACTTCTCCAGTCTGGTTTCATTGACTTGACTCCAGCTTTGACTCCAGTTAGCCTCTGTTGATGCCATTAGCCTCGGGGTTCCCAAACTTTTTCCAACACACACAGTAAATTTTTGAACGATATATTCAATATGGACAAGAACAATACAATCATTTTGTATTTTATTATTTTAAATAGATTGTGTTTGTTCATTATTTTAACTTAGATGAAAATCTGGCCATATTGTTTGACAAAAGACAATTTCAAAGGCAGCACGTGTGTTTTCTTGTTACTTTATGTACACAGGTCATGTTTTTTTTTTATGAGTGTACACATGCTACAACATAATACTGTTTTTTTTGCATGTGTATATTGAATGTATGTACACGTGTGTGTATATATGTTTTACCTGCTGGCACAGTAGAAGGAGATCAGTTTGAAGATGTCATCAAAAACCAGGGAGGAGCCATCTAAATGGACAACTGAGACAGAAAACAATTTGATAATGAATCCCTCACCGCTCTGCTGTCTGTGTTATCTGTGCTCAGGAATGCAAATGTTACATTTTGTATTTCCAGCATTCAAAGCTTTAATAGTAACTCTCAGAAGCAGAAGCTTCACTTGTGTGTACACATACATGTCTTGTGTTGTTTGACCATCAGACTGTGTATGAGCTGCTCCCCCTGTTCGTCAGGCATGCGGACTGACAGCGTGATGCCCTTGTCCTCTGTATTATGAACCAGGAAAGTCTGCAAATATCAACATGAGAACATGTAAAATGCTGTATTTTGTATGATGTATAGTACAGTATGCACACAAATATGGCATACGACAACACAAGTGTAAATTCCTTATTCACAAAAATTTCAAATATATTATCAAATTTTCATACACCTCAGGTCCCATAGTTTCCTACAATTTACTAAAGGGGAAATGGTGTGTAAATGTAAATTCATAGGAAGACTCCTGAGAAGGACTGTATCATTAGGGAAAACTGAATTCAGTTTGCAGACTTTTAATTAATTGCTAATGTAATCTAGAAAGTCAGTGCACAGTGGGTCATTCAAAAGTCCAGTGCCACTGGACTGGTGTATCTAAGCACTGAAGCAGATTGTGTAGACACTGTGTGACACAAATGAGACTGGCATCAATCCTCTCATCTATCTTCAGATGTATTTCTTTAAATGGATCAGATCGGTAGGGAAACTGCTTATAAACTTAATTACTAAACTTTAAGCCATTTTCTCATATGAACTCTGCACACTGTCTGGATCTGATACTTCTGACATTGTCCAGAGTTGCCCAGCACACAACAGGAGAATGTCTGTCTTAGGCCTGTCCCCCCCAGAAATACTCAGTTTGATTTAATAGAGGGGTAGCACCTGGATAGAGCGAGCAGGAGGCAGGACAGAAACGTCATTAATGTACCCACATGCTCACTGTAACTTCCTTATACAGTGACCTGCTTTAGTCACACATCAGCTCAATTGGACATTATACAGTTTTTGTAGCAGGGAGTTGGCAGGGCAAAGTCTGTTTAATGTCCAGTGTGTTCTCACATACAGCTCCTCTGGGTGATGTCTGGATAAGTTCAGGGTTATGGTGTAGGTTCACAGTATAGTGTGAAATCACCACTGAACAGATGTTTCAGAACTTTGCCTGAAATTTCCCTATAATTACTACCAAATTACAGATCTTCCAGGAAACATTTACAGACATTATTATAAAAATATTAAATAAAGTGTTACCCAGTAAAATACATCGAATTTCACATTATTTTTCAGCATCCTTTTATAAAATAAGAATGCTTTTAAAGCATTATAGCACTATTTCTACTTCTGATTCAGTTGCACTGTCATACAAATTAAAGCCTTACAGCTGATTGCCATAAAACAGTAAAAACAGAAATTATTGTTTTTCAATTCTAATGAAAAGATTTGAGGTGAAAACAGTGTTAACATGAGTGTGTGTCTCACCCCAGCTGTCTCTTTCTCCATGATACTAGAGGTTTGGTCTTGGCTCAGTCCTTTGGGCTGCCATACTGAGGAGCTCCCAATCAGACGATCTATAGGGCTCAGCAACGGAGGAGCTGGAGAGACTGGTGGGATGACAGGGGGAGGTTGAGGCGGGGGTGAGGAAGGGGAGGATGAGACTGTGGGAGATAATGGAGGAGGAAGAGAACAAGGAGTAAAAGAGGGAGCAAGATCAGAGCAGGCAGCTGACTGGGGAGAAAGCACGGGAGGAGAGACTGGGATTGGGGAGAGAGGAGGTGGAAGAGATGGGGGAGGGTGGTTGGAGAGAGTGGGAGGTTTGGAGACAAGAGGGGCAGGGGGAGGGAGGGACGGAGGAGTGGATGGAGGTAACGGAGGTCGAGAGGGGAGCTGGCTGGACTTCACTGCGGGAGGCAACGGTTTGGGTCGACATGGTCGGGCTGGAAGGTGTGACGGCAGGGAAGGTGGAGAGAGGGGAGAAGACGAGGGGATGGTATCAGGGGGAGTATCAAGCGCTCCTGTCAGAGGGCTTGTGTGGCTGTAAAGGAATGAAAGGCTAAAGGTCAGCGATGAAAACATGCAGATAAAATGTTTATATCATGTCTCAGCTTTGGTTTGCCCCAGAAACAAGCATCTGGTCAGCAGACTAGTTTTCTGTGATTGCAGAAATGTTGGCCAGAGTTTAAATTTACCTTATGTACCAGATGATCTGTTTCATCACTATGAATAGCTGAAACCCTTGCTGAGCCACCAGTTTGCTTTAGGGAATCTACTAAACTGTTTTGCAGTACAAGAGCTTACTTTATAGCTGTGCTCTTAATTTGACATAAACTGTTCTTAATCTATATTTTCTTACTGTACAGTTAATACTTTTCTCAATATCTCCCAAGTTCCCTACCTTGTCTGTCTCTGCCCCATTGGTTTCAACTGATGACACATTAATTGATTATTCTCAGAACAACCTGTGAACACATTGACCTACTATCACCTCTTAAAGTTGGTTTGGTGAATATGCTAGCAAACAGCTAGCAAAACAGCTCTAACTTTGTCTGTTGTTTGGAGCTGCAGTGAAAACAGTCACTAAAAACAGCTGTCTGCTGCTGCTGGAAGCAACACTGGGTAAAACCAAGACAATGAGCTGTAAGACATAAAAAAGCTCTGTAGAACTGAGACAAACTGCAGAATTGGGGATAATTCTCTGTGGGTTTGTCATTAAAAGCTGCACATTTTGCATTATACATAGGTAATTACGCACATTTTATTAATGCAGCTTCGGAATTGGGTCATATACTGTATATGCAGAAGAAGACATGATAATTGTGGTCACTTTGTTAGCAAAATGACAATGTCCATTGGGAGGCGCTCATGGGTGTGTGTGTTGGCTGGTGGTGTGGGAGCATAGTCGGACAGACCACCGGGAGGAAATCCTGGTGGGCTGTCACATCCATGGGCTGTCAAAAAATGTCTATATTTTTTTACAGGCTTTGTGTGTGTCTTTACTAGCCCTGTCTGTGCCTTTAGGCTGCTCATGAGAGCGTGCTGCATGTTCCAGGACCGGGCTAAAAGGGCAATCTGTAGCATCTACATTAGTCAAATGAATAGTGCATTTGTTAGGGACTGTTTTCAGCCTTGGAGTAATACAGTGGCTTGTTTAGTTGGGCTAGTGTCTGTTTTTGACCCTTATCCACATTTTTGCTCTGCAAAAACAATCAGCTAACAGCAAGGGAGGCAGGTGGTGAGTGAGGTTATGTGGTAACAGGAAAAAGGAGTCTTATCTTTAGGTGATAATAACATTATAGCAGGAGAGAGTGGCCACAATTATGATAATTTGACAGTGTTGTCATACTGATGTTTAAAATGCTAAATGTTAACTAGCCAAATGTATGCCAGACTACAGCATGTCCAAATTTTTGCTGCAGTACAAGTCTAAAGCTAGAAACCGGCTATCTCTATCTTGCCCTCAGATGGCAAATAAGCACCACTGTTGGGGTCTGGTGGTTTTACTTTAAATAGCACAGAGATACGACAACACGGTCTGTATTTGTTTGATCTCTAGGCCATGACCTCTTATGTGCAACTGGCACTGCATTAAATACTACAGCATGTCAATATTTATTCACTTTACTTCTTTGCAGTTGCTACACAGAATGGGCTTTTAATGAGAAAACAATGGGACCAGCATTGGTCAGACTGCTTACTTCCTGCTTTGTAATTCTAAGTTAGTTAGCTGACGCAAACTGCAGTAGATGTAGCAGAAGTTTTGTTTTGCAAACTTTGCAACTTTGTGTTGCATCACATCACAAACAGAATGATGTAGTATGCTGCTTACGCCCTTTCAGCTTCTGCTTTATATTTACAACTGAGCTTTGTGTTGTGTGGGAAATAGAAGAAAATAGTCCTTTATTGGGCTAAATCACCACAGTCAATCCCCTAAACATCCATTTCTTCAACTACAGCCTCCACTGCAATGCACTCTGTTCTCAGGATAAACTGCAGACCTCACAGTTTTCATTGGAACTATTTTCTGCTGAAGTAGTTCCTTCGAAAACTAAGGTGCGTAGAGTATTCAGAATAACAGCAAAACTGTTTCTTGATAGAGTTACTAATGTTTCACTTTTTAAAGTTTTAAACCACATAGGTTCCCAGTTTTGAGTGACGTTGCTTTTTCATGCATTTCAAAGGAATATTCTGTAAAACTGACGAAATCACATTACCACAGAACAAACCCCAAAACTCCTGTTTAAGCCAAGCATGTCATGCTGGCTCACACAAAAGGGATAGAATGACTGTTAGGTCAACTAACTGCTAGAGCTGGGATAGCAATAGAAACTGCAGTTGTCAGTAAGACACTCAGCAGAGACTTTATTTTAATTTACCTTTTGGTAACATCAGGCACTCATATTTGTACTACATATGTATTGTAACAGTTTGGGTGATGTTAGAAATAATAGATTCATGGTTCCAAAGGGTCAAAGAGCTATTGTTTTAAATGTGTAACACACCATCGCTTTACTCAGTGGTGGAATGAAACTAAGTATATTCACTCAAGTACTATACTTAAGTAAGTACATTACACTCTACCACTGTCCAAAGATAAACGTTGTTTTTACTTCACATAGATTTGTGATCCTTAGTTACTAGTTACTTTATAGACTATAGTCTATAAATATGATACTACCTAACAGTATCTAAAATAGCACAAATTAGCTCCTCCTCAATCAGCAATAACAGTAAAATGCTAATGATTACAGATTAATGGATAATAATTAAGTAATATAATATACTGAATAGCACTCAGGGAAACCATATTTCTGCATTACTTTTGCTTACTTTAAATACTTTAAGTACATTGTGCTGATAATACTTTAGTACCTTTACTAAGGTAGTAAGGTTTTTAATGCAGAACTTTTACTTCTTTGAGTATTTTTATATTACAGTATTGATACTGTTATGTAAGTAAAGGATTTGAATATTTCACCCATGTTTTAACATGACAAATTAAGATTTCACAACCTATGATTTTTATTTGATAATGTTGGGGTGGACATTCACACAAAACACAGCAATAAAACCTCAAACTGAACTTTAAAAAATGAAATATAATGGAAGGTTGCACAGCCTGGTAAATGACTAAGTTCAGTCAAGTCCAACAAGTAAGAATGACACTAGCAAAAAGGATCCTGAATTACATTTTGCCTCCAAAATGCACCATCACTGAAACACAGTCTAAAGTTTAAACTGGAGTTTCACCGTAAAGACAGAAATATTCATCTGTGTACATTCCCACATACCAGATCAGATCCGCCTTTTTCAAGGGCAACTTTCAACCACATGTATTCTTCCGTAGAAGTGGGATTAAACACACACTAAATACCAGTATTTCTTTAACAAAGTGAAAATAGATTATTGTGTTTTCTCTTGCAATTCATATATTAGAAATCTGATTTGTTCAGACAACATGAAATCAGGATATTCCAAAAACTCTGAGAAGCCAATGACCTATATATTAGTCAGTGAGTCATCACATCTGTTTTTCCTGCTCTGGCTGTCTGACTTTCGACCCCCAACTCCCCTTCTCCTCCATGACAGTTACAAAGTCCTCACGCCTCAACAGAATACAGTCCCTGCACTGTCTTTTCACTCAGCCACATTGTCACAGACCCTTCACAAACTCACCCAGTGTCCTGGGAAACATCGCTGTCTTCCATCATAATTCCACAGACTGAGCATTCGGCTGCTCTCCGTCACTCTCTCAGCTCCATCGGAAACCCCGCCTTCTCTCTGCCCCCCTTTTTCTTCCTCCTGTTGATCGAGCAGGACTGAATAAGGAAAAACTAAAACGCAAAGGGAAAATATGTTTCTCTGTGTCAGCCCTCCCCTCCCTTACTGCCCAACTTCCTGAGCTGATCTAGGCAGGAAGAAGCAGAGCACTTTGGTCAGACTTCCCCTCTACTCAGTCTTTTTTTGTCCATGACATGTTTACTGAGAACTTCTGTCTCATGCTGTGATACCCTCTTACTCTACAGTCAGTTCTTTTTGTTCTTGCTATTTTTTTGAGTTACACACACTTTTAAATCTCAAAATGTCTCACAGAAATACGACCCTGCTGACATCACAAATGGCCTAAATATTCAGCAGATGCTTCTTTAGCCTCCTCCTCTGCCTCCTTCTCCCCTCCCCTCTACTTTTAAAGATTTCCAGATGCTGCCCTGTTCAAGCTGTGGAATGTACAACTTCATGTTTCCTGCAAGCTTCACTCTCTTTCTGACCACCCCCCTCCATTTCTCCTCTTTGCTTCCTGCCTCATCTCACCTCCCCCTTGTACATTAATTATAACTCAATGCTTTTGGTGTTTGTCTTCACCACTCCTCTGCTCATCTCTTCTCTGTTTTCTAATCCTTTTTCTCAATAATCACTGGGGATTCTTTTTTGCTAGAAACCATTAGATTACTGTTAGCGTTGGGCTGTTCATTGGAGTGTGTTTATTCAGTGAAAAGTGTTTATGCATTTTCAGAGGCGTTTCCTTCCTGAGAAGGATCAAAATCAGGAAGACTAAATACTTGTGGGTTTGGGAGCTTTAAAAAAAAAAGTCAAAACCAAGACAAAATTTGAATACTGGTATTAAATATTAATGTTAATGAGAAATTTATGACAGTTAAATCCTCACACAGTTTACAGTGGCATTGTCTAAAGGTCATCCTCTCCTGTTGGTTTGTCCCCTTTCAGCATTTTTTAATCTAAGAGCTCTCAGGTTGCATTTGCTGTAAGACCTACAGATGTCAAAGTGCATGGACATGCATCTGTGGTGAAAGACACACACACCTACACACCCATCCAGTCATAATGCACACAAGCGTGGTGACTGTGCAGCTGCTTCCTGTGCAAACACCTGTGGTCATACATGTTTTGACACTGTACAAAAGTGTCTCTGTTCAGCTGTGACAATTAAGTGTGAATTTGTTCTCATGCAAGTTCTCAATAGCAGTAAGTAACCACTGGAGGGAGCTATGGTACAAAGCATTACGCACTGTGGTTAGAGGACTGGTAGCCATTGTGGGTAGCGTGGAATAGCACATCATTTCCTATTACACACCATGAAACACTGTCAGTGATTTTCTTGGCTCACTAAAACTGGACTAGCCTGGTCTGATGAATCTGTATTTCTGCTGAGGCATGCGGATGGTAGGATCAGAATTTGGCGTCAACAGCATGAATCCATGGAGCCAACCTGCCTTGTGTCCACAGTCCAGGCTGCTGCTGCTTGTGGTGTAATGGTGTGGGGAATGTTTTCTTTGCTCACTTTGGGCCCTTAATACCAATCAGTCTTGATTGTCACAGCTTATCTAGGTATTGTTCCCGACCCTGTGCATCCCCTTATGGCCATTACTCATCCTCTAATGGCTACTTCCAGCATAATAATGCACCATGTTACAAAGCAAAAATCATCTCTAACTGGTTTCACGAACATGACACTGAACATGACACTGAGTTCAGTGAACTTCAGTGGCCTCCACAGTCACCAGATCTGATCTGAATCTGAAGGAACACCCTTGGAATATGGTAAACTGGGAGATTGACATCATGTGATGCAGTCATGTCAACATGGACTAGAATCTCAAAGGAATGTTTCCAACATCTTGTGCAATCCATGCTATGAAGAATGAGGCTGTTTTTAGAGCAAAGGGAGGCTCTACTCTATGCTGTTCCTCATAAGATGCTTTGGTGCATGTACTATCACCTTATGAAGTTCTTGGTGAACATATTAACAGACAGTTATTTATTCACACAGAGACATTGGCAGTAATTCAGAGCTGTGCTGTCCACCCAATAATTCCAAGTCCAACATTCAATCTCTTCTCCTTGATGAAAGTGTTTGATGAATGAGTTTGTCATATCTAAAACAAAATCACTGAGCTAAAAGACATTAAAAAGGCTCCGTAGAGCTGAGAGGAACTGCAGAGTGATAACCCTCTGTGGGTCCATCACTATGTGCAAACCTGTTCACATTACACTCAGTTGATCAATCGGTTGATCAATTGTTACTGTAAAAATATTGATTAGTGCAGGTTTAAAGAGCCACTGCGTGGGACAGAATTCCATTATTTTTATCATCCAGTTGATCAGGTTTGTTGACCCATACCAGTCACCACAAAAGTAAAGTAAAAAGACTAAAAAGTCCTAAAAAGCTATTCTATGCCCCATACAGAGTTTATCGTATTATGGTAAATATGTAAAATGCTAAGTAATTGACTAAAAATTTCTGCTGGTTCTCCGCCCTACTTGGCAACTCTTACTGTGAATATGTGATCTGTGGTATTTGTGTCAGTTACAGGCCACCATATGCTGTGCCAGAAGCCTACTGTGGTGCTTCTGAATAGATTTCTAACCAGCACTTAATCTTTTATCTGCTTTCTGAACACAAACACTCTTTTCTGTTTTAGCAGAAATAGACTCTGAGCATTTGGTTGAGGGGATTCGTTTGTTTACCAGGAGCTGGCTGTGGGATTTGACTGTCTTTCAACAGTTCTTACTGATGACCATAAACGAGGAGTGACGAATTAGTGGAGCAGTCTGTTCATACAGTATGATGCTTGCTCCTGATGAACACGACTGAGAGAAAAAAGCTATGATGATGATGATGATTATTATTACTGAAAAAAACATTATTGAAAAATCAACGTACAGTCATGTAAAAAAGAAAGAACACCCTCTTTGAATTGTATGGTTTTATTTTCAATTCAATTCAATTCAATTCAATTCAATTCAATTCAATTCAATTTTATATATATAGCGCCATATCATAACAAAAGTCATTTCAAGGCACTTTTCATATGGAGCTGGTCTAGACCATACTCTTTAAAATAGGTATTTACAGAGAGAGACCCAACAAATCCCACCATGAGCAGCACTAGGCGACAGTGGCAAGGAAAAACTTCCTTTTAAGAGGCAGAAACCTCGAGCAGAACCGGACTCAGGGTGGGCGGCCATCTGCCTCGACCGGTTGGGTTAAGAAGGAGGGGGGGGGGTAGAGAATAGTGGGAGAAGAACATAGCATAACACGGGTTCCATATAAGATGTAAGGTGATGCCAATAATACAGTAGTAGTAATGACAGTAGTGATAATTAAAGTATTAACTGCTAACATAGCAATACAACTAATAGCAGTATAAGTAATTTCTAATTATAGCAGCAGGTGTTGAGTGGAGTTGTAGAAGCAGCAGGAGACTTGTCATCACAGATCAGACTCTACAGCTCCAGAGGCAGAAATACCTGCAGAAAGAGACAGAAGAGGAGAGAGAGACGGAAGAGCACAATACTACGGGAAAGGGAAGATATTGAGTTAGTAACATGTATTTATGGGATATGTATCCATACTGTGGAGAGAGAGAGAGAGAGAGAGATCTCCCGGCAGTCTAGGCCTATAGCAGCATAACTAAGGGATGGTTCAAGCCTGAGCCAACCCTAACTATAAGCTTTATCAAAGAGGAAAGTTTTAAGCTGACTCTTAAAGATACAGAGGGTGTCTGCCTCCCGGACCGAAACTGGGAGAAGGTTCCACAGTAGAGGAGCCTGATAACTGAAGGCTCTGCCTCCCATTCTACTCTTGGTAACTCTGGGAACCACCAGTAAACCAGTATTCTGGGAGCGCAGAGTCCTAGTGGGATTGTAGGGGACTATGAGATCTTTAAGGTAAGATGGAGCCTGACCATTAAGGGCTTTGTAAGTGAGGAGGATTTTGAATTCTATTCTGGATTTGACTGGGAGCCAATGTAGAGAGGCTAGCACAGGAGAAATATGGTCTCTTTTCCTAGTTCCTGTCAGTAATCGTGCTGCAGCATTTTGAATCAGCTGCAGAGTCTTTAGAGACTTGTTGGGGCAGCCTGATAATAATGAATTACAGTAGTCCAGCCTAGAAGCAACAAATGCATGGACTAGTTTTTCTGCATCTTTTTGAGACAGAAAATGTCTAATTTTGGTGATATTACGCAGGTGAAAGAAGGCAGTCCTAGAAGTGTGTTTTATATGTGAGTTAAAGGACATATCCTGATCAAAGATGACTCCCAGATTCTTTACAGTGGAGCTGGGAGCCAGGGCAATGCCGTCTAATGGAACTACATCATTAGAAAAATTTATTTCTGATGTGTTCAGGACCAATTATAATGACTTCAGTTTTTATCTGAGTTCAGTAGTAAAAAATTGCTTGTCATCCAAGTTTTAATGTCCCTAAGACAAGCCTGTGTATCATCTGCATAACAATGGAAATTTATGGAGTGTTTCCTGATAATATTGCCTAAGGGAAGCATATACAAAGTGAAGAGGACTGGTTCAAGCACTGACCCTTGTGGAACTCCATGTCTAGCTTTTGTGTACATGGAGGAGTAGTTGTTAACATGTATAAACTGAAGCCTATCAGATAGATAGGACTTAAACCAACCAACCTAATACCAATAAAATGCTCCAGTCTCCGTAAAAGGATATGATGGTCAATCGTATCAAAAGTAGCACTGAGATCTAACAAGACAAGTACAGAAACAAGTCCGTTGTCTGATGCGATTAGTGTTGTATTGTTTGTAACTTTTACAAGTGCTGTCTCTGTGCTGTGATACAACCTAAATCCTGACTGAAAAACCTCAAATAAACTATTTTTTGTGCGACTTTCTACAGGATAGAAAGTCGCACAACTGTTTTGCAACTGCTTTCTCTAGGATTTTGGAAAGAAAGGGGAGGTTAGATATAGGTCTGTATTTATCAAGACATAATAAAAAATCATCTGATCTGAAATTTAGGTAAATACAACCTCAGATGAACAACACACAACATATTACACTGTGTCATTATTTATTTAACAAAAACTACGCCATAATGCAGAGGGGTTCTAAGGCCATGTCCAAACATCATTCTACAGTGAGAAATTTTATTCACAAGTAGAAAACATTCAAGACAGTTGCAGATCTTCCCAGGAGTGGACGTCCCAGCAATTGCACTCCATGGTCAGATGGTGCAATGCTCAGAGAAACTGCAAAACACCCAAGAGCTGCATCTCAGACTGTACAGGCCTCAGTTAGCATGTTAAATGTTAAAGTTCATGATAGTACAATCAGAAAAAGACTGAACAAATATGGCTTGTTTGGACAGGTTGCAGGGGGAAAGCCTCTTCTCCCTAAAAAAGAACATGGCAGCACGGCTTAGGATTGCATCTGAACAAACCACAAGACTTCTGGAACAATGTACTTTGGACAGACGAGACCAAAGTGGAGATGTATGGCCATAATACACAGCTCCATGTTTGGTGAAAACTAAACACAGCATATCAGCACAAACGCCTCATACCAACTGTCAAGCAGGGTGGTGGAGGGCTGATGATTTGGGCTTGTTTTGCAGCCACAGGACCTGGGCACCTTGCAGTCATTGAGTCGACCATGAATTCCTCTGTAAACCAAAGTATTCTAGAGTCAAATGTAAGGCCATCTGTCCAACAGCTAAAGCTTGGCCCAAACTGGGTCATGCAACAGGACAACAATCCCAAGCACACCAGCAAACAGAATGGCTGAAAATAAAAAGAATCAAGGAGCAATCCTCCAGTCAAAGTCCAGACCTCAACCCAACTGAAATGCTGTGGCGGGACCTTGAGAGAGCTGTGCATAAACAAATGCCTGCAAACCTCAATAAACTGAAGCAATGCTGTGAAGAAGAATGCGACAAAATTCCTCCACAATGATGTGAGAGACTGATAAAGTCATACAGAAAACCATTATTTCAGCTTATTGCTGCTAAAGGTGGCTCTACAAGCTACTGGCTTCACCATTTTGTCTTCATTTTTGTTAAATGATAGTGGAATCTGTTACACCTGAGGTTAGATCTAAATAATTTTAGAACCTGGTGAGGACCAGATGATTTTTTTTATTATGTCCAGATATGTAAAACCACAGTCCAAAGACATACAGGTAAACTGGTGACTCTAATTTGCCTGTCATGCTCATGAATGTGAGCATGACTGGTTGTTTGTCTCTATATGTCAGCCCTATGATTGACTGGTGACCTGTCCTGGGTGTACCCACCTCTCGCCTAACATCAGCTGGGATTGGCGCCAGCAGCCCAGTGAGCCTTAAAAAAACTATAGTTAATGGATCAATGGCTGGATATTATTCTTTTACAAAATCCACAATCACTGGTGGAGTCTACATAGCTATGCAGGTAGTTTCATACATACTACATATGTTGGGTTCTCCACTGATGACAGGTTTGCTGTTACCCCATCATACAGTATCTAACAGATATGAATGGAATTTCATTGGTACTGTTTGAATCAAGTTAAAATTGAGACTGTCAAGAACCAGAAAAATAACTTGGTCATTTGTTCAAATATGTAAAATAAGATATGTTTACATTTTCCTTACAAGCAATTTCTTGTGATTGTGTGAATAATGACTTTTGTGGCTCAGGAGCCCAACCCAATCTTGAGGCCTGGGACCATAGTTTAACCAAGAGTCAACATAAGTTTCTTTTAACCATCTTAGTCCCTTTCCCTAACTTTAATCTTGAGTAAACTTGAATCGTGTGGCAGATCAGGAATGATATTTTCAGCACCAGAGCAAGGCCTTTAGATTATCCAGGAATAAAAAGGATGTAGTTAGTGATTCAGTCTAATTTCACTTTCTAAAAAACATCTGATTTTTTCAAAGCAGTCATTTTGTTCAACCTCAACAGCTTTGTCTTGTTACCAAGGTGCAGCAGCTCAGCACCAAGGCCTTTTTAAAACACTAGAGAGGGCAAGCAACCTATAGATAGACTGAATGTCTACTGCCTGTATCTTTGGATCACTACCCAGAGCTCATGGCCTCAGATTTAGGTCAAACTTTTACCCTCCTGAGCAAATAACACAGCAGGAAACAGAAACATAAGTTTAAACTTGGTTACTACCAGGCCTCACACGCTTATAGCTGCTAGTCTTATGAGATGCAACATGCTCAGGTGTCTATGTGGACACACCAGGCTGTGCATTCTGAAAAAAATGCAACCACAGATATACAGACAAATACATTCTTCACTGTTTTTTAGACAATGCATTTTTTTTTTTTACTGTTGACTGAGATCTCTCTCCCTGTCTCTGCTTGCCTCTCTCTCTGTCTCTATCACACACACACACACACACACACACACACCCTCAGTCACAGCTCACATAGCGAACAAGCATAATAAAGGGGAGTGAGAGCCAGTCTTTTTCTCTGTCAGTCACACAATACAAAAAAGACTGGCCCAGTTTTAACAAGACTGTGGTGAAAGGTGCAGCATGAAATTGAAATCCCAGAGTTTCAGAAATCACATACAGTTTTCATGATATCTGTCTGTGTTTACATCGATTTTACTTATTTTAATGCATATTGACTGGCAGTGTTAGGGAGGCTGTTCTGAAAGCACAACTTTGCGAGCTAGCTATCGCTTCACACTTTTTAGGTTTAACTACAGCAAAGTTACCTCAAAGATTTTTTTATACAGTGTATATAAAATGTTCTTCAATGGGCGCCTCTCTGCCAGTGTGAGCACTGATCCGCGCCTGCTTATGCACCGCACTACACTCCACAGGTCAAGTGTGTGGTGGCTGTGACAGGAAGGATTGCTTGGGCTGATGAAGAAATAGAGTGGGAAGCTGGTCAAGGGGTTGAATTATCTAAATAAATGGTAAATAAAAATGATTTCTCTCATTTTATGCCCCCCCAGCGACCCTTAAGGGTAAGCAGTATAGATGGATGTATCACTAAATGATTTGTAGATGAACTACCAAGGGGACAAAAAATTGGTTTAACTCTAGTTTATTCATATAATTAACTACTCCTGCCAACACTGATGACTGGGCTGCCTTACCATACAGTAAACAACGACACATAGCCAGTGCAGGCTTATTAACTTAGCAATCCTGCTTGTTACATGCCAACTTCCCACTGGCTAAAATTTTGGTCCTGATGCTGCTGAAATAGGTGATTCAGAAGATGCTGTCAGGTGGCACAGTGGTGCAGTGGTTCGATTCGAGCCTGGTTCACTTTTGTCTGTGTGGGTTACATGTGTTCTTCACATGCTCTGGCCTTCCACAGTCAAGGAACAATCCAGGTTAGATTAATTGGTGACTAAATTGCTCGTAGACCATGAATTGTGAATGGTTGTTGTATATATGTGTTGGCCCTCGGTGGACAGGTGAACTGTACAGGTGTACCACCTCTCTCACCAATGTCAGCTGGGATGGGCTCAGCCCCTGTTCCCTTAATGGGTGTGGTATGAATGGATGGATGGATGGATGCTTTGTTTAAGTTTTGATCAAATTGGCTGAAAATTCCTTGTGTAAGTAGACTCAAAGGTAGGTGGGTCAAGGTTATAGGACTCATTTTGGTGCAGATGTAGGTCAAATACGCCTTTTCCCTTGGCCACTTTCTGTTTAACTCATGAATCTTAAAACCAGGTACAGTGACAAATTCCATACTGTTTCCATTAAAAATGCATTTCTTCCTTTTATCCATAAAAATTTGTTCCAGAATACACCTAATTTGGTACATGATTTACTTGATTCTTGTAGTCCGTGGTGTGGGCAGAAAGTGCGAGAAAAATGCTCTCTGAATACACTGTATCTGTGTTGTGTGTGAGGTTTTGATGTAAAATAGTCCTGCGAGAATGTGACCGACATTTTCTGGAGACTGTCGGTGACCAGAGTTTAAATTGGTTAATAACTGGGCTTGGAAATATGAGCATTTAGATGACTTAATAGGATAAATATTTTAATTTATTAACAGCACATCATCCCCTCATTTATTATACCATTACTTTCACACATACTTTCCATGGAAATTAAAAAAAAATTGATTATTTCAAAAGGGTTACTAATGGCCACATGGTTTGGATATTTTCATGTCTGGGAAATCTGGATTAAAATTGGTTAAGGTTAAACATTTATAGATAATGCATGCTGGATGGATCATTGGCTGTGATACTGAGTTCACTAGAGTACTTACATTTCATGCTCTTGCAGGGCCCTAATATTTCTCATAGTGCCATGAACTATTAATCAGCATGATACCATCATAATCGTGTGTTTGAACAGAGGCAACATGTTGGCTGATGTTAGCTTATCCACAGATACACTGAGTATCAGAATATGTCCGTGATGGATGATAGATAACAGAAATACCAGAAAAGAAACGCCATGAAATTGGCTGTTGTGGGCTTTCAGTCATATCATGAAGATCTCTGGGTGAACAGGTTTGCAGTTGTCATGGAAATGTAGATGTTTAGCAGTACGGTTTTTTGTCATGTATTTTTGTTCCTAAGGTCAAGGCTAATTTCAGTCTCCAACTATACTTGAGTTATTCTGTTAAAACAGATTTAAGAGATTTATAATAAATATGTTCATATTATGTGTTTATGTAAGTGTCTGACATATCTAACAGAGTTTATTATATTGATATTGGTATCTTGCCTAATAAATCCAGTATTGTTTGGGCTGTTGTAATTAGAGTCCAGCAGATGCAGATCTGAAACTTTAAATCCTCTAATATTAAAATGAATATTATTAAGTTAAAGTAATTCATATTACTGTATAGCCCTGGCAAAGGTTTGCAGTATCCAGAGTGTTACTGCAGTGTTTTGTTTTTAACTTCATTTCCAATCCAATCACTTGAAATCATGTGTCAGTCAAACCATGTGGGTGGCACTGTGAGATTCTTCCTGAGATCCCCCAACCTGTTGTTGTCATTCCTTTTCTGTTCATTCAACACAAAATGGAAACCAGAAAAACACCACTTTCTGTGGATAGTGTCTGTGAGTGTTTGGAACAGCAAATGTAAAGGCTGGCTGTTATATCATCCAGGTAAAAAGGAACAAAGAATGTACATTATGATGCTACTGATCATTAGTTTATCTCTTAATGAAATTTAAAAAATGAAAAAATAGCTTGTGTTTTTCCACAAAGCTGTGCATGGTCAAATGATGGTGCTGATGACAACGCTTTTAAATTGCACTGTACAGTATGTGAGTATCCATTGTTGCTCTTTCTTTCTCTCTCACTCATCCCTACCGCCTCCACAGTATGGTGATGCATTAACTGAGGTGAAAGAGTGGGAGGTAGAGGCAAACTGAGGCTACAAGAGGATGGAGAGGCCAGAGAGAAAATAATGTGTGTGGGGGAGACTGAAACAGATAGATAGATAGATAGATAGATAGATAGATAGATAGATAGATAGATAGATAGATACTTCATACTTCTTCTCCTTCGTTACCTCATTTCTAAAACATCTGATGGTGATGATTTCCCAAGGGTAACCCACTCAGGTCAAACTAAATCTTCAAGGGATTGAGAGAAGTGGGAGAGAAAGATAGAAAGGCAGAAATACAGAGAGATGATGAGAGAGAGATAGAATGAGGAGATTAGCTGGAGAGAAAACAGGCAGATGGAGAGAGTTGGTTCTTTTGCAGCTCCAAAATGTTAAACCCCAAGCTGTGTGGAGAGTAAATGGGAGGGAGAAAGAGAGAAGGAAGAAGGAGAGGCAGAGGTGAGGAGGCTATATCAAGGAAAGAAAAAGCCACGAAAAGGGAGAGAGAAGAGTGAAAGAGGGAGAGGAGGGTTTACGTTGGTGTGTGTTGGTTGGCAGAGAGCGCTTGTCAAAAAACCTTCCTCTGACAGAAGGCATGATTCACAGCAGAGAGAGGGAGGGGAGGGAGAGGGAGGGGCAAGCGACAGAAAAGAGAAAACAACAGAGATAAAGGAAGAGACAGAGAGAAACGACAAGGCGAGATGCCGGTAAGAAAACAAATGAGGATGCTAAATTTGAGACAGGATGACCTTTACATTACCAAGGATGGGACTGAGTTCGATGGACTGGATTGACTGACCTGCTAATGACTGTGACCATGTTGATAAGGTTCTGGCTTTTCTATTGATTGGGGTGAATAGAGCAAATTAGCGCTGGCAGTGATGAAAAGAGAGAGGGTGGTGGTAGGCGGGTGGATGAGAGGGGGGATGCTGAAGAATGACACACTGAAAAAGATAGAAGAGATGAGAGACTAGCAGTGATTCTCCAACTATCAATGGGCTCCTTGAGTGGGCTAACAAATTTATTGAGGAAAATCACTAATACATGCAGAATTAGACAGTTCTGACGTGTACATTTGAGATGGATATTAGTGTGGATACTTCAGACTACTGTGGAGAAGCTGTCTAAGATGTTTTCAATATGTGACTGTCAGTGTGTTCCTTTCTTTATGTATTCTCTAAATTGAGTTTTGAGTCAGTAAATGATTTTAAAACCATTTTTAAACTTTTTTCTCCTGAACTAGTTCCAAGTGTGGTGAAATTAATCAGTGTTGTGCTAGGGGTTGCACCAATTATGTATAGTGAATGCCACACTCCAGTGTCAAAATGTGTTTTAAATACCTTTTCTTGTGATGTTGTTGACTTTCTGTAATACTGTGTGGAGATAATCATACTATGTATTGTTGTTGTCTCCCTGACTGAGAGTTAGCTGGCTAGTTGAACCAGTTTAATTTTGAAAGGAACATCAGCTTATTAAACAAATTTTCACAATATTCGTGTTGGGAGATTCAGCTTCAGATTTCTTATATCAATGGAGTAAACAACTTTGAAGGAATATTGACGTCATCTTATTTTATTTTGGCACCAAATTTGCATGGTGCTTTTGGGCTGTTGGTGCAGACTGTCACATTAACATCTCTCCAACTTCAAATGCTTGCTAGGTTGTTTGATTTTGTCTTTTATTATTACACAGCTGTGAAGTTTTCATCCTTTGTGAGAACTGTTGGTATGTTTGTGTTTTAACTTAAATGAAACTGATAAAAGGACTAACTACATAGGGCTACAGTCTTTATTGGCATTGTAGCCCATTCTTGAGGAACAATATCCTTCTTTTATTATAAGAAAATTTGAGATTTTTGTCATTTTGTTGTTTTAGGTTGTGAGGTGTTTTTACACTTTAAGGTTGTGAAAATCGTTGGTATGTTATATGTCATAATATAACCCTACAAAATTGGGCACCACAGATTAGCTAACTAGGGTTACAGTGTTAAGCTTAGCGTTGGCCATCCTCTGAAAACAAACATTTGGCGATTTTTGCCTTTTCGTTATCACATAGCTTTGAGCAACTTTGCTCTTACAAAATGTACTGAGCTTAATGTTCACCTGTCCTTTGGAAGCATCTACAAATGCTCGTTTTATGTTTTTTATCTTATCTTGCCTCTTACATGTTTGTTGCCTTACGAAGACTAATAGCAAATTCTATGTTAAGATGTAACGGAAGTGGCTGGGTTAAGCAACGCTAGGGCTAAGTTTTAGCTCCATTTTCAGCCCTGTCCAATGTTTTACCATACATTCATACCACATTTTATTTTATTTTATTTTTGTTTTTTACAAAAAAATAAATACCTTTTAACCAGTCTCAAAAAGAGGACTTTAAAATGTATTTAATGGAAGTCCTTGGGTTGATGTTTGACTTAGGCATCATTAATATATGTGATACTACCATCCTTACAAGTTGACTGAAATGATTTGCTACTTTCTTAGACAGCTTTGGGCTGCTTTTACAACTCTAGAGCACTAGGTGAAATTAAAGAGGCACTCCATGAATTAACATTGTACCTTCATTAAACTGAAAGTTCTAGAGACACATTGACTTAGGTCTTTTTTCTTCTAGTATGGGTCAAGCTCCAAAAACACTGGATTCTGCAATTCCATATTGAAACTATACTGTGTCTTTCTTTGGGCCCTTTCTGCCCATTAATACCCATGTCTTTGAAAACCCACATTCAGTTTGTAACACAGGAATTCTGTTACAAAATCCTGAAGTTGCCAATTGAAATTACCTCTGACACTATATAGAACACAGGGTGTGGTTGAAAAATGTTGGGTGAATCCATGGGAATGACTTAAAGAAGCATTAATAGTTGCTACAAACCATATGTATGGTTTGTAGGCCGAACACGTGGATTGGCAAACTACGCATGTATTATGTTGAGTACTGCCTTGGCATAACGCCTTAAATACACAGCTAAAGCAAAAACCACCAGACACTATAATTTTTAATTTTGAACTTTTAATCTATTAACTAACTATTAATCTGTTCTTACATATTCTTTTTTTCTACATATGATGTCCTAGCGAACTACATACTGATGACATTATCGAGGATTTGTTTTCTCAGACTTTAGAAAGCTCCATTCAGTGCCTGAAGACATTATACAACTGTTTTCACAGGTTTAAGTCTTTTTTGTGACACGATGTACATGGCGATACACTGAAATGTTTAAGATTGACAAGTGCCCTTTAAGTGGACATAAGAATACTCATTATTGACTAATACCATAATATTGTAATATACCAATAACCCACTCACTCGATATTTATCAGCAGACTTTTCAATGTTTCACATTCCAGATATTTTTATTTGCTTTGTTTCCACAGACAGATGGCCGGTAATCAGCTTAACACAGCCAGAGGCAGAGGAGAAGCTTGACTAGTTCAGATCCTCCATCCCGCCTCTGTCTTTCTGTCGCTCTGTGTTTGACTGACTAACTTACACTCAAGCTTGATAAAGACTTAATTGGCTCTGAACAGACCAGCCAGACAATAAACCATAGGAAGATAAATACAAGTAAGTCATATCGGCCAAGAGTGGGAGAGAAGATGAGCTAGAACACTAACCCTCTTGGACATAAAAACTGGACATATTTGTCTTATCTTTTCATATTTCTCCAATCTGGTTGGAATATTTCTTGATAGGATTCCATTCCAAATTAAATTTGGACATTATGCTGTTTACATTGTCTCTTTATGTACATGGAATTTGACAAGAGGATTTTTTAAATCTAAATTGTCCTAACCTAAAACAGAAGAATATGCTTCAGTGTATTACAATGGGGCTTTCCATTCTCCAATTCCTTTATTTTTCCATATGGCCCTCTCAAAGCCCAGCTTCATGTGTCTTGCACATTTGAGAGTCATTTTTAAATAATTTTCTTCTCAGATTTGAAATTAACAGCACAATTCGCTCTTCAAACTTCACGTGCCTCCCATCGACCCTCCCACCATCAGCCAGCCAACCAATCATGGGCAAGCCCCTTAGCCGTCCCGGGTGTTTCAGGAAGAGCTCCTGCTGCCTGGAGAAGCATGGAGCTGGGGATGGGAGAGTGGGAGGGCGAGATGGGGGAGTGGAAGGCGGGTATGGAGATGGCTATATACTCCAGCGGTCCATCTACGATACCATGTGCATCAATCAACAGATTGACAGCCATCACCACCACCCTGGAGGGTCCATAAGGCGAGATGGTGGAGGTGAGGGAAATTTTAGTTACTCTGCAAGCGGCTCCCTCAGGGTTAGCAGATCCCCAGCTGATATGTTCGATCCACAGCCCCGCTCTTTAACTCCGAACCCCTCATTTGTGCGGCGACTGGATGAAAGAGCCATTTATGATTCACTGAAGCTTGGCAGTCAGGATGCTGATGGTGGCGTCTGCCACTCGCCAGGACGTTTCACCCGGTCAGTTTCTCCCTCTGTGTCCTCGTTCTCAACGCCAGGAGTTTCCTCCTCCTCATCCAAGAAACACCATCATCACCACCACCATCACCATGGAGACAGCTCAAAGAGCAGAGATGGACGACATTCCTGGAAAGTCTTGTCACCTCCAAAACACCTGGAGTGTCTGGAGCTTTCTACAACTGAAATGATGGACAGAGGAGGGGGATATCTGAACCCAGGGCACTACCCTCCCCCTGGGGGCCAGTCCTCTTCTCTTACCTCCCCTCTCATTTCCCCATTCTCCGGCTCACCTCTTTCTTCAGGTTACCATACTCCAGTCTTTTTCTCTCCTGCCAAACCTCGTCCCAGTCAGACTCAGAGTTTGCGCTGTTCCCCTCCCCATGTCATTCAACCAAGGCATTACTCCCAGACCCAGAGTCTTAGGCTGTCACCACCCCATGAGCTCAGGCGATCACCCTACCGTGCCCCGCTGGTCGAACTGTCCGCTCATGACCTCGAGCAGGACCTGAGGGATCGAGGAGGAGGATGGGGCCGCAGTGAGCGGGAAAGGGAGTGGGAGAGGGAGAGAGAAAGGGAGATGGAGCGAGGCTGGGCCCAGAGAGAGTGGGAAAGAGAGAGGGAGAGAGGAAGGCTGGAGAGGGAGAGAGCAAGAGAAAGGGAGAGGAGGGAAACATCAACTTTTGGGACCTTTGGGTATGGTCGACCAGTTCCTCTGCATTCAGTCAGAGACTCTGTGTTTTTAGAGCCTGACCAGGCTTTAGACACAACACCCCTGTTGCTGCCCCAGCCCTCACCTTCACCCTCCCCCAGTGCTGCCCCCAGAATGGGCACCTGCGCTGTGGGTAGGAATAGAGCTGGGTCAAAGGTTGGCCCTGACAGTGTAGGTGGAGGAATGGTTTCTAAGTTTGACAATGGGAGTGTTGGTTTGGTGTTAGTTGACAGCAAATCTGGGTGTGGACCTAGGTTAGTAAGTGAAGTTGGGGCTGCAAACATGTCAGAGGCTGAGATCAGGGCTGGAATACAAGAACACCACAGAGCTGAAAGTTGGAACAAATATGACAAAGGATCCAGGACTAGCATTAAAAATGGGTCTGAAACAAGAATGGGCTCGCAGGTGAAAACAAGACCAGGGGGACGGGATTTGGAAGGAAAAGTCCAATCGGGGGTAGAAATAGAAAATATGGCTCCTGTTAAGGAAGGACACAGGGGAAGTACAAGGAGTGGAGAAAAAACTGGAAGGGGTATGGCTAAACCAGAACCTATTGCTGAGGCTATACCTTCACCTGTGACTGACACTGAGAACAGGGTTGGGCCTGAAGATAAAGTTGAGACTGGACCTGATCCAAGAATAAAGCCAGAGCTTCAGCCAGGGGTTGAGGCTAAAGTTAGTTCAAAACAGGTGGAGAACAGGACTGGAACAGAAGCTGGAGTTATAGCTAAACATAATAATGAGGTTGGTTCAGAGTCCAGAGTAGATGCTAAAGTTGAGACAGATGTTAAGACTGCTTTCATATCTGAGCCTGAGGCAGTACAAGAAGCTGGGGGTGGTAATGAGACGGGGACTAAGAGTAACACTGAGACTGGAGTTGTCAGTGAAGCCCCGAAGAGCACTAAGACTACAGATAAAGCTCAGATAAGTGTTGTCGCTGGACATAAAGCTGAAATTGCCCCTGCAGATCAGGCTGAGAAGAAGCCTCTGGACATTGATAAGACTGAATCTAGCCACAAAGAGAAAGGCTCAAAATCCCAGAAAATCAAATCATCCAAATCCAGCTCCAGGACTCGCCCGGGCACAGCCACAGGGCTACGACCAGGTGTGGTCAGCCCACAGCTAGGCATAGGGCTTGGAGACCTTGAGTCACCAGGCCCCTCTGAAGGCATTGAGTCAACCTGGCCTCGCCGAATCATTGTCAGAAAGAGGACTGTTCGACAGGGTGGGGCACTCCACAACCTCCCCATACTTCCCCCACTCCCTTCTGTCCTCTCAGCATTGGAGAAGAGGCGCCCACATGCCCTCCTCCACCCTCGCCCAGGCCACTTCTCAGAGAACCCACTAACAAGTGTAATGAATGCTTCAAGTATTGTGGGACGATGCTCACTTAAAGAGCCCTCCAATCCAGACCCAGCACAGGTGGCCAGTTTGGTGGGCAGGGCCTCCTTGAAGGAGCAGAACTTGGAGCACTGGAGGGTCTGCAGAGAACAGGAGGAGCCTAGGAGATCCCGGAGCAAGGAAAAACAAGGAGAGCCGAACAAGCAGAAGACTGAAAGGGAGGACAGGAAAGGAAAAGAAGAGAAGAGAGAGAAGGAGAGGAGAGAAGAGAAAGACAAAAAGGAGGACAAAGTGGGGAAGGAGAAAAAGAAGCTTACTGTTGGTGAGGGGCAGGTAGAAGAAACCAAACAAGAAATGAGAAGGGTTGAAGAAAAAGTCCAAGTAAACAAAACTAAGGAGGTAGTGAAAAAGGAGAAGGATGTAGAAATAATATCTGAAAAGTTGAATGGAAGAAGTATGAAGATTAAAGATGGAATACAAGAGCGGCATGAACAAGAGTTAGAGGTGGTGGTCACTAAATTACAGAAAGAGGATATTGAAGTGGAGGGAGGAGAAGGAGGGACACTTGGAGAGGAAGGGGGGATAGAGAGTTGGGATGCTGTCCTTGAGATGGTAAATACATTGTGGGATGATGGCTGGGAAAAAGGGGGAGCAGGAGGAGGAGGTGATACAGATTCCTTCTCAGGCTCCCTGCAGCGTTGGCCTCTCCTCCGACCCCCGGTCGGCTTTGGGGGATCACATCCCCCCTCCTCAGCAGCCTCGGAGCTCAGCCTGACAGAGCTAGAGAGGAGAGCCAGGGAGCTGGACTCTGACCTGGAGCACTTAGACCTGTCTCAGACCCACAGGGACACCCAGGATCTATACCAGACGCTGCTGGAGCCACAGAGGGAACGAGCTGACATGTACCAAACACACCCTGGGCCACAGAGAGAGAAAGCTGCTCTCTTGACAGGTTTGTTTTCACTCTTTCCATAGTTTTTCATTCATGTGCCTGCAATAATATACTGGATTTGGGAGGTTCCATTAACAACTATTATGTTATAGGTGAACTCTACTGATTTTACTCATAAAAAGTCAGTTTACTTGTCATGGAGAAAACAACAGGCTATAACTATGGCTCTGGAGGAGCTTCATTGTTTTAAAGCCCTGATTGTGATGTTGTGATGTCATCAGAGTTATCTTAGCTTGTGCTTGAAGACTTCATATTTATAATAAAAAGCTTGGCTGAGAGCATGGAGTTTGAAAACCAATGTTACCATGCAAGGAGGGCTTGAGAAAACATACCATAGGTTGCATAAAAGAAAAATGTAGGATGCAGGGTTTTTGGAGCTTGACCCATACTAGGGGCAGAAAGTCAGATTGTGAATTACTGCAATATGGACCATTGAGCACAATGTTAACTACCATAAAGAAATAATAAAATTGTTAAAAGTAAATTTTGACACAGGGGCCTTCTATAAGACAAGGGCACAAGATAAGGTAACCATGCAGGACCCACCTTTACGATACTGTAATACTGTAATATAGCCTTACCCACACATTTATGCACACTGTTATTACATAAAGAAATACAACAGTTAATAAACAGTAACCATTACATTATCATAATCACAGATGGATTCTTCTTACTGTTACAAAATGAAATGACAGTATTGACAGTTAAGCACTCATATTTCACGCTGCATGGATGAAAATAAATCCACAGCAAATTACTGATGTTTTTAGATAAAGTACAACAAAGTGGGAATTTTGAGTTTCTACAATTTTGTAATGTAATAATTTGTGTTTTATTTACATTTGGATCACGATGGTCATGCTTTTTTCTTCCAAATGGATGTAAAATTTTTCAGTAAAATCAATTAATTCACAATTTTGCATTCATTGTTTATGTTTATTACATTATGTAACCAGTCAAAACAGCAGCATTATTTATTCACTGAATTGTTTCCTGAATTCAGCGGGTGCTCTGTAATTTTTGTGACTGTCTGAGAGTTTGGCTGAGATGTAGACTGTGAATTAATTCATTTATATGGACCAAAATAATATGTGGTGTCTGAGCTCCAGCAAAGTGCAACTGTTTATTGTTCTGAACTAATGTATTAATCTGTTGCCATGCATGGACATAGTTTTCCAGTATTTTTTCCTCATTCATCTATACATCATCATTATCTCTACAACCTTATAAATAAAGTATAGCACTCTATTACAATTTTGTACATAAAAAAAGAATTTAGTGAGAACAAGTCAGCCAGGTGAACTAAACTTAAGAACACGACAAACCTCAGTGTATTGTCTCTCATCAGTGCAATACAGATTTTGTTTTGTCTCTCCTTCCCTGGTTTCCTTGGAAGCCAAGTCCTTATGAATATAGTTTTAGATTATAAAGGGAAATAAAATTCTGATACAGACACAATATCAATGCCACATAAATTACATAATGGGTATATTAAACTACTACCTTGCCTTTTTCAGATAGTTTATGGATCATGTCAGCCTTAGATGATTCCTTATGATACTTTTCAGTAACAAGGCCCAGGTCAAGACACAGTTTCAATGCCAGGCTCAAATACTCAACTGAGGTTTATTCTTGTCACCCCCACAAAGAACCACAAGGGAGCCTATTGACCCAGGGCCTATAGGAGGATGCAGAGGTGGGGTGGGGGGATTTTTATGAACATCAGCATAAGTTTGGATTTGGGCTTGTTTGTGTGATTGGCATGTATCTCAGGCATTGTGGGTAATGCTTCTTATTTCAGCTCTACCCATAGCACACCATATTACCTAAATTAGGATTTGTTGGCTCAGTTTCAACTATTCAAAGGCTTGACCAGGAGGGGAATGAATGATGTAGTGTACTGATTATATCTCTGGTTCCTCTTGTTTAATTTTCCAGGAGTTGGGAGCAGATCCCAGGTCAGTTTGGAGCTTAGTGCTATGGCCTCACCAGCTACAGACGCAGACAGACCTCCTGTTGACTGGTCAAACAAATCTGCTGGGACTTCCACTGTTGGCACAAGGTAATTCCACAAACATGGTTATTGTCAGAACAGACTTTCCGCCCAATGTAGATATACAACCTGGGTAAAATAAAGGTACATTGCACAAGGCAAGAACAAAATCCAGATTTGATTTAAGCCAAGATTTACTGAAGATCTGATCAAAGTCAGTTCAAGTCAAGACAATAATGTTGCATTATATATTGATATTTACTGTTTTGGGGATCAGTTTAGTGAATGTATTACTTTTATTATGGTATTTGGACAATTTAAATTCATTTTGTGGGTGCCAGAGTCACCACATTGATTTGGAACATGGAACATTCAATCACTTTATGTTTCTGAGAATTTCAGAAATTTTCCAGACTTTTTTCTTTTCATTTCTCTTTTATTTATTTTTTTTTTAGATATTTCTATATAGTTTATTTAACATTGATCATGCTCAGATTCTATCTGTAATTAAATGCAAATTAAATGTATAAACCTTCTTGAGACTGAGCAGTGAGTGAAATAAATAAATAAACCATAAATAATGGTAGTGGCTCCACACGAGCCACAGGGCAAACCACATGTAATCTACGTATCAAACAGAGTGAACACATGAATATAGGAAAAAAATCTCTTTCAGTCCCAGAAATTAAGGCAGATTCCTAAATCTAAAATAAATTCCTGAAGACATTTTCAAAACATGTTAATTTGCTCCAGTCTCCATAAGCATTTCATTATTTCCTAAATTTAGTGCCATTGTTTTAGTTTAGTACAGCTATCTTCCTTTTGCAATAGTTCAAATGCTGGGCATTTGGATGATTGGGTGGGAGATTCGACTGCACATTCACACATTTGTTGCCTTTGCTGCCATTTTATAGCTTTATCATGTGTCATTATTATGAATATCTCATACTTAGTACATACGTACATACGTAGAACAGCAGAGTGTCTATCCACAGTTTCGAATGAGAAAAGGCACATTAAGCACAAGTGAGAAGTACAATGTTAATGAGCTGCTAGAGAAAGGAGGCAAGTGTTTTTTCAGGCGTGACACTTGGCCTCTCTTTATTGGCTCTGAAAGGCACTAAAAGCTAAGAAAGGCTGGCTGCCATTGTAATTCCAATACACTAATCTAGTTATTTTGTAGAGAGCCCCAAACCACTATTGGTGTACAGCAGTGGACCATTTGGAGTTTCAACCGAAGTCCACATGGTCCACTTTCAAATATGGACTACGTTGACTGTACAGTATTGGCTGATTTTTAAATATGGACCATCTGGCAGATCTGACAGGCTGAAATGGTGCTGTACAACATTTGTGATTTTGGGGTTTTTGCTGGCAGGACATACAGTGTAGTGACCTTAATAAGCTTAATATATTTTTACCTATTCAAACTTGCATCAAAATTGAGGTTTTTATGGTTTAGTAACATTTTTAGTCTGGACAATTATAAAACATTATGACTACTGTAAACATGATTCAGGTGTCAGATATACATTAGAAAGCACATCACACATCAGTGTAACCGTGCTGTTCCTGGCTAATAAATAAAAACATAAACTAAACCATGCCATGGCCTCGGCCAAATTAAAGAGCTACGGCATTCATAATAATGTGTCCATCACCTAGACATCTGTGCAAGCATTCAGATAAGAGGTATATAAAAAGTGCTCTGTGGGGACTGAGACACAAAAACAAATTACTGGCCTTGATCTGAAAATGTAGGTTTTGAAAAAATTGATGACAGGTTGTGGTAACCAATGGTAGACAGAGAACATTAAAAGTCAAAGTCACAGAAGCTTAATAGACACATAGGGATGTAGCAGTCATTTGACTGCCTTGTCTTTTTTCCAGCTCTACCAAGGAGGACAGCTCTCCAGACTCCAACTTGACGCTGGAGTCAGACTCCAGTGGCGTCTTCCTCTCCTTATCCAATCAGAGTCAGGAGGAGGCCGGCTCTGACAGCGACCAACCAGTCAGTGGTTCTGACTTAGGCAGCAGCAGTACATCACTGGAGAAAGATGGAGAAGATGGAGGGTTAAAGGAATGGGGGAGGGAAGAGAGTGCAGAGCTACAGTGGTGCTACCCATCACTCCTCAACACCTCCCTGCATGAGGAAATGGAACTAGATGGTGAAAAAGAGGAAACAGAGTGTGGAAGGGTGGGAGGATATGAAGAGAGAGGGGAGGATGAGATTAGAAGGAAAGATGATAAGATAGGAGTAGTTTCAATCACTAAGTTCCCACTCGACCAAACAGACATTGTGAGCTTGCCAACTCTGAATAATCCACAAAGTGAAGAAATACCACCCAGGAAAAAAGTGACCCTCATGGGACATGACTCCCCTCTTCCTCTTTCTCCCTCAAAACAATCAGTCAAACACCTTCTAGATCCTAATCAGAAACCAATCAGAAGCTCAGGACTGGACTGTGGTGACTTAGATCCCTTTGTCCAGTCAGATAGCTTTGTTTACCTTGCTGTGTCTGCAAGACCCGCCTCCCGGGGTGAAATCGCCACAGTAAAAGAAGTTACCACCCATGATACAAAACAAGACTTAATACAAACAACACTTGATGATACAAAACAACATTTGGATAGCGTGAAAACACACTTGGACCAGTCAAATCCAGAACAGGATGCCAAGCCAACTCACCTTGGCCCACTAAAACCAGAGGAAGGAGATTTTCTGTGCACAGACAGCTTTGTCTATCTGGCTGCTCCAGCCTGCCTCCTGCTGGGGCCTGCAGGAACCACACCCTACAGCGGCAGGTATGTGCATTTTTATGTGTTCATTATAGCTCTAATGCATTTCATTGTTTGTAATTCACAGCTATTTCTTTAGTTTAGCTGCAGATCTGTACATCCTTTCCTGCCTCATGGTGGCACTCAGCTAAGGTAGTCCAGATGTCTTTCTCCCTAGCCATCTCTTCCAGCTCTCCCTGGGTGACTCTGGCCCAGATGGAATATGTGATCCCCCACTGTGTAAACTCAAGTCAAATTTTATTATATAGCTCAATATCACACATCACAAATATGCCTTGAGGGACTTAACAGTACAGTGCGCTCTGGGTCTTCCATGGGGCCTCCTCCCAGCTGGGCTTGCCTGGAATTTCTTGACAAGGAGGAGTCCAGCAGGCAACCTAATCAGATGCCCAGACAACCTCAACTGGCTCCTTTCAATGAATTTAGTCAAATCCTTCCAGATGTTTTTGTTCCACTCCCTAGCTCTGAGGGTTACCCCCACTATCCTTTGACAAACTGATCATTTGCTTAGTTTGGTCATTACCCAAAGCCCATGACCATAGATGAGGATTGGAATGTAGACTGACCAGTAAATTGAGTGTCTGGCAAATGGAATCTAAATGGCCCATGTTGGGTAGCAGAGTTGTGCCCAGAAAGTTAATTATTAGTCCCTTACGTTACCTGATTGTAATCAATTTATCTGACAATGAAGGTTGTCAAGCTGAATGAGTCTTTTCAAGCTTGTTTAGATCAGGGGACTCCTGAAGCAGCATAGTTATCAGGAGGCCAAAAGGACCATAGAAGCAAAAATTTGGGAAGTCCCTGGAGAAGGGAGGAGGGGTATGGAAGTGTTTTAAATAAAGACTTTGGCCAGTGCAATTAAATATTACCATAGTGCAATATTTGACTCAGATTCTGTCTATCATATTTTTCCAGGGAGTCAGACTCTGAGAGTTCAGGCTCTGGCCCTGTTGATCTGTCAGTCCTGGGTTGTGGCTCAGTGGCAGGGGACAGTGACTGGGACTCAGACCTGTCCGATTCTGATCCTAGTCGCTCCTCCAGAATCTCTGCTGCTAGTAACAAATCTTCTGGTGTAGTGCGACCTAAACGACTGCCTGCTGAACCTGGCTGGGACTTATTTGGAGAAACCACTGAACCTGAGGTGCTGAGCGAGCTCTTCACAGAACAGGACAGAAACAACAATGGCAAAGCAAGAAAGGTTACTGGGGTTACCACCAGCATGCCAGTGACACCAGGCATTCCCATGGCAACTCAGTCTGTCACTACACCAGTGAAGCCAACAACAACAATGGTAGAGCAGTCGTCAACAACAAAGAAAGTGACATGGCAGTTCAAACCAGCCCAGAGGTCAGTGTGCACAGGAAGCAGAAAGGAGAAAGATAAGGAGATGACATCATCATCACTGGTAAAGTTCACAGAACTGGGTGGAGGCGAAACCCATAGACCCCCTCCTTCATCTTCATCGTCTTCATCATCTTCACCGTCATCATCGTCTTCTGGTTGACTTATGAAGGAAATGTTTTTTGTTTGACAGTTTGGGAAAAGCTTTCATTGCTTGAAGCTGCTTTGGTTGCAAAGAAAAGAGCTTCAACTTGTTTTGTAGAAACTGATAGCTTGAACAACTACAGCTTTTTGCCTGTAATTTTTTTAATTTTGCATCTAGCTGCTGCCATTGCCTTCTTATGACCTTATAAAGGCTGCATAAAAGACTAGTTAATTGTTGCATTTTCTTAGATTAGCCTACATAGTATCATATATAATCAGTTTGAGACAGTGTGAGACTCAGGCTAAACAGAAACCTTCAGGTTGAAATTATGTGGAAATATGGCCACTGATAGAACATTTAGAACATTTAGGTAACATATGCAACAATTTCATTCCTAATGAATTTAATCAACTTCTGAAACACAGGGTTGGTTTATTAGTTACATGTTCACATATTCTTTATTTAAATGATGCATATGAATAGTTCTGTGTTTTTTTTATTCTGTTGAATGTACTGTACAGGATGTACACAACTACAAGGATAGTCCACCCTAAAACAGAATGCACACATTAGACATTCTCAATAATTTGGTTTGGTCACCTGTATTTAAATATTATTAGAATATTGGAATTTGGTTAGAATAACACATGTTGATTACAGTAAGAATTTCTGTTGGACTCTTTGTGTTATCTCTTTATAAAGATTACACTTTCCTCCCCCATATAACGCCTGATCTTACTATTTCAAGTATGTACTTTGAAAACTGAATTTTAAAAATCGGGTGAGATCTTTACAGTGTACAATGTATTTTATAATCACATCCAACTTTAAAGTGTATTTAACAGTGTGTTGATAATATATTTTGAACATTGAGATAATTATAAAGTGAAATATATATGTGATGAATGTGCAAACATGAACAAATAATAGAAGGATTTAGTAATAACATTTAATTTAAATGTTTTATTTATCAGTTAGATTTGAAATTGTGAATGTAATAACTGAGCAATATGCTTACAGATTCATGTTATACTCTATGTTTCATATGTGGAAATGTTGCCTGAGTGCTGTGTATAATAATGTTTGAGTTTAGTTTTATTTAAACAGCCAAATACCAGTTGTAAATGCAGTTACACGCTCATTTAGCGGCTCTATCTGTAACATTTTTAAACATCAATTTATCACTAGGTAGCTTGGTATAATTGCCATAAACAATGAGACCATGGTTGAGGTGACTGAAGTCTTTACTGGTGTCTTTGTCTCACACCAGTAAAGACTTAATCTCTCATAATCCCCATTGTGCCCTTTCTCTCCTTACCACTGTGGCATTTTTGGCTTTATTGAAGAAGATAAACATGTTGGAAACATTTTTTTTCTTCATTTGCCTCTCACTCCCATTTGTCACAGTGAGAAAATCTAACCACTTTAGCTCTTTGTGCTGAAACTTAAGTACTCCATAAGATTTTGCTCAGATGCACACAATGTAAAATGCAGTGTGGAGGCTGGAAGAGCTGCCAGTCATCCCAGCAGTGGTCTTGTTCTTGAGTAATTGTAAGTGCTAATGTCTTAAAATGAGGTACGTGGTAATCATTTACTGATGTTAAAAATGATACATGTAGCACCTTTAAAAGAGTGCACAGTACAGATCAGATCAGATTTGTTATCTTATTACAAATATGACAAAGGAAAGGTGGAAGGTTCACAAATTGTTGTGTTACACAATAATAATTCTTGTTAAAAGATGATGTCATTATGAAATGATGGCCTGACAGGCAGGTTTAGTTGTGGTATTTTAAATTTGCACTTGAATTTCAAATTGATTTGTGAGAGGTAACTGTTTAAATTTTGACAGCCTCCAAGTCAACTAAATATGTCTTAGTGTGCAGAGTGAAGGTGATTATCAGAATTTGGAAGCTGAATCTATTGTGTGGATGCTGCAGCCACATTTCTTGATTGACATAAGATGGGAGTTTTTTCCCAAGCAAAATGAAAACTGTTTCTTTGTGCAGCTTTAAATGCTCCGCCAGTCTTTATTCATGATGATGATGCTCTGTTTAAACCAACAGGATTTGGTAGAGCCCTAAATGCACCTGTCTGCTTCAGTGATGGATTTATTTCTTGTGCTGTTGAGCACAGATGTACAAGCACATCCCACGAGGAATTAAGTGCTTCATTAGCATATCTGTATTTTTAAAGCTGCAGGTTTTTGTTTTTGACTGTCAGAATGTCTTATGAAGTTAATGTTAATCATGGCTGAACTAATGACTGATGAAGGTTTGAAAAGACAAAAAGTGAGCTGTGAAGGCATTTTGGCATGGCTAACCAACCAGTTAAGTGGACTCCCAAGGCAGGAGAAACCAACCTGTGCTGGAATAATGCTATCTGAACCAAGGTTTTTTTGTGTATTTGATGAAACATAAAGTGAAAGAATAGGTACCACACAAACACAAAATGCTGTTTTAATCTCCATGAAATCCATTACAAGCATGGAATGTAAAACTTGCAGTGTTTGGCAAGTTACTTTAAAACTGTAATCAATTACTCATTATTCACTGAAAAAGTAATTACACAAAAGTAATTACTCAGCAGAAAAAGTAATGTGTTACATAACTTGTGACTTTTCTTTTGTTACCCTGCCCAGCTCTGTCAAAGGTGCCTTTAGACAACTCCAAATCCTCCACACGCACACGTCGCATCTTTAGTATTTAACGTGTAGAAATATAAAATTAGATATTTTGGTTAAGAAAACAAACAGGTTTACTGACCATCCAGCAACTAGCTTAGTCTCAGTGATTGCACACAGTGCTCCATAAAGTCTTGACCTCAACTGCGCAGTTCACACAATCTCCAACTCTACACAAAAGAAGTTGATTTCTGAATGTAGCTGTACCCCTAGCTAACATTAGCATGCCAGCTAAGAATGCACAACATAAACAAACAAGACAACTTTGGCATCTCCAGAACTCATATTTCTCCTTTATTGGTATAGGCTAACCACCTCCCCACACCTTGAGGTCCAATGCCAAGCTAGCACGTCCCAGACCAGTCTCTCCCTTGAACAAGACCAAACTGATTTATCGCATTTATCTAATTCTTGGTAAGATAGCAAACAAGCCCATCCCCAGTGTCAAAGTAACGGAGCGTTAGTTGGATTAGTAACTGTAATATTACTGTTAATTATTGAATTTCAAACTGTAATTCCTATCATTACTCATTACTGTATACTACCCCACACCAACAAAATGCCATATGTAATAAAATTAAAAGCACCTTTCACGTACTCCAAAAATTACATTTCAATCTGGCTGTTTGTGTTGTATCATGAAATATAGGCTACTGTAGTTCCTGTGCCTCAGAATTCCTGTCATTTGTGTTGCTAGGCAACAGCTAGTTGCTAGGAAGGAGTGCGTCTCACAAAGTTAGGTTGAGAAATGTAATATTCTTACAAGTTTTGAAATTAGGAGAGAATGAAATTTCACTGATTGCCTTAAAGTCAAAAACATACCCAAGAATAGAAAATAGCGCTGTTGCTAACGTTACGTCTCTCTCTCTGTCTTTGTCCTTCACACAGGCTGCCTCTCTCTCCCTTTTGTCACAGACACACACATAGGCCTACACATTTGCTCTCTATCACTGTTTCTTACATTCTTATGTTCTTCATTTTTTGCTTCACTAAAACCTAAGTAGGCCATTTTAAGTCTTCCCTTTCCTCCACCGAATTTACAATTAGTGCATTTGGGGTTAATGCAAGTATTCAACATGTTTAAAATTCAGTTTGGTTATACAAATACCTTCAGCTCCAAGATCAGTTAATTCAGTTAATCAGTTAGCTTCAGTTAATTTAGCATGGCAAACAAATACCTGCATGTCCAGTTACTAAAACTTGATTCACACCTGCCAACCAGTCAGAATGGAGAATTCTCAGTGGCCATGGTATAAATAAAAATACTAAAGCTATTTAAACTAGATTTTGGGTCACAAAGTAAGCGAATAAAGCAGGACCTACTTTATTTGATATTCTACTTTACTGGTGCCAAGAAGTCACCAATTAATAAAATGACCAAACTAAAACCATACAGCATTCAGTGACATACAGTGAACCTGGGACTTTGTTGGTGATCCAGCCTTGCGTTTTCATATCTGTTAAGGCAGTATTAAAATCAGGGAGTGTATCTTTTAAGCTAGTGTTATACTTGATGCACCTGCGAGTACAGGAGGGTCCACCAGGACCCACATGACATAAATTTCATCATCAGAAGGTGGACATGAGGCTCTGTGTAGAAATCCGTGTACCCTCCAATTGTGTCCACGTGGCCACTACACTACAAGGGCACCAACTACGCATGTGGTCCGGAAAGCGGACTCCAAGCAGACTGTCCGCAGCTGTCCGTGTGCGTGTGTAATTGAGGCCTTAGAAACACAACAGAATGAGTGCTTATTTGTAAGCTCACATGATATTCCACATAGTTTGGACACATTCCACGCACATTTCACATATGAGCAATAAAAAGATATGGAGCGGGTGAATGTGTTATGAGGGACATAATTTTGACTGATGCAATCGCCGCCTTTTTATTTTATATGAGGGACTGCATTGGAACATGACTGTAATCAAGTTTAGCCGAGCCAGTTTTCCACTGCAGCTTCACAGTTCGGCTCCAGGCAGTTTCTTGGTGCTTCTCTGCCAGCTCTGGCATCCTGACATGATAATGTATGGAGAGCTGTGCTGTTTATTTGAAGCTGACTTGTTTCTTGCTGTAAAAATGGGACAGAGCCATGGCACCTATAAACTACCTGGACAAACTATAGAGCCTGTTTACAGGACACTGTTCATTACAAGTCACCTGTGTGGGATTTTTCTCTAATATACTTTTAACAATATATATACAATTGGCATCACGCTTTGTAGCACTTAAAACCTGATTTCCATTGGAATAATAACATGTTTTCTAACCCTGCTGCTTTACATGTGTGGTGGAAGGGAATATTTGTTGCAGTAAGTAAACTTTAAAGCTCAGAAACTGGACCAAATGAGAGGTTGAGCCAGATAGTTGTATGTACTATTTTTTATCAATGAAGTAATCTTTGATTTTCGCTCGCATTAAACTGTGGCAAAACATCTAGTTTCACTGTGATATATTAAGGATAAACTACGTTACACATCCTACACTGGCTTTTGTAAAATCCAGGCCATATGCATAATTTTGCTGTTCATGTTAACGCTGGTCACTTTTAAAGCTTAGTGGTGATTAAGAACTAAGACCTGAGAGGGTTTTGTAGTGGAAAAAGACGATTTATGTGAAATCTTATTGTGTGCCATATTCCCAAGCCTTGCTGAAATGCATTAATGTACAAATAAAGACTAAATTTGATGGTGGAATGTGACTCGTGTTTCAGCTGTCTTAACCCTGTTCTATGCTGGGCATGTTATTCACAATGGACTACATTTCTTTATAGGCTACCCCTGAACCCAGGTTCACCAATATACATGAATCTGAAAGAATCTAAAGCAAAGAACCCAGAGCAAAACTGCACTGCTGTAATAGTCAGTATTTTTATATTAAAAATCGATCAAACAACTGTGTAATGTGAATGGAGAAATGAAATTACCACTAACTCTACATCCCCTCTCAGCTCTACTGAGTGTTTTTTGGGTTTGGTTCAATATCCTGAAGTTTTCTCCTTGTTTTCAGCCAAATAACTAATAAACTCACTTTGCGCTAACTAGCCAGCACCAAACAGCAGACAGAAAAAGGTAGTGACTAGCTGGTGATTAGCAACTAAAGAGAGAGATCATTTTTCTCAGAAGGTGGTGGAGACCAAACACAGAGTTTTAAGGAGGTGCATATTAGACTCACATTCATCAGATGGACAAAAACACAACCCCAAATGAATGAAATAAGGAAAGAACAATTGATGCAGCTTTAATCCTTAAATAGTTACAAATTTGAAATTTTTAAGGATAATTACAACATTTCCAAACCAATCCCTAGGTTAGTCAACAATGCTGAATTACCTTACCTGTCCATTACATCCATTAGTTTACAGATGTAATGGTTTTACTTTGACCTAATGTACTTTCCAGTTTTTAAAGGGGGACTGATGATAATGACTCATGTTTCTTGTCATGTTGGACAAGTGACACTACCGTGTTCCTAGATCTCAGCAATTAGTTAGTGCAAAGTGTTATTATAACCATTCAAATCATGGCAAAAAGTATGAATATAAGACCAATGTTGTAATAAACTTGAGTGATGGTAATTATTCTAGCTAAGCTTTTTGATGTAATTCCATGTAATTCCAATGTAAAAATGTAATTCCAATTTAGTTTTTACAAGGATTTACCTTATTAAAAAACGACTTCCTGGTCTTAATCTTAAACCTAATTCTAACCCTATTCCTAAAACCAAATCTTAACCCTCAAACACCCATTTAAACGTATGAGACCCAGCATTTTGGTCTCCACAAAGCTGTTGGACCTCACATGTATAGTAAAACAAGCTGACACACACACACACACACACACACACACACACATATACATACACACAGCCAATGGTGCCATCTGTGTATTAAGCAGTACATGGTGTATGAGGACTTGTGTCAGTAATGTAGGTCTGTCCATCTATTTAAGGCTGATTAATTAGAGCACTTTGAATAAGGCCAGAGAGAAAGAGAGAGAGGGAGAGATAGACTACCATTATGAATAGTTAATCTATGTGCCAGTTCCTCAGCCACCACAGGGACTGTGGTGATTTATTGGGCCAGATGACACAGTCTGTTTGTCACACAGTCTGTGAAAATATATGACCAGATTTACTATCATTCTTAAACTAATTTGAACAAACTTTTCAGATTCAGTGCACTCTGAGAAAGACGGGAGACTTATTTTAAAGAAGTTTTTAGTTATACATAAATGTGCAGGCTGCTATATTTTACTGTTGCCACTCCCATCATAGTGAGGCAGAAATAAGTCAGCCATAATGTATCTTCAGGGACTGATGGGGTTGTTGATCTATAAGGCTGAAAATGGAGGTCGTTATTTTCCTCATCTTGGAATCCATAAAAAACAATGATGTGTGTACTCCAGCATCCCTATGGGGAATAAGAACAGGCAGTTTCAGGCTTTTTTCAAAAAATGCCCAAACAAGAACTGTTCTGGACAAATGCCCATGAGCTATATTTATATAGGTTTTGTTCGAGGAGTGTGTATCCACTAAAACTTTTCATTTTACTCTTTTTGTTACTCATCCTTTTAATTGGCACAGATTACAATGGATGTTTACCCAGTTGTCTTCTAATATTTCTTATTTTTCATCACAAACTCACCACTGCCTAGACATTCCAACCACTCCCAAGTTAGTCAACTAATCACACACATGCCTAATGCCCAGGTTGCAACAATATTAAACTTGACACCCTGTCTCAGAGGATTTCCCCAAAGTTCCCACAGGCATCTTTCCTTCCTCCTGTGTCATTGGAGCAGTCACCCAGGGTATTGTGGACATAGTAAAGCATGCTGTAAGTAATACTCAGGTTCCTTATGGTTGTCCACCTAGTCACCTTTTTGTTCAAAACTCTCGCAGGTGTCAGATAATCCAGTGGGGACACTTCTACCTCACCTGTCACCCTGGTGAGGTAGGAAGCCATCCATGGGGTAGTTTTAATTTTGTTAATCATTTAACAATAATACAATAATAAGTGACTAAATCTTTACACAGTATTGGCAATAAAGAGAAGACTAAAATGGAGTTTAAAAATAAAAACTACAATGAATTCTGATGAAAAAATATGTCCAAATGTCCTTCACATGGCTGCACTGCACATTTTTCTTAATGAATTACTCCACTCCTCCAGTTGGTTTTACACACTAGCAGTGCTTAGTGTATCCACTTTAATGCTGCAGTTGTAGGAGCTTGGACATCAGGATGATGGGAAAAGATCAGGTTGGCAGACACTTCAGGACTCATCACAGACACAAGGATAGCATTATGGTGTTAAATAACACCATGTTACTTTTAAATCCATATTAAGCCAAACACTGAGGGAACTAATATAATGTGTATTAGCATCTCACAATGGGACATTGCAATAGTGCTTGTAGGTGGGCGGATTAGTCTCACTGAAAAGTCAAAAGCCCAACCAGCTAAGCTGGCAAACCTTCACTAACATTTAGAGGTTTGTTTATTTTGGAGTGTGTGATGGCTGTGTGATGTAGCCTATGTTCAACATTTACTGTTTATTAAATTGTACAACATTTAATGTAGAAGACTGGTTTTGTCTGTAGTTAGCTGTTGTGTGCAAATATTTTCTAAACAAAATGTATTTAAATGGTAGTGTACCTATTACACACACTTACAGCATGAGTATAATTACTATGTTAGTGCATCTTCCCAGACTTCATTGTTTCATCCTCTTTCATTTCTGTATGAATTACTTAATTAATAACATGTGACCAAAAACTCTCCAGTGTCTGCAAAGCTGCATTCTTAATTTTGTGGCTTATTTTCTTTTTTCTTTTCTTTTAGCCTACAAATAGCTGATATCTGTTTACTGAAGTTTGACAAAAAGCTTGACTGAAACTAGTCTAGAATCTATCTGATGACTAAAAAAGACTCATTTATCAACAGTTTTAGTTGACTAAAAACTGACTAAAAATAAGAAAGAGGTTTACTAAAGATGACTAAAACTAGCTTGGACTTTTTTTTTTGTTTTGTTTTTAATCTCAGGACCAAGACTCAATCTAAAAATAGCTGGTCAAATTAACACTACCATGCAGGTGGACATAAGGGGAGTTCACTGCAGCCTGCTCAGTGTGTGCACAAGAAGAGGTCTCCTGTCTTGCTCCATCTGGCCTCTGCCCATTCCTCAGTGTTCCTCCATCTGAAGGTAACACCACCACTCTCACAGTTGTTTACAGATTCTCTTAGTCTACATACTTCATCCTGCTGCCCAATCTCCCCCTGTGCTAAAGAAACTGCTATGCTAAACCAAGCTTTCTGATAATATGGTTTTCCCAGGTACCTAGCTTCTTTCAGAGGGCCACAGTTCACCTCCAGATGCCAGAGGCAGTTCTTAGTAATATGTACTTCTGTCAGCTTCTCCTCAGGATTCTGTCCCTAGTCCAGTGGCTAGAGCGGTTTAACCAGGGGGTGAAGACCAGCCTACGCTCCATTGCCTCCCCAGACTCCTTTTCCTGGGGCCACTGTCACGTCGGCCACCTCTGCCTCGGTTTCCTTTAGCATTCTTTCTCATCTGCCTCTTGACATAGCCTCTAATTAACATCTCCTATTGTTTTAGACCCTGCCACTATCACTTGCCCTGCAGTTACAGTACCTGACCTCCCAGCCAATCTGCACTCCTGCTGCTCATTCTCTCATTACTTTCTTAGTATATATACCAGCCCTGTCTCAGTCATTTACTGGCTTGTCTTTGAACTTCTGTAGTTATAACGGTCCAGCCTGCTCCTTGTCTGCCTTGTATAGCTTTCCTGACAGCCTGCCTATTACTGACCTTACCTGAACTGAGCAAAGAGCTTTTTGACTTTTACCTACCTGTTTCTGGAGTCTTGCTTTTGAGTCCACACTTCTGTGTCAGAAATGTTACAGTACTGACCTTTATGAAGAAAATTGGTTTAGTTGCCCTTTAAGTCAAGTTTATTTGTATCGTCCAATACATTCAGTCTCAAAGGGCTTCTCACAGGTTCACAATATCAGTGGTTCCTCACCCAGCCCAAGCTTTTAGATGAAATTCAGATCATATAACCATTGCATATTGTATTCCTTTTTGAAGGAAATATCAAAGTAATATAAGTCCTTGTACCTACATGATCAGGTGCTCCTGTCGGCAGGATGACATGCCCAGCTAAAACGTATATAATAAAAAAGATTGTCAGTGCTTCCAAAACAAACAATATGAGGTCAGACTTAAATGTTGTTTCTAAAACTTTTAACCACATCTTGTGGATGGAGTTTCCAAGTTATGATGGAGATGGTTTAATCCCAAATTAGACCTTCCATGTCTGTGCTTCTAGGATGTGTGATGATGGAAGTTTTGTCATCGACTTATCTCTACTATCTCCCCCATATTCACATTTTTCATGTGACAAAACAGTCAAACAGTGACAATTTAGCTGACTCCTGAGCTATCTCCATGACATCTGAGCAAACTTCACTGATAAAACTGCCCATTGTTCTTTCCATGATATCCATAATAATGGTAGTATAATAAAAATAGAAATGCTATGTAAACTCTGTTTTTGATTCACTAACACACCAATATTTATTTTTAGTTACATTATAGACTGAAGCAACTCAGATGATTGAATCAACATGTTAATAACCTCCTCTCTTCTTTAATCTGGGTCTTGGCAGCTGGACAGTAAGAAAATGTTGAGAGTAGCACTTTGCTTTTCACCAGGTGTTTCTTGACCTGGTATGAGCAGGTGGGTGGCTGCACTACACTGCCTGAGAATCCATGGTAGGTCTGCTGAGACTGAAGGTCCTTGTTTTTGTGCACATGCAGTCATGTTCACGGTGATATCACATGAGTACTGACGAGGATAAATGCTGCATGTGCCAAAGGAAAAAGCCAAAACATGACTATGTAGTGTCATAAAAACACAGTTCTTCATCTTCCCACCGACAAGATGTTGATGGCTTTGTGTGTCTGCAGTGGACATTTAAACTCACCTACTGCAGGGAAAACCAGCAAATTATTGAGTTAAGCCCATCGCTGTTCTTCTGACTGTAGCTAATGTCTTCAGAGTTTCTGTGATTATCTTACATACAGAACACGTTAATGTTAACAGAAGGAGTGCAGAATATATATCTACTCTGTCCATCAGTAACTCGCTCTGCCTCTCTCTCGGTTAGGTGTCTTTCTCCTTCACATTGTTTTTATGTTTCACTGTGTGTGGGTGTGTGTGTGTGTGTGTATATGTGTGTGGGTGCCTGCTGGCTTTTTTATTGTCTATGTGTGTGTGTGTGTGTATGTGTGTTTGTGTGTGTGTGTTGTTCTGTGTGGGTGTTAGCTGTTTGTATGCACTGCATGTGTGAAGAGAGGACGACGAAAGGAGCTGCTGTAGCTCAGCAGAACAGATACACACACACACACACACACACACACACACACACACACACACAAACAAGCATGCAAGAATATAAAGAGGAAGGCATCGGGATTCAAGGTTGTATTGCAGGCTGTACAGCAGAATCATACTGTAAGCTCATGAAATGGGCTTCTTATCACTGTCGACAACAACACTCCTAAATCCCATTCATAATAATGATAATGATAATAAATGTAATCATCATTATAATCAGTATTTACCAATACGTACTTGTGCTACCTAAAAATGTCCTAATTTCGTCATGCTGCAATAGGATACAGAAATGAGAGAACACAGTTTATAACATACATCTACACAGGGTGTTTCATTAGTTAAAATAATGTCATGATATTGATTGGCCTGTGTTTTAGTGTGCAATGTTACCAGTCTTTTTGGTTCTGGCTTTTGAACAAAAGCCCAAGAGAAATCACAAAAACACATTTAAGGTGCTTTTCCACTAGCACCTACTCGGCTCTACTCAACTCCACTCCACTTGGTTTTTATGGTCTTCCATTAGATGGTAGTACCTGGTACCAGGACTAGGTACTTTTTTAGTACCTACCCGGCTGATGTTCCAAGTGAGCTGAGTCGAGCTGAAAATGTGACAACAACAGACTGCAGGCCTCTGATTGGCCAGGGAGTGACATCACTGGATGAGTCATGAGAGCGACTCCTTCACAAGAATCTAACCCGCCGTTTATAAAAACCTGGCAGTGACAGCGACAGCGCATACAAATGATGTCACAGGAGGTTTGGGCCACCTTGCTATGACGACCCCACCCATGTTGAGGTGGTACTCAATTGTAATGAAAAACGACTGAAACCGAGTAGAGTTGAGTCGAGTAGAGGTGAGTAGTGCTAAAACTGTGCAATGGAAAATCGGCATTAGTTTCATCATTGGCAGGTTTAGTAGTTAAATATCTTCAGATTCTAATAAGAGAGCTCCACAGAATGTAAGGAATTGGTTAGCAGCTGACACGGATAGCAAGAGATGAAAATGTCTCAAAATAAACAGGCTCTTTGGTACATATAAAATGAATAACACCCAGGATTATTACCACGCTGACACCCTCTATGTTTAAGGCATTCTTAAATTACTATATGACAAAAGCAGCCACAAAAGCTGCAAACAGGAGGATTTTAATGTTTGCCAGTCTGTCTGGGCTGAAGCAGACCAGCTACCTTTGCCATGAAAATCACTCTGACAATTTTTTTTATGTTGCCTCAGTCAAAACTACAAAGGGGAGAGTGAGAGAGAAACAGATATAGGCAGGCAGAATGGGATACAAGCACCAGGATGAAGAGGAAGAGGAGATCAGGAGGTGCCGATTATATAAGACCATCACAAATATCATGGTAAAGACCTGAGAGGGAGTGGAGCTATTTTAAACCTGGGCTAGAGCTCAGAGAAAGAAGCAGTGTGGGCTGATATGTTGGCCATCACAGCAAACTGTGCTTGTGTGTGTGTAAAACGTGTGTTCCCCACCCTGCAGAAACCTGGCAGATAGCGGACTGGGACTTTAAAGATATATTACATAATGCAGACTGGGGCTTTTATCACAGCGACGCACCTCCACATTTGTCTCCTGGTCAAATCATTCCAAAAAATCCAGATTTTTGTTTTTGTTTTGTTTTTTTGTTTCAGGGTTTTTCAGAAAATGGGCAGTGCTGAACAAATCCTGCATGAACGGCCAAAGCACATTGAGACATAAACACTATGGAGGATGTGTGTATGTGATGGTGTGATGGTAGTTAAGATAAACATATCTTGTTGGATGAGGGAGATGATAAAAATTCCCTCCTGCAGGGATTTCAACATGGAACCATTTCAAAGATAAAATGGCTGCTATTTCTTGAAGACTGAAAAAATGTTATTGAAAACAGCTTTGTTGCTGCCAGCTTGCATCGCCTCTCTATGTTCACCAGCTTCACATGAGAGTACATATAAAGGACAGAGTGGAGATGTGATGTGGATTCAGCCATCCTAAATTTGACTCTGTTCCTAGATTTTATATTTCCTAATATTAGACACTTTATTAGTCTAATGTTTTTTGATTATCTCTATCCCAAACTGTGCTGCAGTAGTATTATTTATTTTCTTAAACTTGGAGACTCTTCTAGCCTAAGCTTTTAACAAAACATTGACATACTATCATATATCAACAGTTTCTTGAGAGTGTCACTCTCCTTTTAGCTCCTCCACCAACTCCTGAGGGAAATATCTGAGACCCTATTTACACTTCATGCATCTGGGGTGGATAAGCTGACCAAGTGTAAATTGCAGCCAAAAAGCATTTGAGACAGTATTAGTTTTTAAATGTTGCAGGCTAAACTGTTATCATTGTCACTGCTAAAGTGCATACTGTAAGTTATTCTTGCTGTGGTGTTTTTGGCAGTTCCAAACGACTTCAGATGCATTACCACCACCCTTCACACCAGGGGAGCTTGCTCTGACTTGTGTGTAGCCTGGGAAAACCAAGATTTGTGATGTGACCAACAGAGGCAACTTTATTTAAAAATCACAACAGAAGTTATCTTACAGTACTTTTCATATAGAGCAGGTCTACCACTCTTTATAATATTATCTACAGAGAACCAACAATTCCCACCATGAGCAGGCATTTGGTGACAGTAGCAAGGAAAAACTCCCTTTTAAGAGGCAGAAACCTTGAGCAGAACCAGGGTCACAGTGCGCATCCATCTGCCTCGACCAGTTGCATACTATACTGCTACTACAGATCCAGACTCCACAGAGGCAGAAATATGTGCATAAAGTGACAGGAGGAAGGAGGAGAGAGATGAGAAAGCACAAAACATTGGGAGAAAGAAGATGGCAAGTTAGTAACATGCATTTATGGGCTATGAATATGTACAGATGGAGAAGGAGGGGAGAAGAGTGGAGCTCAGTGCGCCATTGGAAGTCCCATGGTAGTCTAGGTCTATAAGAGCATAACTAGGGGATGGTTCAGGCCTGTGCCAGCCCTGACCATAAGCTTCATCAAAGGGGAAAGTTTGAAGCCTACTGTAAAAAGTGCAGCCTCTGTTTCTTGGACCCAAACTGGAAGAAGGTTCCACAGTCGAGGAGCCTGATAGCTGAATTCTCTGCCTTTCATCTTGCTCTTGGAAACACTGAAAACCACCAGTAAGCCTGCATTCTGTTGTAGTGGGATAATAGGGTACTTTGAGCTTTTTAAGATACAATGGTGCCTGACCATTAAAGGCTTTGTACGTGGGAGGGGGATTTTAAATTGTATTCTGGATTTGTATGGGAGAAACATGATCTCTTTTCTTGGTTCGTGTCAGTAAGCGTGCTGCAGTGTTTTGGATCAATTGGAGAGTCTTTAGAAACTTGTTGCAGCAGCCTGATAATAATGAATTGCAGTAGTCCAGCCTATAGACATTAGCAGCTAGGTGTTCAACCATCAATATCCACACACACGCACATATATATATATGGAAATTTTCAGTCATTGACTCATCCCTACGATCTCCCCCATATTTGCACATACTGGCCATTGTCTTTTCCATAGTATCCATAATAATAAATAGAAACACTACGTAAACTTTCTGTTTTTGATTCACTAACCATACCAACAATTGTTTTTAGTTACATTATAGATGTAACAATACACTTTTCTATCTTCATGTTAAGATGTTAAGTTATAATATATTTAAATGCTTATATTTTATATATATTAACTGAAAAAATGACAGTAAAATGTACTTACATCCATCTCTCAGTAGTGTCTTACAGCCTCAGCAACCTTCATGAGTGTGGTAGGGCAGCCTGTATGTAACCTGAGAGGCAAGATCCAGAGACCATACAGGTCTATTGGTTTAATGAGTAAATTTAACTAAAAAAAAGGGGGGACTTACATGATACACACAGGCCATACTTACATAAGTGTCTTGCTGAATATAATACAGCACAGGAGAAACTGAGCTCAATGAATAGATGCCATATTGCCCTGTCTCAGTGCTTTTCTACTCTGAAAATTACATGAAAAATAGGTGACCTATCCCTTAAAGAGATAAAACTAAATGAGGTATTTGTGAACACAAACATCATGTCCTGCCTGGTTTGCAGGGTATATTACTTTTTAAAATTATACCAAGCCTGGAGCTGATATGATTTAAATTACCAGATACATATGGTTAGATCAGAGTACTTAATTTGGTAATTGTCTGTTCTGAGGAACTATATCTGGGTAGATTTGTGCTGTCAAATAAAACCTTGAAAAGTCAAGTCAATTTTATTCATATAGTGCCGATTCACAACAAAAGTTATCTCAAGGCACTTTTCATATAGAGCAGGTCTAGACCATACTCTTCATATTATTATATTTACAAAGAGAGACCATGAGCAGCACTAGGTGACAGTGGCAAGGAAAAACTTCCTTTTAAGAGGCAGAAACTCTGAGCAGAACTGGATTCAGGGTGGGTGGCCATCTGCCTCTACTGATTGGGTTGACAAAGGGAGAGAGGGGTGGGGAGGGGAAGAGAGGGAGGGAGAGTATAGGGGAAGGAGAACATAGCATAATGCAGATTCCATATAGAGATTTTAGGTGGTAATAATGAGAGTAATAATAGTAATAATAGTAATGACAATTATAATGTAATACTAATAGTAGCAATAAGACTAGAAGTAGGACAAATAATTTTAAATACACTCACCGGCTACTTCATTGGGTACACCTGTTCAACTGCTTGTTAACACAAATATCTAATCAGCCTATCACATGGCAGCAACTCAGTGCATTTAGGCATGTAGACATGGTCAAGATAACCTGCTTAAGTTCAAACTGAGCATCAGAATGGCAAGGAAAGGTGATTTAAGTGACTTTTAACGTGGCATGGTTGTTGGTGCCAGACAGGCTTGTCTGGGTATTTCAGAAACTGATGGTCTACTGGGATTTTCCCACACAATTATCTATAAGGTTTACAGAGAATGGACGAAAATGTCTTGTTGATGCCAGAGGTCAGAGGAGAATGGCCAGACTGCTTCAAGCTGTTAGGAAGCTGATGAGTCTGACATAAACAACATGAAAGCATGGATCCATCCTGCTTTGTATCAATGGTTCAGGTTGCTGCTGGTGGTGTAATGGTGTGGGGGATGTTTTCTTGGCACACTTTGGGCCCCTTAGTACCAACTGAGCATCATTTAAATGAAACAGCCTACCTGCATATTGTTTGCTGACTATGTCCATCCATTTATGACCACAGTGTTCCCATCTTCTGATGGCTCCTTCCAGCACAATAACGTGCCAGGTCACAGAGGCTCAAATCATCTCAAACTTGTTTCTACAACATGACAATGAGTTCACTGTACTCAAATGGCCTCCACAGTCACCAGATCTCACAGTACCTTTGGGATGTGGTGGAATGGGAGATTTGTATCGTGGATGTGCAGCCAACAAATCTGCAGCAACTGTGTAATGCACCTTGTTCAATCTGTGCCACAAAGAATTAAGACAGTTCTGAAGGCAAAAGGGGGTCCAACCCAGTAGTAGCAAGATGTACCTAATGATATGGCCAATGAGTGTATAACAGCAGGTGTTGAGCAGGATTGTAGGAGCAGTAGGAGTCATGCCATCACAGATCAGAAGAATTCAACTATTCTATATCATAGACTGATTTAAGGCTTTCTTCACGTGCTCCCTCTCAATGATGAGCCAAATTGTGATAGACTCTGGTAGCAGACGTCAGATCTGGAGGCTCAGGTGAGGGCATAGAGGTTACTTTCGGGAGAGTTAAAAAGGATGGAGACGGTATGAGTAACTAAAAATGTTCCAACTGACAATGGAGCTGCAGAGCCAATCAAAAAGAGGGTTGTGAAATTTGAGCCAGAGCTGACAGAACTATGGGGGCATGGGGAGATGAAATCACAAAAAAATGTATCTGTTCTCACTAAATACCAGAGAGGTTGAATGTGAGGGGAACAGTATGGTGAATTAAGAGAGCTAGTAACTTACTGTCCAGGGCATTTACTGTTTTTGGGTCCGGAAGAGGTTCGACAGGAATGTTGGCTTGGGTGACAAAGTTAGAGTCTAGGAAATTCTCATCCTCTCCAGAATTTACCAGAGCTAAGAGAGAAAAGGTGTTTTGCCATGTGAGAGTTGCTTCCAAGCAGTGGCCCACTGACCTGCCCTCCTCGACAGTAACCTCGCTAGCCCCCAGTTCCTCAGAACAGTGTTCAGGAATGGGGATGAAGGGTCCTGGGGAACAGGGGTGGACTGAGGAGAGGTGACATCCATGGAGAGGTTGGTCAATTGACTTTGTGGTGAGTTGAGTGACATTGGAGCTGAGTGTTCTGAGGGCTTCCTGGAGGACAGGTTCCTGCTGCCCCACCAAGGCCCCCTGGGAGGCTGGGTCCATGTGGCCAGATTGTTCTGTTATGGCTTTGTTTTTATGTGGACCCAAGAGCAGACTCTGAAACAGGTTTAGGAAAAGGTAAAAGATTTTAATGGGGAAATACTGTGGAAGATGTTGAGGGGTGATGGAGGCGGGAGGTGAGAGGTAGGGTACACCCTGGACGGGTCACCAGTCTATAACAGGGCTGACATACAGAGACATACATTCATACTGACATTCACACCTGTGTATAACGACAGGTCACTGACTGGTTTGATGAGTATGAAAATGATGTGAACTACTTAAAATGACAGAAACCACCGTTGGTAAAAATGTATTTGACTTGTATACTTGTATTTTGGCTCATGCATCTGCAACCATGGAGGGGTGGGATTTTTGAACAGTCCTGCAACCAGCCACCAGGGGATGATCAAGATATTTTGGCTACACTTCTGGTGAGTTGTCGTGTTGTCTATCTATATTTACAGTAGGAGTAAAATATACTGTAGAAGTAAAACCTGTCTACTTTTCTATTTGACACAAAAAGGAAGTCATGGGCCTTGCCCAGGACCCTGCTTTTTTCACTGGCTCTCAAACCAGAGGTTGGGGTCTGCAGTTGGACTCTCTTATTGGCTTACAGACCTGGGTCTGACCTTCTTGGGTGTCTTGGGTACCTTTTGTTCCACCCTGTCTTTTTTAATGCCAATTTAAAAATCCCATTTTATTGGTGGATTCGTGGATCCCATCATGCATATCATAGACAGTCAAAATTCTGAACTGAATCTGAGACAGTGTTTCAACATATTCTAGGTCATTTCTTTGATCTCGTGAAGTGTAAGTGCTGAGCCCTCAGGGAAACTGTCAGTACCTCATAACCCGATGGTCCATCTGTGACTGAGCTGAAATAGAGCAAAAGGTATGTGTGGGCTTCCATGACAACTTCATCATTGGAAATCTCATCAGTAACTTAAGATTTTTCCACAAGTAGACTCATTAATTCTGTCTATGTGCTTTTAAAGAGTGCATTGCTTCTTTCTCTTGAACAGGAGCTGAAATGTTGAATTATGAGGTGCTCCATTACAGCAGAATGAAACAATCCTTGAATTAAATGAAATGTGTTGCTTTCTCTGCTCATATTCTTACAGGTAAGGGTATAGATGATCATGGGAACAGTAACTCATATAATTCATTATGTGCTTTATGACGGAAGAGTAAAATCAGTCCCAGCTCTGTGACTCATGCTTAAATTTACTGTTCTGGTTTGCCTCCAGTTTTTACACACAGTTCTGTTTATGTCTGTGAATCAGCAAGTAGTGCCAGCTGATATGACACATCCACACGACATCTTCCCCTCCTGTCGAGGCCCAGGTGTTGGGTTCACCTTGAAATAAAGAGCAGTGAGCCTCTTTCAGATATTTTACACAAAAAAACATTTTCAGACTGAAACATAATCCTGCACCTGATATTTAAGCTTTGTCTGCTTGATTTGAAATGAGTCATAGAGCGTAATCATTTTCACAGCTCTCAGGCCAGCTCTCTAATCCTGTCTTATGAAACACCCCCCAGGTGAAGCCAGGAGGAGTGCAATCTATCTCTTGAAGCATGGTGCCCTCTGGTGGTTTAATTGCCACAATTCTATGTTGTCAATTACTTGGTGTTGTCAGCTACTTTGCAATATAGTATTATGCTTTTATGAAGTTAAGGGACTTGAAGGAGACAGACTGAAAAACAAATGGTCAACACTGAGCAGCAGAATCTGCATTATGATATCCTGACTATCACTACCTATAGTTCATACATACTAAAAACATCAGTTTTCCCATAATGCAATGCAATAGCATTTGTTTGACCATGCGTAGTTCATATAATATATAATACATATATATATATAAGGTAGCAAGAGGTTAAATGGTAAATGTAATCAGGAATTTTGGACTTTTGAGTGTCGTTCCTCCGGGTTATCATGCAAGACAGATATTCTGTTAATAGAACATAATGTTAGTGTTAATATTTGCACTTTTGCAAATGCATTAAATTTAAATTGGCCTGTCTTTGATATCTGTTTTTACTTCTACACAGGAAATAGTGAGAGACAGTACTTTTTTATTGCATGACTTTCTTATTCTTGCTCTTAACTTTGCTTTATTAGAGATATTTTGTAATTGCTTTTGTTTTTCTATCAGTGTTATTTTCTTTGTAAGTGAAGCACTGCTGTATGTTAGTGTGTTTTTATAAATAGACTTAATGTTATTATCTTTCTGGGAAAGTAATACTGCCTGAATGATTGTGACTGTTCTCACCAAAGCTTTATTTTGACTGACAAACATGTCACTTTTAACTGATAACTGACCGTATTTTGCTGCATATCCCACAGAACATGAATTGTATTTTGATAAACTTGATCATTTTACTTTCATAATGATCATTTTAATAAACATGCCTAATTCCATGAAAAAAATGTATTAACACAAATAGAACAAAATTTAACAAATCAACATAGAATCTGTGACATCTGTGAAGTAAATATTTACTCACATCTTTAGTTTCTAGTTTGAAATCTGGGCTGTTGCATAGTTAACATCTCTTCTCAAAACAAGTCCTTCTAGAAAGTGCCTAAATGAATTACAAATTCTACCAGATCTTTTGACATTTGCCATTTGTGTGACATTTCTTTTTTATCTTTAACATAGAAAAGGGAAAATGTGTCATTGTTGGAGATTTGAGCAATTTGTATCATTAACTAATGTGTCAAAGGCTACAGTTATTAGCCACCCTGTCCAAACTAAATGTTTTATTGATTTTTTAAGTGAAACAAGAAAATACATCTCCTGACATTTAAAATGCAGGCTTCCTCAAATGTTTTATTTCATGAGCTTCAGTATGGTTTTTAGCATTGACAACAATTTTGGCACCCTACTAATTTGGAAGATATCACAGCTGACAAACACTGTTTGTAGACAGCTAAGAGTCTTTCTATTCTTGGTTCAGATTTCCATTCCATTTAGGCTGTCTTGTTTGCACAAGATGTTTCAGATCTACAGTCTGTATAAAGGTGCAGTCGGAGAGAATTTGCCTCCCATTCTAATTGTGACTAGAAGCAAATGTGTCTCATCCCACTTGACATGACATTGGTAGCAAATTTAGGTCTGACTACTCCATTACAATGAAGAACCCTTCTCTTTGGTTGCTTCATGACCCACCCACAGATTTTCAGTGAAGTCAGGGGCCTGTGGGGGCCATTCCAAAAGCTTCGGCTTGTGTTTCTTGAATAGTTCAAGGTAGATTATCAAGGATAGGTTGGGTCATTGCCAAGAGGCAATTCTCTTCTCAGTTTTATTTTCTTGAAATGCTGCTCCTTTTTTCTCCAAACATGTATTTAGTAATTGTAACTCAAAGAGCTCAATTTTAACTTCATCTGTTCACACTTGTTTCCATATAAGTCTGGCTACTTCAGACAATGACCTCTGTGATGAGGTCACAGGTAAGGTTTCCTTCTGATGAAGTGCACAGTAGAACAGAGCAGCACCACTCATGCGTCAGCTAAACCTTCCTGCAGGTCCTTTGCAGTCGTATAGGGGTTTTGCTTCGCCCTTTCCCCAGCAGATGTTTCGTTCTATCTTAAAGTTTTCTTAATCTTGACTTCCACAGTTGCTCTAACTGCTGCTTCTGGATATTTTCCTCAGCTGAAGCTTCAAACAAAAACGTGCGAACCTAAAGTCTGTCCAACTCCAATCAGTTTTATATAATTTCATTTTCATGGCAATGTTTAAATATCGTAAAACCCATTTTGCTGGTTATCTAAATGTTCAAATAAACACTCCCAACAGCGTCAGTAGTGGACACAGAACACAACATACAGTTGTCCACTGACAATGCCATCCTGATGTTTAGACAGAGGATGGCACTATAGAATCGACGTCATCGTACGACGAGGTGGCCGAGTGGTTAAGGCGATGGACTGCTAATCCATTGTGCTCTGCACGCGTGGGTTCGAATCCCATCCTCGTCGGCATTCCCTTGTTTTCTAATGCTTTTTCTCTAGCACTCACAGGCACACATGTGGACGTTAAATTTATCAGCCCTCCACGAAAAATCTCGTTGGCACACCAACATTACTGCTCAGCCTTAAACACCTCATTGACCCCACGAACACACAGTGGCATTTTAGTAATGTATATAAATATGTATACTTTCCACATTAGTCACTCACTCACTTATTCACTTACACTAATGACCACACAAAAGCTTACAAATGTACAGCCTCTACGACGGAGGATATACATTCGGTGAGGACTTTCAAAATAAAACAAGCAAAATAGGTAGAAACCATAAACGTGTCAAATATTTTTCTCTCTCCATGTAAAGATTCGTAATGAACATAGATACCATGAATATTACGATTAATGCGTGAGTATTAATACGAACATTCATAGCTGCAACGATAGTGTTAATAAATAATAAAGGTGACATAAAACAGCAACTAATAGTTCCGGTGGTAATCTTCAAAATAAATCAAATCAATTGTTATTAATTATTATTATTGATGTTCTAACGGGCTCTCTGTCCGCTGCACAAACTGTTTTTTAGAGATATGATCAGGGCACGTGAAAGCAGCTCGCGTCACCATCGTACACAGGAAGTGTGGCTGTAGCCACATGACATACAACTACAACACAGAATTCTTAAACCGTGCCTTCTCTTCTCTTGTCAAAAAGTCCCACGGTTAGCACAAGCATGGGCATAGAGGCCTGGTACATGGACAGCTCCGATGAAGACCAGAGGAAGCCGCACAGACAGACTCCAAACCAGCCTGTTTCCTTGGACGAATTAAAAAAGCTTGGTGTATTTTACTGGAAGGTAAGATCACAGCCACCGTAGCTGCCTTTAAATTTCCACACAGTTGTTAGCTTCCAGATTAACCACGGTAAATAGACTTAAATTAAAAGTAGCTCAACTTTGTATTTTAGCTGTATGTAATTGATTAATTATCAAAGCCTCTGTACATTCTAGTTAGGGTTACATAACCACTGTGACCCTCTACAACTTCAAAACGAATTGTGTAACAAGTATGTCGACACGTTGTTTCATTTGATTAACTGTTGAGCTTTGTTACGGACGGTGCTTTGTTGTGGCCAAGCATTGGAAACTGTGGAAATGAACACACTAGTTACATTTTTTATGCATTGTCATCACATGAGAGGTGCCAACGGGGGCAAACTGCGTGCATGGTGTCTTGATGTAATGTGTAACAGTGTATGACCTACTTCGCTATGACAAATGGTTTTAGCATCAGGTACTGTCTACAGACGAGTTTGTCCACAGATGAGAGCTGTTGCCCTTTTTTTTGCAGCTGAATGCTGATATCTATGAAACAGACCCAGAGCTGGAGCACATCCGCAAAGACCAAGGCTACTCTTACATGGATATCATCACTATTCACAAGGACACACTACCAAACTATGAGGATAAGGTAATCTGAGGGCTTTACACAGCAAAAGCTGTACATCTCAAATCAGACTATATCTTATAAATGATCTTTGTTATTCTGAGAGAGTGCAGTAGAAAATAACTGGGGTTACTGGAAAAACGTCCTCACTGCATTAGAAGATTTTATAATCTACAGAATTAGTATACAGTGGTTTATGAGATTCATATGAACATTTTTTGCAGTGACTGGTAAAGACAATGACATTTGGACAGCTGCCTCTTGAACTCGACACAGTTTTATAATTCAATGCAGAGACTACCTTTATTCAAGCCTCTCTGTTTTCTTTTGTCTGACTGTCTCCTTAGCTGAAGATGTTCTTTGAAGAGCACCTGCACTTGGACGATGAGATCCGCTACATCCTGGACGGCCGGGCCTACTTTGATGTCAGGGACAAGGAGGACCGATGGATCAGAATTGCTATGAACAAAGGAGACTTGATCACCCTACCGGCAGGAATCTACCACCGCTTCACCCTGGATGAGACTGTGCGTCTGACAGCATCTGCTGAATGACACAAAACTAGAAAATATGCTTCTAATGTTAGTGCCCCCAGAAGACACAAGAATCACTTTAATAAAGAGCAGTGGTGATACTGCTGGTGATTCAGTATTTGAGTATCATATGTTATTGTCACTTACATGAAGCCAAAAAACACGGCAATGACTGTTATTTGGTTATCTTGGGATGCACAGATGTTCATCACAGACAGTTTTAACAATGCACCTCAGTATACTGGATTACGATAGATGAAATTTAAATGATGCCTGGGGAGATATTGAGAGCACGGCCTGACTGGTGTTATCATGCATGCATTGCAGTTACAACATTACTATTTCCTCAGAGTGTCGCAGCTGCAGCAGTCCCATTCTAGTGATTGTGACATCTCAGGAACACCTTGAAGGAATCTCTTCAAGTTTGGCACAAAAGCTCAGTTGGACTTCAGGATGAGCTGATAAGACTTTGGTGGTCAAAGGTCAGGGTCATTGTGACATCTCAAAACAAATTTTGGCCATAACACTCATAATTATAGCTATTCACATGCTAAGTAATTGCAACTGAAGTGGTTGGCAGAGGCATTCTAGTTGCACTTACAGTAAATCTACTTTGTGATTTTAAACAGACATTTTGATTTGTTATAGAAGGAAGAGCACAGGTGAAATGAAGTTCATTAACATTAGTATCCCAGTAAGCCATGCCAGTGAGCCAGCATGCATAATACCAGAGCCCAGGAGCGAGCTCACTTAAATAGCATGCATAATATGGATTACACCTATGCTGCTTCTGCTTTGACAAGCCAGAACATCTGCTGGGAAAAGGGTCTGTTGGTTTCTGTGAGAAATGAAAAATGATGATTTGAGTTGACAGTCCTTAATGCAGCCATATTCAGACTGATCTTAATACTTTTTGTTTCTGCAGAACTACACTAAAGCCATGAGGCTGTTTGTGGGAGAGCCTGTATGGAAGGCTTACAACCGCCCAGCTGATGACTTTGACATCCGTAAGAAGTACGTGGCTTCTTTGTAGGGATCCAGAGAGAGATGGCAGCACACATCATCATCATCCACAGGTTGGACTCCATCAGGACATCTAATGTGATTCTGCCTGGCCAATACAGCAGGTTTTCAAATAGGATGTTGAAAAACATTCTTTTGCAAAGGAGATTGAGATCAGGATCAGGCTATACACTTAGGTTATTTTAAGTGGTAAATAAAATGATGAAGCCTCCATTTAGACAGTCTCAGTGGAAATCTAAATAATCACAGTTAATCAGGTACTTTGAAGTATTTCTTTTTTATGTTACTGTACAGTTGTGCTTCACTACATCTCAGAGGGAAATACTTGTCACTTTATCACAGTTGACAACTATAGTTACTAAAACTAAACCATCCAACAATATATAAAGTAGTTAAAAGGAGATCCAACTCTACCAGCTGCATTGGAATGCTGCTTACACATCTGTGAAAACTCAAGTCTATAACAACATCAGTATTTCAGTTAGTAAGAGGACATTTTGCATAATGAGTTTTTGATACATTAGTATACAGTACATGCTGTTAATACTTTGGTACTTTTACTTAAGTAAAATTTTGAATGCAGAACTTTGACTTGTAATAATTAGTACCTTGCTGCTCTAACATGTAGGTCTGATTACTTCTGTACTGAAGAATCAATCTGTAGTGCCTTATTCTCCACAACTGGCTATTTTGTAGGCTAAATACTGTCAAACCTGGCTTCAACAGCATGTTAGAAAAATGAATTATGCAACCAACCAGGATTATTCTCTATTATCATATCGTAACATCTCTAGTTCATTAGCTGGTCATGTCTGAATGTGAGTGATGTGCTGCAGACCTTTTATTCAACTGAAAATAAAACTGCTGCTAATTTCAATTTGTGTGTATGTTTATTTATTTATTTTTTAAATATACATATATAGAGACAGATGACAAATTAAAGGAAAAACCTGAAAAATTAGTGGAGACACAGGATGATGATATCATCCATAAAACAGGAGGGGTCACTGAATGGTTTAATTAGTATGGAAATTATGTGAATCATACGCTTTGGCCTTTTCAGTAACCAGAGCTCAAACTGAACATTTATGGGAGATTTTGGACTGACATGTTAGCATTCTCCCCCACTATCATCAGAACACCATATAAGAGTGGTGTACCATCCCTCCAGTAGAGAGACTTGTAGAATCAATGCCAAAGCACATTGAAGCTGCTCTGGCAGCTCGTGGACACTTGGGCCACTGTGTTGGTTTTGACTTGAATTTGTCACCTGCAATGTACAATGTATTCAGAAAGTATTCAGACAACTTTTCACATTTTTTTTGCAGCCTGGTGCTAAAATTGAATTCATTTCTCCCCCCACACGCGAAAACAGAAACGTTTGTAAATTTGTTAAAATGGAAAAACTGAAACTGAAATCACACTGACATAAGTATTCACACACTTCACTATGACACTTGAAATTTAGCTCAGATGCCTCCCACACCCCCAGATCATCGTCTAGATGTTTCTCTGCCTTAACTGGGGCCCACCTGTTGTAAATTCAAATGATTGGACATAATGTGGAAATGTACACACTTGTCTATGTAAGGTCTCACTGTTGTCAGTGCATATCAGAACAAAAAACCAAGCCATGAGGTCAAAAGAACTGTCTGCAGGGCTCTGAGACAGGATTGTGTCGAGGCACAGATCTGGTAAAGGCTAGAAAAACTTTCTGCTGCATTGAAGGTTCCAAAGAGCACAGTGGCCTCCATAATTCTTAAATGGAAGAGGTTTGGAACAGCTACAGCTCTTGCTAAAGCTGGCCACCCAGCCAAACTGAGCAATCGGGGAGAAGGGCATTGGGGTAAGAGAGGTGAATAAGAACCTGATGGTCACTCTGGCTGTGCTCCAGAGATCATGTGTGGAGATGGGAGAAACTTCCAGAGGGATGACAATCACTGCAACACTCCACCAATCTGGCCAAACGGAAGCCTTTCCTCAGTGAAAGACACATGAAAGCCCACTTGAAGTTTGCAAAAATGCACCTCAAGGACTCTTAGACTGTGAGAAAAAAAGATTCTCTGGTCTAATGAAACCAATATTGAACTGAAACTCAAACGGGGCAAAAGGTAAACTTTCCAACAGGACAGTGACTCTCAGCACACAGCCAAGACAACACAGGAGTGGCTTAGGGACAATACTGTGAATGTCCTTGAGTGGGCCAGCTACAGCACTGACTTTGGCCCAATCAAATGTCTCTGGAGAGACCTGAAAATGGCTGTCCACTGACAGTCCCCATCCAGTCAGACAGAGTTTGACAGGATCTGCAGAGAAGAATGGCATAATAAATTTACACACTGAAGTGGGTGCCCAGCTAAGATGACTCCAAAGACATAATGCAGATACTCAGTGAGGTAAAAAACAAACCCAGATTAACAGCTAGAGGCTACCATACACAAATCATGGGGCACGTTTGCATGGAGCATGGTGTCCATGGCAAGACACCACAGAGGAAACTGCTTCTCTCCAAATCAAACATTACCGTGGCCTGACCTTTGACAGTCCACAACTCTAACTAACTAACTCTGATGAAACTAAGGTTGAATTGATTGGGAAGAACATGTATACAACTAATGGTGTAAAAAGGACATACCAACATGAAAACATGATCATTATGATTTGGGGCTGCTATGCTGCCTCTGGGCCTGGACAGTTTATTAGACAATCTTACAGGATCATGCCAGGATGGCTGTCTGCCAGCTGAAGCTCAGTAGAAGCTGGATGATGCAGTAAGACCATGACCCTAAATATGCAAGTAAGTCTACTATACCTGTAGACCTTTTGGAGTGGCCCAGTCCGAGTGCAGCCTTTTAAGGACTAGTGTGTAGGATTTAGTGGCATCTAGTGGTGAGAACACAGATTGCAACTGACTGACTGAGTACCTGTTCCTTCACTCCTGCCTCACCAAGTGTGTCAGAATCTACAGTGGCTGTCAGGTGACAAAATGGCTTCAACTACTGCGTCAACTAGTCTGTTAAGTGAAGAGGTTCATTTATGTAGCTATATTTAGATATTGTATTTAGTTGTTAGTCTGTATAACGAGGTGACATGTAGTCTCTCCTTTCTTCCTCCTCGTCTTCTACATCTTCTGTATACAAGCTGTGTCATCAAACTAAAATACAAAAGGTGACTGTTTAGTCCATCTTAAGACTTAGGATGTCTGAGAAGAGATCTCTTGAGGTCTTGAGTTCTTAGGACCTAAGAATACATCTGAGCTGAAGCAGGTCTATCAGGAAGAATGGGCCAGAATTCCTCCTGAATGTTGTGCAGGTCTGGCAGTGCTTGTTCGAGGTTATTGCTGCTAAAGGAGGTTCGACCAGTTACTACCAGATATGCAAACTGATTTAAAACAACAGTTTTATTCCAGGTAAAACCAGATGCCTTTTTTTAATATACATAAATATGATCAACACAATATGTAAACAGTGATAATTAAAGATCAACCATGACAAATCAATAAAAGATTTAACAAAACAATCATTTTTATATAATAATTTAAACAAAATCTACTGTGTACAATTTTGGATTCCTAATAATTTACATGATTTTTTTTGTTAAGATTAGAGGATACAATGCAATCTGAGGATATCTATTTTTCACTGCATGAGTTAATAAACCTGGCAGAAACATGCTGAGGAAAACTGAGTGGTCTTTGATAGTTAATCCAGTATTACAGGTGTCTGCTGACGGGGGAGTGTTGAGTAGGACCTCTGTGGACATTTATTAGTCTTAAAGGACACTGAAGCTCAGGTTAATGCCCATGTCAAGTGCTGGACCGTTTCTTGGTGGAACATTCTTCAGGGACCGCTACGTGCTATGACCTGCAAGGTAAGGGCCACTCCACCGAAGGCATCAGTAGGCTAGTTTTCAGTAGCCTTACTAACCAGTCAACTTGTACTAAACTACTAAGTAGAGAAGTGCTTAATATCATTGCCCCTGAAAATTTTGTGAAACTCATCAGCAAAGGGGGAAATAGGGTGAAGCTTGTTCATGAACCTACCACATTTCTTTATTCTTTCCCTTGTATTTAGTTTTGACAAAGCTGTACCTTATCACTGATTCAAGTGTAATCAGAACAAAGGTCTCAAATGTGAAAGGGCTTATCAGAGAAGCAAGCTAAAGACAACCTCATGCCAAAAATATACACCCTTCATGAATAATTGTGGCAACATACCTTTGAGTTAATAAGATTTTTAAAACTTTTACAGCTCTACTATCAAATATTTTTTTCTCAAATCTATGTGTGTTATCCAGTGAAAGACTCTTCACCAGTTCTGTTCACAATGTCTGTTTGTAGAAATATTGGATAATGAAAAGGAAATATTGAAACGTAGTTCGAGGGCAAAAAAAACTACTTTTTAAAGGTAAATTCCTACTATCCGTTGTAACATAAAATTTAATAAAACACTGTTAAACACGCAGTCATCATGGTCTAAAAGATAACATTATGACAATGGCTTGCACAGTCCACAGTTAGGTGCTAGCAGATTAGATAGTTATGATTAGCTCATTAACAGCAATCCCCGTTGGTCATATGACTCTCACCTTGCAGGTCGTAGCGGCCCCTCAGTCTCCTACTTCTTCTCTGGGTGCAGTGACTTCAACGAGTCTCTGCCTGTTGCTTGGCAACCTCTGGAAATCACTGGGCCTGGTCAAGAAATAGTCTAGTACATAACTCCCTCTAGCTGCAACGTTTCACACATGTGCTTTAGTCCAGATCAAACGATCAATTTTTAACTTGTGAATCAGTGAGCTTTAGAGGTGCTGGTAGGTAGATTTTGCTTTGGGGGGGGGGGGGGGGGGTCACTCAAGAGGCACAAGGGAGGAGAATGCAGTAGTGTGTGTCCTCTCCCAGTCCACCTCCTGGTCTGCCCTCTTAGACCAGTTTGAGACACTGTGTGTTGAAGCTGTCCCCCTCTCGACAGGCCACAGCCTCCAACAGAGCCTGCTTCTTTTGGGTGCTGCGAGATGACTCCAGCTCGTACATCGTGGTCAAGTTGAAGAGGACACTTTCGTGGAGGTAAAGCGCAGGGTCCTGTTGCACCAGACCCTCCAGCTGGCCTAGGGACTCCTTCAAACGGCCCAAGTACAGCAGGCACACTGCTGCATTGTTGTTGGCCTGGGAACGTATAGAAGGAAGAGGGAATAGGCAGGGACAGACGAGTTTAAATGTGAACTTGTCAATAATGGTGTCATTCTATTTGGAATATTACTGTTGACTGTTACTGTTATGGCACTCCAAAACTAATCAAATCCATAAATCAAATGACACTGAGCACATTGTACAGTACAGTAGAGGTCAAACATTGCCACATTAAGATGAACTGTCTCATGAAGGCTTCTTATGATACAACCTAGTATTGCTTTCAAGATCAATTTTATAGTTAAAATGTAGAATCAAACAGCAATATATAATTACTGTGGCTTCAGAAAGTGTTCAGGCTCCCTCAGTGTTACACTTTATTATGTTGTAGATTCAATTTTAAATGGATGAATAAATTTGCCATTTATTCAAGGTGAAACCATGTTCTTTAGAAATTCTTGCAAATTTATTAAAAATCCAAAACCTCCTCTTGGGTAAGTCTCTACAAGCTTTGCAGCAACTCCACAAAATATTTCAATGACATATTATAATGTAAATATTTCAAGGACTAAACATGAGCAGACCCATCCTCTGGATTTTAAAGCAGCTGCAGAGTGAATGACATATGTTGTATTACAGTGTAGTGGATATGGCAGTACTTCAGTACTTACAACAGGGTTTTTTGGATCAATTTTTAAGACTTCAGTGAAGGATGCATGTGCTTCAGCGTAGTTGTTCTGACTGAGGTAGACAAAGGCCCTGGAAAAGACACACAAGCGCACACACACAAGTCAAGTTCTATCTAAACCATTTCTTTATGGACCTGACTGTGGAGAGGAGCATTGTTATGTTCAAACAAGAAAAAGCCAATCACAAACTGTTGCCGTAAAGATTTAAAGACACTATTGTCTGACTCTTGTTTGACTCTTTTTATTTTTATGTCTGAATTGAGCTTACTGAAAGAGAGACTTAATTCAAACCACATAAATTCAGAAAGAATTTTCAAAATTTTCAGTGCAATAAATCTTCATTCAATATTGAATACATAGTGTAATAAGTATTCAGATTTAAACACACACATTTAAAAATTTGGTATCCAGTTATTGAAATTATTCAAATGATTATGGCAATGATTCGGTTCCATATTTTTTTAGGCTTTTAACATAATCCCAAAAATATTATGTAATATTAAACTGAATATATTATTTTTTGCTTGTACTGTATGTGATACATCAGGTGTTTATGGCAATATCAACTGTTTTTTTTTAATAAAAACAATTCTTTTGCATTTATCCATATTTTTACATGTATTCTATATTGTATCTGTGCATATTATTTTTGTAATTTATTTTTTATTAAATAACACAATGTAAAATGGTAGAAATGAAAGCAATGATTAAATGCTACAAATAATGTAACTGCCTTTGAGAAGTGAGCATCAACACACCCAGTGTGAGAGAGATAGGTCCCATCCTCTGAGCTTTGCCTCATACTCCACATCTCCTCAGGCTAGAGCTACAGAGGTGTGACCTCCTGTGCTAATCACATGCCAGGAGGAAGCACCAACTTACAAAAAGCCCTGAAGGAAGTACGACGTCCATGGAGTGAAAATGATCCTGAACGGCGTAAAGTACACACACACACATACAAACACACACACATGCACACTGTATGGAGGTGCTAAATGCATGACACAGACATACCTGTTCATCAGCATGCATGTGGTGTGACTGGACTGGCTCCCTTTCATCTGGCAGGCTTTCTCCACATCCTGGAAGTACCTCTCTGCTGTTTTAACGTCTCCGATCTGGCCAAGAACAAAGCAGCAGTAACGCATTAACCACTCAACTGTGTGTGTATTTTAAGGTTTGAGTATATTATAATGTAATGGGACAAGCTCAAATAAATTAATTAAGATTTAATGATCCCCCAGGAAAATTTACTCATTGCAACAACAAAGAATACATACAAGAACATTTCAAGAAAGAACAATGATGACAAAATAAATATATAGTATATAGTTCAACACTACGGAGTTAAAAGTGAGGTTTTGGGGATTCAGGTTTCCTGAAATTACTATATTTCTATTAGTTTATGTACCAATTCTAGGCAAGTTTTGGTTGGAATTTACATTATGGCACAATGTTGAGTTCACAATTGCATCAACAAAGAGTTCTGAATTAGATAGATCTCTGTTTATCATTTCTTTCATGGCATCAATTGCTGGGATTCATGGGTACTGTAGTTTTTAGAGTTATCTGACTTAGCAAAGTGATTGCTGATTTTTTAAATTATTATTTTCTGTCATTTTCTGCTTTTATTAGACAGCGATAGTGGACATAGACAGGAAAGGTAAGGGATAAAGAAAGGGGATGACATGAGGCAAAGGGCCCAATTTCGAACCCGGGCCACTGCAGTAAGGACTCATCCATAATGGTACGCACTTAACCAGGTGAGACACCGGTCACCCCTTTGTTTACAGATTCACAGATTTACAGCAGGATACAAGGCTTCTGAGATCCTACTCTCAATTAAGATATTATAAGCATACGTAAGAAATAGACTGGGGTGCGGTGAGAGGTAAGAACAGACCCAGTATTATTAACATGAATGTGACCATTTCTAGTTGGACAGTCAAAGAGCAAGGTCAGAGGTAGGGATGTCCCAGCTATGTCTGTACCCACGGAAAAAAGAGTCTTGTAATCTTTCCAAACCTGCAAGAAGATACGTCCTATACCACTGAGCAGCTGCACTCTCTGCTGAGGTTCATACTGACTAATGGAGTGATAGGTCTCCACAGCCAGAACATAGTCCTGTGAATAAGAGAGAGAGAGATTTAAAAGAAAAAGAGGAAAAGAAAAACGTGAACGAAGAATTGAGGACAACAGAGGTAGAGACATAAGTTAGTAGCAGGTGAGTTGGAGAGGTAAACAGTAGGAGGCAGAGACAGGTGAAGCCGAGCGGGGTAAAGAAGAGTTGAGAGAGAAAGAGAGAGAGAGGTCATTAATCAAACATATGGAGTATTAGCGGGACGATGTGACCCTTCTTCCACCTCTGCACTGCACTGCTACACATCGCTCACATGGTGACTGGACTGCTGAGCAGGGCGACGGAGAGAGGTCAGAGAGGTGTGTGTGTGAAGAGATAAAGTGTGAACTGGGGTGGGACAAAGTACAGAAAGTGTGTACGTGAGTGTGTACACCTGCATGTGTGTGAGCATTATGGTACAGTATTTTACGACTTGATAAATTTGGGCTTGAAGTCTCAAAATAAACTATCAAATGCAACTTGTAATATTTAATTTATTGTTGACTTTACTGTATAACTGTCAATACGGATAATGTATTCTGGAGATTGACTTTACACTACAGTTTTGTTCACTATGAAGTTTGTGTTTATTCAAGACCCTGCTCATATGTTACCTTTATGCACTATTTTTGCTTTTAGCTCCTATAGGATGGGTCTGGTGATATTCTATATTTTCTTACAGTAAATAATTTCCATTAAATGACCAAAACCAACAATGACTGTATTCTTCTACCAAGTACTGTGTGCATATCCAAAACCTGACATATGCCAGAGCTCCATTGTTAAAAACACATCAGTAAGCCACATTGCACTGGGTAACACGTTCCTTCATTACCTTGAGCACACATGGTAATTCATTTTGACTGAGACCTGCGTACATTTTCCTGCTTTAAATACTCACTAGAGCACCAATGCACCAGTGATTTAAATCTTCAGTATGAAGAGACAATTTTTTTGTTTTTTGTCTTTTCATGTAATTTTCTAGAAACAAGAAAACACTGAAAAAAATCAGCACAATCCTTTAACTACAGCTCATGCTCCTATAGTGCACTGTTGAGAATTTTCCAATGCGTGCTACAGATTTTCTTATTTTTTTAAGAACAGCATGTCTACCTTATTGTCTTTTCAGAGTTCCAGTCTAGTGATGTTTTAAAACTGTTTAAGGCTATAGAGCATTTCCTCACATAGTTGATAAAACTGCGATGGACTACACAGCCTGAGTAAGTTTCAAGAGTCAGACTTTTCATTTTTATACCATACAATAATGAACAGAAACAAATGGCTGTATGAAAGGTATCAAAAACACATATTTAGAAAATACTAAACACTCAAGCATGGTTTGCTAAACAGTCAGCCGTAAAATAAAGTATTTATGGTTTGTAGAAAATGTGCTATAACATGTAAAGTCACTGGTATGGTAGTTTAAAGGTAAGAGTTTTGCATATTGAAACTGAAACTGAGCCAAAGCGCTTGAAAAATACTGTAATTCACCAGTAGATGGCACTGTGGTTCTCTGACCAAATCCACACTGCATCCTCCCTCTCTCTCTCTCCCTCCTCTCTGTCTTGTTCTCTCTCTCACTGACCACGAATCCAATTAGTGGTCAGTCTAGGGGGATTTCACTGTGAATCCTCCACCAGCCTGGCATCAGAGATCTCTGAGACTCTCTCTCACACACACACCTACCCACCCACACACACACACACACACACACACATCCAGGCAGACTCAGACATGCATAAAGGGACACGTTCACTCCAACACACCGTGACACACAAATGTGAGCAAACACACACACACACACACACACACACACACACACACACACACACACACACACACACACACACACACACCTACCTTCATCAGCAGCAGACAGTTGGCCATGGAGTACATGACCCGGCTGAGGCGAGACTGCCACAGTTTAAGAGATGCTAAAAACAGGGAGAGAAGAAGAAGACAGACAGAGACAGGGGGTTTATTTATCGAGGGGTGACTTCTTATTTTCACTTTTCTGGATGTCCCTGTAACGTCACCCTCTCCTCCATCCATCCCTCTCATTACACCTCCACTCTCCCCATCCCATCCTCCCCCTCAACACCAGGGTTTATTTTAAGGCTAGGTGGTGAGGAAGACACTGCGGCACACTCCGCTTTCCTCTTTCCCTCAGACAGTGCGCTGTGTGGAGGAGCTTGTGTGCAGGCCTATTAGTATTCATCGCTGCACTCGCATGTGTGTTGGGGAGAAGAGCTAATCACTCAGTAGGGGTCTGATGTGTGAAGGCAAGGCCCTGCGTTATTGACTTGACTGTCGACTGTCTGCGTGGGCAGGGAGAGGAGAGACAGAGGGCACAGCTATTACTCTGCTTTTAGAAAGGGGAGAAACCGGCAGAACCAGCACACCCTCACACACATTTGTACACGCGTCACCCTGCCAATTTTCCCAATTATAAGCAAGCATCTTGGTACATTTAGCTCAACTTCACCAAGTGGCTTGTTGTTGTTCATTGCTGTGAATTAGCTGATTAAATAGGTCCTAGTCACTTTAAAAAACCCTGACACACAACCTTTGGGAAAGTTGCTAAATTAGTGGTCACAGGATAGCAAGCATAGGACTCTGAGAAACCTGCATTAAGATGTACTGCTGTGTTGAGAAGAGAAGAGAAGAGAAGAGAAGAGAAGTCGTCTATTTACATCATGTTATGTTGAGGTGTGTCTACCTAAAACTGGTGAATTTTAGATGAAGGTGCCTATTTCCCCAGCACACTTGGGCAGATGTGAGTGGATTGGATAGGATTGATCTGTATTGATCTGCTTGGTGTGAAGGGCTGGAGAGACCATTTGATATTCAGTGCAAGTACCGAATCAGTGAGGTGCTAAACACTTTTAGAGCAGAGTGTGGTTCAGAGTGTGTATATATATGTGTGGCCAAGGTATGCTGCAGTCCTGCACCAGGTGTGCCTGTGCCTGTGCCTCTGCCTCAGTGTGTGTGTGTGTGTATATTACCCACTGGTGCCCATGACCTCACTCACTTCCTACAGTGTGATGCAGTCTGGGACTGGGGCCAGGTCTGTAGCCAAATGTCTCTGTGCGTGGGCATGTGTGTGTGCTTACCTTGCCTGTTCTCCTGAGTTAGGGTGATCATGCTGCCATCCTCAGCCAAGCCTTTCTCCAAGTTCTCCAGAATCTGTTAATGGGAGGGGAGAATTCAAACTTCAGAGGGGGAAGTTAATTCACTGCCATCACTGAAGGCTTTTTATGTGTGTATTAGAATCTGCATATTCAATAACTGTAAAATCCAACCATATTTGACTGTTTATACAGGTGGGCTTAAGGATTAGTATGGCTAATGTGCTTTTCTGTGTGTAGTTTTATTGTGTGCATGCTACAGAGTATGCATATCTTTATGTTCATCCAGAGGCTGTGTTCGTGTATGTGTGTATACTAACAATGAGGCAGACGCTTTTCAGATTGTGCAGGCGGTCCAGAGCCTCCTGGGGCTTGGCCAGGTACTGGGGAAGCTCGGCATGCAGCAGCCGCATGGAGAATGGCACCATGGAGCCTGGACGGGGGGGGGGGGCAAGAAGAAAACAGGAGACAGAGGGAGAAAATGTGTGAGGGAAAGGGGAAAATAAGAATCAGGGTGGGATGAGGACAGAGCAGGGAAAAGACAGAAAAAAGAGAGGGAAGGCAGAGAGAGAGACAGAAAGACACAGAGCACGAGATGAGAATATAAACCCATCCACCCACACACAGATCTGCACACAGCCCTGGAGGCAGGAACCTACAGATGGCATTGAGCTACGTATGGCTGCTTATTAAACCCTCTCATCTCTCTCTCTCTGTGTGTTGCACAGCTCCATCACTCATCTCTCTGCCTCATCCCTCTGTCTCTCTCTGCCTCTACATCATTCACACCGTCTCGCTCACGCTCACACACACACACACACACACACACACACACACACACACACACACACACACACACACACACACACACAGGCAGACACAGGCAGACAAGACAGAGACAGAGACACAGGCAGACACAGAGGCACACATATCCCAGAGGAAGAGCCTATATTCAGGTGAGTCCCCAGGCTTTGATCAGGGTCTCTTTGATACTGTCATCAGACCTGAAACTCAGCTAGCTAGTCCATCTGTGGCTGCTGCTTCTGCCAGTCTGTGTATCTCTGTTTCTATCTATCTAGTCTATGTGCTAGTTCATTTCTATCTTATCCATCTACAGTATAGAATACACACTCTTTTGACCCATTTACCCAATGTCTCCGTTACTGCCCTCTGTTACACTGTTATATCTTCATGCCTTCTTGAGTATCAGCAAGTTTCACCAGCTTACAATTTAGGCTATTCATACATTTAAAGTGTCTATTGCAATTAACTGTTAGATAATACCTTTTAAAGGTACTCTGGACTTTCTGACTAGTAGTGGAGCATTTAAGAATTGTGGGTGCCCATTTTGTTTATTTCTTGTTTCTTATAGCACATGCAAGAGGGTGCACACGTATGCCAGATCATATGGGTGATTAGATCCACTAGCATTTGTTCAAAATTTTGGAGTAAAGGCAGTTGATTTGACTAGAATTGCCTATCTAAGTGGATTTGCTCGCTTTGGTGAACTCTGACAGACTAGTTTGTGCCATTGACCAACAGCACATCACCACAACAGTTCTGACTTTAAGGAAGAGTCTAGTGTGACCTAAATAGAGAAAGCTGTCATATTAGCTGTGTAGCACCATTCAATTTTATATAATCCTCCATCCGGTACGATGCTGCTCTGTTCTCCCTCGCCTCTAACACTGGAGGAGAGCGGAGTGCAAAGGATGATGCACATGCATGGGACTATGGTCTCTGTAGTTTTCCTTCGCTCTACTCCACCGTGGTTGTAACAAAACTATTTTGCCAAGAAAACCTATCGTTTGTTACAGTCAAGGCCCACGACGGTATTGAGACACTTTTGTTATCGCAATATTGTGAAATTGACGATACCATTACATCCCTAGTTAATAACTCATGAGCGCTCAGTTTATCTTAATTCTTGAAAGAGCGATACATGGGCAGCTGTCTCTTAAGGTGTTGAAAGAATGCGATCATGGTTAACAGATAGCTGATGCAACCGCTGGGCAGGAGAAATGTTTGACTTCTGATGCCAGGCTACACAACTCGTGCCAGTTTGTCTGCAAGCACCTAGCAGGGCACAAAGCATTTATTATTGAGCAATGGAAAGTCAATTGGTGCTCTCTTTAGAAGGCTGTGTGGTGTAGCTTCAAGTTTTTTTTGTACGCGTGTGTGTGTATGTGTGTGTTTGCATGCAGCTGTGTCTCTGCTACTGCCTTCACTGTAGTAGCCCAAGGGGCAAAGCAGATCCAAAGTAATGGGAATACATTAGAGAGCAATTCATGCAGTGTAAAAAGAGGAAAAACAAAACCAAAGAACTGCTGGAGACAAGTGGAGTTGTTGGAGCTTCTTGACGATACAGTCTTATATCAAGCTCCTGGCAGAAACTTTCCTTTGAATATTTAATAGGACAGTGGTGGTATGCTTGTGTATCCAAAATGCAAAATCCTTTTGGAGAGCAGGCTAATAACACATTCAAAACTCACAGATAAGAGTTTTGGAGCAGCTTTTCAGCACCATCATGAATAACGTCAAGTCAGGTCTCCGTGAGAATTCATAGAGCAGCTTTTGGACAAATGCAATATGAAAAGAGATATGAAATGATGCATGACCTTATAACATAGTTTTTATGTAAAAGTTTCTGTGATCAATATCTAAAGTGCTCTGCTTACATAAAGGTTAATAATCATGACCCAAAAGGACAGATGATGGTATGGTTTTGTTAAAGTACAGTATGTGTGTATGTGTGTGTTTGTGCATATACCTCTCCTCCCAGGGTAAACAGTGGGGTAGTACTCATAGTAGAGGTCTGGATGATCCAGGTTGCCAAAGGGTTCAAACTCCAGCTCAGCATTTTGGAAAAGGTTCAGCTTGGTGAGAAGGGCCAGCCGCACAAACCAGAGCTGGAACACACACAAATTTGGAAAATGTAGGCAACATTAATCATATATTTTGAGTAAAAAGCAACACATAAAAAAAGAGATCCATCACTGAAATCATCATCTACAAAGTCTACATATACAGTCTGGGTGTGTGCTTGTATGTCATCTGACTCAAATGTTGTAATCAATAAGATAGTAATTCCAAATTATGATATTAGTCCTAAAGTTAGAAACACTATGCTGTTAACTTGGTAAAAATCCAATGTGTAATAACATGCTGCAATAATGTAATACAGTACCCTGACTTCCACTGTACAGTAATATCATTTTTATCTATAACGTGAGACATTATTTCATTTCCACATTCATTTTATTATCTATTACATATGGCATGTAGCACTGTGCTGTATATTGGATATATTTTCACCCTAAGAATTCGGACACAGCCCTGATGTTTTAATTTGCTGCCTAATTTCCATTTGAAAAGATGAGAGACTAATCTATCAGTACATAAATTACACAGTCATGGCCTGCTGGTATACAGTGGGTGGTAAAAGGTAAACATGCCCAAAAGACAGAATTTTGCTATGATGCATTTAAGGATGCGGTGATAATTTTGTAATTTTGTAGACCTTATTTCTACAGTTTGGGCAAGCCAGTTTAGGGGAAAAATTAGTAATTGAAAAAAACTAACAAAAAACAACAACAAACACATTTAAAAGGACTTCAAAATTGTGCCAGGATGGTTAAGAATGTAAAAAAAACAAACTAATATATAGCAAGAGCCAACGACATGGTCGATTAATTTAAGTCTCATGCACAGAGCCTACTGCAGGGATGGCCACTTTAAAGAGCTTATTCAGCCATCCATCCTCTGGGTGGAACACCACAAACACAGACATAAAAATGTGCTTGCAACAACACAGACTGCGAAGAAGAAAACCAACAACAGAAATTGTCTTGGATTGTCCTTTCTTAGAGATGTTTGTGCTAGTGATACTTTCCAGCATACTGTGCAGATGTATCATGGGAGGTGACAAATTAATTAATACACTGTACCCTGTTTAATCAAACACAAAGAATCCATACAAAGCATTGCCCCACCCCCACTGTTGCCATTCAGACCATATCTCTGTCATACTAATCCCAGCATACAGGCCACCCGTGAAACTTTATAGACTGATCTAGAAACAGAGGGTACAGGGGTAACTGTCTCAGCCCTGCAGAACAGCATCAAAGGCACTGATTGGAGAATTTCCAAAGAGTCAGCTTCCTATGGGGACTGTATCGATCTAGAGGAATAGACAGAGACTACATACACATCTTGCACACCTTGTTTACAACTGTAAGTAAGTTGTTCTTGCTAAAGTAAGAGTACTGACTCCTTCAGTAAAGACTATTGGCCGTTTGTAAATCTTTTGTTGTTGTTGTTGTTTTGTTGTTTGTTTGTTGCACTTGTTGTCTTTAAATGTCCTATATTGCACTGTGGTCCATGACACAACATTTTGTTTTCCTTTATGTTGATATACATAAGTGTGAAAATGAAAATAAAACTGAACTTAAACTTGAACTTCCACATATGCCTCATTAAATGAAATTCAACATAATATCAGTCAAAAATAATTATATTGTCAGTATGGAAATAAAAATATACCAAAACATGTTATGAAACCGTTTAACCAAATAACTGGGTATTAAATACAATACAGTAATACAATATCAGTGTTGAAATTTCATTAAATTATTTTTCATGTAAAAATACATTATTATATTTTTTGGTCTATTTTCAACTAAGATATCTTCAAAATGTATTTAATTTTCATTATTTCATGAGGGGAATTATTATATCACTGTATAGTACAAGGCATGCCTTGACTCAACTCTTTCTACCACCAACAGATACATAAAAATAGGTAGATTGGTAGCAAGACAGAGGAATGGATGGATGAAGAGAAAGTCACTGGCATCTTACCTGCAGTGAGTCAGTGGTGTGGGATGTTGGCTGGCCAGTCTTTCCGTATCCCTGACCATGAGCTGTCAGCAGCCGGCCCGTCAGGTCTACAGCTGCCCGCCAGTTCTTACTGGTCTGCAGGGGAGGTAAAAAGGTAAAAATACAAAAATTGTGTCACTGTCTAAATACTCATGAACCTGACAATATATGACTATAAATGTATCATCAAGTGTTGTGTATCAAGTCCAGTATCCAATATTTGTTGAGTTCTGGGAATGTTGCAACATCACAACCGTAAGGTACAGCAGGGAAAAAATGAGTCTACAACCTGAGCTACAAAGCCTGGGAAACTGCAGTTTCAGTCTGCAATAAAATATTTCAATTCTAGTCTGTCAATCCAAGAGATATTTATTTTACAATGCTATGAAACAGAGAAGAGCAGTACCATCCTCACATTTAAAAAGCTGGAGCCAGAGAATATTTGTTGTTCTTGTTTGATAAATGACTGAAATTATTACATTAATCAACCAGTTGTTTGAGGCTTTGCTCTTGTCCAGTCAGAGGTGTTCCCTGATCTCAGTAGTTAATTGTTAAGTACAATTTTGTCTATACAGATAGGATTGAGGGCCAAATCAATGAAAAGAAGACCCAAATTGTAATAAACTGGAAATATGGTTTAATGTAATAGAGTTGTTTTAAAAAGGTTAAATGAAATCAAATATATCAAACCACAGATCCCTAATGGGGGGGAAACAAGAGCAGAGAAGACATTTGAACAAACAGTGAGAATTATCGGCGGAAAATCAGTAAAATAACAAAAAGCAGGATATTTAAGGGATGCTCTTACTAATCATCTTATACTTTAATAATTATCTGGCTCAAAGCAGATATTAACATCTAACATTACAAATACTTTGAAATATGAAAGTCTCAATACGCTGGGATAGAGGCAGGTGTAGCCAACAGTGCACAATTAAGTCTTAACGCCAGTGCTGCGGAGGCTGAGGCTGGAGGGTCCGTCCCGCACTGACACACACACACACACACACACAGATGTGGCATCTGGCACAGGGAGGTGGTACACAATGGGTAAAGAGACACACACACACACACACACACACACACACACACACACACACACACAGATATTAGCAGCATCTGCTTCCACAGGAGGTGGTACAATAGGTAAGAGGGGGACAGAGGTGGGAGAGGTGTGTGTGTGTGTGTGTGTGTGTGTGTGTGTGTTTTCCATGTTGTGTGCGTGGGCATTTTATCCTCCAGCCTCATTCTGCACACTGGTGTTAACACTTTCAATTGTGCACTTACACATACACACACACACACACACACACACACACACACACACACACACACACACACACACACACACACACAGATATTAGCAGCATCTGCTTCCACAGGAGGTGGTACAATAGGTAAGAGGGGGACAGAGGTGGGAGAGGTGTGTAGAGTCACCCCACCCCATCAACACACATGACAAGGTCGGCTTGCCGATTGGGTCCGAAGTGCTATGCCATTCATCACAGCCAGGGAGGTAATTAGGAGAGAGAGGGGGAGAGAAAGAGAGAGGGCTCTTTTCTTTCTAGTCATCCTTATCACAAAACTCATCAGCCTTTTCTCTTTTTCTCTGTTCAAGCTGTCCCCTTTTCCGCAGTCATCCTCTCTCCATCACTTCTTTCTCTTCTCCTCATTCTCTTTTCTTTTCTCTCTCCTCCTTTGGATTCTCCCCTACTTTCTTCTCCCTCCAGAGTGGCACGATCTCTTCTTTCCCCTCCCCATCTCCTTCCTCCCTCCCCCTGACTCTCATTTCTGCCTCTCTTCTCTTCCTGCTGCCGCTTCCTCCTCTATCACTCCTTCCTCCTCCCTTCTCTCATCTCATCTCCTCTCCTTTCCTCTCCCCTCCCCTCCCCTCCCCTGCCCTGTACCAGTAGCTGCGCTGCCTCTGGATCTTCATTACGGGGGGAAATGAAGCTGAAAACGAGGAGGCAGCCTGGATGGCCAAAAGCAGCTGCAGTCACTCACACACACATATCCTACAGTACGCTACAGTACACTGCTGCCCTGCCACAGGGCATAGGAAGACAGGTGTGTGGTGTGTGTTTCTGTGTGAGATTGGGATAGAGGGTGAGTGGGGAAATTAGAACAGCCACAGTGAGCCAGCAGTGGTGTACTGTATCTGCATTCACACACACACACACACACACACACACACACACACACACACACACACACACACACACACACACACACACACACACACAGAGACAGGGCACAGAGGGATGAGGAGCTTCAACAGAGGATAAGCAGCATATGGATGGAAGAAATCTGGCCCACATGTAGTGAAAGAGTGCAGAGGTCAAAGTTGTCCATAGAGGAAGGAAGAAAAAAAAAAGAACAGAAGCTCTGGGCCAAAGGAGTTGGAAGGAGAAAAAAGGAGCAATGAGTAGCAGTGTGAGCAGGAGATGAGGAGAAGAGAGCTCGAGAGCCAAAGGAGCTGCAGAGAGGCACAGTGAGGAGCCAAAGTAAAAAAAAAAAAAAAAAAACAAAGCTTGAGAAATGAACATCAGTTCTGGCTTTACCTAACAATGCAGCATTGCTGCTATGCATAGCTTTATGGTATGACTGAACCAAATAAATCCAAACCAAACATTATAGGCATGTAGTAATCTATTAGCTATGTATTGAATAGACAGCAGAAAGGCTCTGTGGTTCAAGTAGTGATCTTCTGTAACCAGAAAGTCAGGGGGACAGTCTCGATTAAAGACAGTATGTGACTGAGAGTGCCCTGGAACGGGATAATGATGGACGTCTCTCCTCAACTGTCATCTCAGATGGTTAAACCTGAGGTCTGACCCCACTGATGAAAAAGAGGAGGAACAATCAACGGCTAGACTGTGTTCAAGATGCTAATCTAACATTTGCAATGTGAGGGTCTTGTCTCCAGCTGTCAGCATACATTAAAAGTGAGTGAAATTCATATTCTGCCTTTTCAATTTCTAATCACACTTTTCTACAGACGATGTATAGCCTAGCTTAAGCCATGCCCTATGATCTGTGATCACACGCATTTCCACTGCAGCCACACAGCAGGGGAAAAACCATACTGACCCTGTTATCGTGTTCCTGAGAAACTTCACAGATGTTAAAGATATTATTAAGATTCTTGTGTCAGAGGGAGCAGTAAAGGAGCAGTGCACCACCTTACATGATCTCATGGTGAAGCAGGGGTTAACTAAATGGAGACTGTGGTACAACTTGCTGTGACATTAGTAATACAGTGAGAAAGTCAGTTTTAATTTCAATTACCATTGCTTGTAACACCATCAGCTCCGGGAGTATCATGACCATCCAAATGCTAACTCCCAAATATCAGACGTATTTGATATTATCTGGGAAGCCCTGATAAGTCTACAAGCAGTTCAGGAGGTTTAAGACTAAATCAGTAAACCCCTCACAGATCCCCCCATGGTCGCATTTGCCCCCCAAACCTCTTGATCCACAGGAAACACTGAATAGTTGTCAAGACATTTCACTCAAAAAATAAATGTAAATCTAATGGTTAAACAGAAAAAAGGTCAGGGAATCGGTCAGTTGGACATTTCCTCTAGTGTCCCTGGAGATGACATCCTCTGGTGACAATGAATGTCTATACCGAATGACATGACAATCAAACCCAGTTGTTGAGATCAGTTTATACCAAAATAGTGAAATGACTGACATTGCCATTGCTAGAGACACATGAAATTGCTTCTGAGTAGAGCAGTTTCATCAGTTCCATCCCAATACGCCACGTCCCACTCTCACTCCCCAGGTTTGAATAATTTAGAATTAACACAAATAGGAGGTGAGAGGACCAAGCAACAGGCTGATTAATAATTTAGCTCAGCACAAATGACTCTGCGATAAAGCATAATCAGATCCTCCCAAATCAAATGAGAAGGCATTACAGTGGTGATTTATTGCCGATGATATTAAATGAGGAACTGACTACAGAGGCTTGGTGAAAGATGTGTGTGTTGGGATTGTGTAGTTATGTCTCTGGCATGATAGTGAAGAAAGGCCATTTTCATTTGTTTGCTGGTGCTTGTTTTTGGGGGAGGTGGGTAGTAGACTTGCCTTTGTTCCTGACATAACAAATCACCAGACAAAGAGAGAAAGGAGAAAGAATATGGAGGAAATCAGATGACTCATTGGTGATAGCGCCCTCAAGATAGTTCCAAAGGTAAATACTCAAATCTAAGAGCCACTGAGGCTGCACAGAGAGGAAAAGTATAGGCCTTCACTCTGACAAGTATCTGCATGGTTTATCTATAAATATCTTAAATGTAAAGAGAGAACATGCTAAAGTACATTGACACTAGAACACAACATCATTGATTGCCATTACCAGTCTAACTTCAGTAGTATTACAGTGTTCACACACACACAACATTTCGCACCCACCTTAGACACATGAATCTGCACAAATTCATCCTCTATCTCTCTCTCTCTCTCACACACACAAACACATGTATACATAATTAGTCGTCACAAGTTTAAAGGTGGCTCTTAATTGTATTGAAGATCATGATTCTGCCTTTCCTTTGGTGAGTTAAAAAAACCCTGCATAGCAAAAGCCTGATACGAACAAGCGAGCCCCACTTGTTCTCTGCAGACCCAAAGCCTTGGGATTCAGGACTAAAAAGGCATCCACTTTCACTGAGATTTAACACAGGGAGGGTTTTCAATCCTACTTTAAAATTAAGACCCAGCATTTTGGATTTACAGAGGATGTGGTAAAAAAAAAAAACAACCAAAAAACGTAGAAATATACAAAAACATAGCCATTTACAATGGAGACTAACTACTTTGATTCCTCCAGTTCGTCGACCAAACCTTACTTCTTCAGGGGACAGATATTTGCCCTCAAGCTGCGGGACTGACCTGCTCCACTATTGCACTGATGAACTTAACACAACTGACCATTTTCTCTCCCACAGGCAATTTTGGACTCTTCAAACAGTATCACTAAGAGCTGGGGAATACAAACTGGCATAATATATTATGTGAGGCACTGTACTAGCTCTTGGCTTGTAAGAGAACTCCACATAACACTCCCTAAGATGGTTGAACACAACTTCCAGTTCTAAGTGATGCTCACTGGGTAATATAAACACTGGATTGACTGGTGGGCTACTGGATAGCTTTTGATGGTTTGGTTGTCAGCAGCACTTAGCATGTCCATTCCTTTCCTCTGAAGTTGCAACTGAAGGCGTTTCAAAGAAGTTCCGTTTTAAGGCCTGAATCACAATGACTCCCAAAATACAATACACACAATAAGTTTTCCCAATACAAGAACTTAAGTTTAGCACTGGATGATTTGGGAAAGAATCTGAGTGGCCATCATTTCTATCTTTATGGTCATTATGGTAAAACTGTACATACAACAGTAAGTACAATGTGAATGGTCTGACGATTAACATGTGCTAAACATGTTTGTACTTGTTCAGAACATCCACAATCAAAGGTGCTGCGGAAAAAGCCTGGTATAAAGGGGGTGATAACTTGAGTGGTATGTACCAGTGGAAGACAACATCTGTTTAGTAAGTGCCAGAAACCAGTACAATGGCAGTGGCATATTACTAACAATCAGCATATGCCCCTTGTACAATAGTGGCATACCATTAGTCACTCTGTGATCTCAGGATCACTCTAGGTCACTGCAGTTGACTTGGTACAATTAACATGAGTGCAATTAAGGTCATAAATATGAATTATGGCAAAAAGTATTGACCTACATGACCTAAGTTATAATAAACTGACATTATCCTTTGTGCTGGCAGACCAGCAGCCTATCTATCAATCATATGGCTGCAGCCTATGTAAACAGAGCCAGGTGAGAACAACTACCAACTAGGGTTTAAACATGCCCTTCATCACTACAAAAGCTGACAGTGCATTACCCAGACCTCAGCTTGCAAGTGTAACTGGTGGCGGAAATGACAGCTATGTGGGAAGGTTATGATAATGACAACTAAAGGTTACAGCAATGATATCAAAGTGCGATGCAGCAGCTGGGTCGTTGCAGTGATTATGGGTGTCTGTCTGACCCAGCCAAGGTGGGTCTCTCTCTCTCTCTCTCTCTTCTGCACTCACTCACTCTCTCTCTCTCTCACACACACACACACACACACACACATATATGTTGGCCTCAGGCCCAGACAGCATCATGCTGTGGGAGGAATGAGAGAGGTCTCCAGTGGGTGAGTACAGAGGGAACGGGGAGAGAGAAAGACAGAGACGAAGGAGAAGAACAGGGGGTGGGTGGGTGGTATGAGGACAGAAGGGAGGGAGGGGGTGATTGCTAATGAGAGAGACAGATGAGGCCAGCACAGGGTGGTGCTGAGCTAGAGATCAGCCCACTGCTGACCACACCACAGCGAGGGCAGGCGAGGAGGTCATTGGGAAGACAAAGGGAGAAGTAGAGGGGAGGCCAGGACAGCCAACCAAACTAAGTTCACAGATCATCCAACCTAAATAAGCATTTTTTAGAATAATTGAATGGCTTTGCTATCATTGCAAAGGAAAAAAGAAATACAATTCAGATTCTGGTTTGGTACCAATTTTTGTTCATAACTTTAGCCATTTATTATTCCATTGTACTTGCCAAAACAAAGCAAAAGTCCAATGGTGCAAGAAATATAAGCAGGCAGACAATCAGACAGGCCGTAAACAAGCCAACAGTTCAGACAGATTATCTAAAGCATTCTATCGGAGAGTGTAAAATATACCTGAAATGTTGGTAATAATTACTCATCTACCGTGAAAACTGTCTGCCTTACAGCAGGTTGAGTACAACAAGCTTTTTTCTAAGGAACCGAGATTTTTACATGTGACAGTAGTAAAAGTACAGGTATGAATGATGAACAGAATTCCATTTAGTCGATTCTGACTTTTCACACTATGGCAATTTAAAATATCCGCTGTGAAAAAGAGCTACTGGTCAAACTTAAACCAGAAAATCAGTCCATAAACTGCAATGGGTGTTTATGGCAGTTCAGATATTCATTTTTCTATTCAGCACACATTGCATTTACTGCAAGGAGAGCAGCCAATTAGAGATAGTCAGTGAATAATTTAACAGCTGTAAATCTGTCCACCCAGTCCATCTAAACTGAACACTAAGTGAGCTATGGAATCCTTGTGCAAAATCACCCTGGAAATCCTTTAGGGTGTGAAACACTGTTGCATGTGTGGTCTGGATTGGGATGGGATCCAATATATCTATATCTATATGCTAACTATTTTAATTTCAAAGTTTCTAAAGACACGTCAGGATAAACTTTTTGATGCTACTTGAGGAAGAGCCCCAAAGTTGTGAGACGCTGCAAGCCAGGATAACTGCCAAACCAAGCCTTTTTGTGTTATTTATGCAACTTAGTATGTGTACTTTTGAAAATGCTGTATTCATCAGGTTACATTTTCTCACTTTTCTGTATTCAACAGCTCCCATTCCTTCTTTCTGTGAACTTTCTTAATGTAACACTTTTACTTCTGAAACGATTAAGTTGCTTAATTGATTAGTTGATTGTCGGAAAATCTTACTGACAAAAATTAGGACACTGATTAATCATAAAAATCATTTATCCAAAAAAAAAAAAAAAAAAGAAAAACATACCAAACATTCTCTAGTTCCAGTTTCTTGACTGTACAACTGATTTAAAATAATAAATTGACAGAAAAATTGAAGATGAAAAGAATCCTAAGTTGCCTAAGTTGCAACCCTAGCTGCCCCATATGTGGGATGATTCTTTTCAGTTCCTTAATATGACATGAAAGCAGACGGCATGAGGCTGTGGTCAAAGTATTGAGGATATTTCTAAAGATCCTTCCCAGCAGTGTGTTGCAGTGCTACAGTATGCTCGATAAAAGCATGTGAAGTCATACTCTACATGACGATCCATCAGAGAGAAGTACTGAGTGTGTCTCTATGTGTGTGATGGCAGCTCTCCCACAGAGACTGAGTGGTGTCCACATTCACCAGATGAGGGGAGAGAGACACACACAAAGAGAGAAAGAGAGAGAGGAAATGCAGACTCTTCTCAAGTCTCTCATGTATTGTGAGTGTATTCAGTGTGCATTTTATACTCCGTGCACATGCGTGTGTCTGTGCGTATGAACGGGAGGAGTGTGTGGTGGTGGTAGTGGGTGCAGTCACACTGGCTCTGCAGCATGACTGATTCTGCCAGCTCAGAGCAGAGCACTGCAATACACCAGACACACACACACACACACACACACACACACACACACACACACACACACACACACACAACACAAACAAATGACTACTAGTGTCATCCAAAAAAAAACAGCTGTACACAAAGGATAATCACAGCTGGCATCAAATATTGAGCAACATGAAATGTACTTGAGTGCAAACACATACGTGTACTTGACACCCCAGACATGTGAATACAATCACACTCAGGGGTGATGACTCACATACACATACTTGCACTGAATGAGTGTGTGTCTATGTGATTGATCAGATGTCTTCATGAGCATCAAGCTTCAGCAGGCTACACTTTCAATGGACACAAGCTTACTGACATTTCCTCTTCTCTGTTTGTATGAGTAAGGGTGTGTGTGTGTGTATGTGTCTGCTTATGTACATCCTCTCCTTTTCTAATTCAACCTCCTCAGCTCAGTGAACTACATCACCTCGACAGCTTTGATCTATGAGTTTGTTTGATCTTAGGAGTTTGGTAATTTCATAATTTATTTGCAAGTTAAAAAAGTTGAGATGCGGTAGATGGTAGTATTAGATAGAGAAGGCAGATGGTGTCTGATCCATTCATCAGTGGGGGTGACTCAGCCAATAGTTATTATGTCAGCAAAGCCATCCTGCAGGGCTGCTCTGATCAAGACCGAACTCAGCTCCTTATTAGGAGTGCAGGGTTGTTGGTCCCACAGTGAAGTGATGCAGTGAGTAGAGATCACTTCAACTTGAGGCCTGGTATCAAGTCTGTTGTGTTAGCAATCATCTAGCTACTGGTGTTTTTAGGCGAGACGGTAAACCTCGGGCTGCAGCAAGAGAGAGCTGCTCTGGCTCGCTCTTGACCTTTGGACTCGCAGTGAAAAAAGGAAAAGAACACATTTCCTCATTGGTGATGCCTCTGCAGTAAGAGGCATAAAAGCATCCCACAACTTTCAGTAACGAAATATTCATCCAAGGAAAATGAGGCATCTCAGAGATTTATGCTTGTGATTTAGAGCACAATCTTGTGTTGTGACAATCACAATTATATGAGGAGAAAACCTTTGTCTAGCTATCTACTTGACTTGATTTGGCAATGATGTAGCTAACAAGCTAACAGAAACAGCATTTGTCCATTACCATAATGACAAAACAGGAAAATTTGACAAGAGCAATGAAAAACTGACTCACAAATCAAACATAAAAGACAAATCAAAAATCTGTGGGTATTTAACTTCCTTGTTGAAATTATAAATCATATTTATTTATCTTTCACACACCTTTTTGTAATATTTTTTAAATTGTAGTAATTTTGGAATATTTGTTGGTTGGTTGCCATTCCCACATTTCTTTGAATGGACAAATTTATCACAGCCAGTGGTGTGCAGATATCAGGGCTGATGTCAGCACAAACAGTGCAGATGAATTAGTGAAGTAGTTGCAGTTTCTTTAAATAAGCGAATTTTATTCAATGAATAATTTTATATTCAAAGGAAACAACAACATTACTCACTTGAGAGTGAATTTAGAAATTTAAGTTCCAGGATCAGTTCTGAAGTGCTACATAACATATTTATCTGATGTAACTAAATCATCAAGAATCAAACTGAATCAATTCTAGTAAATTAAGTGAATTGAGATGAGGAGATCAGTGCCAAAAGTCAGCTCTACCAACAATAGAAAAAAACAGAATAATACTTAGATGCCTCTCTAGAATGATTCATAAACTGATCTTCTAAATTTATTTCAGTATAATTCCAAACTACTACTATGGTTAAAGGCCAAAAAAACAAAAATATAAACAGGTGACAAACAAGTATGTTTTGGGTTAACATGTACAAGTAATAAAGAAAAATGTGACTGCATCTTCTGCTGTAAAAACATGAGTGGATCTGAACCAAAATCGGCCCGAGCTGATAATGATCAACTATCAACTGATATAGGCAACTGTGGAGTATATCAAATCATTTAAATCTGTAAATAGTCAGAAAGCAAACAACAAAAAATGAAGTGGATGAATGCCAGAGATGTCATTGGTAACTTAGGAACAGTACCTCAGATTAATCATTGTCAGAGGAAACAGCCAGCAGTTTATTTCTCAACTGTAAAAAGGTGAAATCTGGAAGATCTATAACATACAAACTGTGCCAAACAAGTATATCAAACACACACACACACACAAAACCAAAATACACTGAACATTTCCACTTGCAGCTGGAGGAGAAACAGCAGGCTGCTGTTGTGTAACTAGGACCCTTGAGCAAAGTCAAATTTTGCATCATTAGGTTTATCATAAAGTGATTCTAAGTATTTCGTGCCTAGATAACTTACTAGAGATAACTAACATAATCTTAATTGTAACTAAATTAAATTTCAACATTTAACATTTCTGAAATTAAAATAAATAAATAAATACATACATTTGTGATTAGAAGTTGCCAATGTTCATCAATTTATTTCAAATAATCAAGAAAGTTCCCACAGTAGCCCTGCACACACAGACAAAGTGTGCCTTTGTGTGTAGGGCCAGGTAAACTCTCTTCACCTCCATATCTTTCACTCACAACTTGTTGCTTTCTTTTCTTTTCTGCTTGTCATTCAAGTGACATCTCTCACATGAAGCCTATGTTACCTTTCTGGCTCCCGTCTCTTTCTCCTTTTCACACACACTGCTCCCAGGGGCCACCTACACCAATTGGCAGACAGTGTGTGATCCTCTGACACACACACACACTCCACCTACACCATATAGTGCAGTTGACTGCAAGCTGAAAGCACCATCTTGTGTGTGTGTGTGTATATATATACACCGAGTCCAGAAGGCCCTTGAAATATGCACAGCAATCCCATGCATAACACATGGGCACAGCAGGAAAAAAGAACTTGTGAGCCGAGTGGATCTCCACCTCTCCATCTCTCCACTCCACCCCTCCCCTCCTCCTCTCCTCTTTCCCCTCTCTCCATCACACTGTCTGCCGCTGCTGTGCATATGTTTTAAATAACAACCGTCTCTCAGGGTCACTTGTGGGTTAGAAATTATGATGGAGGGAACGCATGAGGGCTGGAGAGATAGATAGATGTCAGCAGGAAAGGGAATGAGGTGAGACTGCACTGTCACAAAGAAATAAGCTTGGTAGAAGAAGAAATACAATATGAAGAGAAAGGAGACAAATGATTTACTGTTTTCAGCCAGCTAAAGCCTAACCGCCCAGCAGTTTCAGTGGAATCACTGACTGTCAAAAGGTCAGACAAGCTGCAGACACCACAGGATGTTAAGCTGTGGTAACCTACCAGTGGTTTTGTCATCTACCTCCAGAAAATGATGTGCTGTTCTTAGAAAGCAACTGTTGCGCATGCACCAGAGTGATGCTTGTTATACTATAACAGTGTTTCCCCTAGGATGACTGTCAATGATGCTGGAGGAGGGATAGCCTCCCTGCCAGCAAAGCCACCACTGGCAGATAGTGTCCGTAAAAAAATGCTGATAATTTGGTCTGACTTCCAGACATTTGGGGTCAACGTCTGTCCATCTACGATTTACAGAGACTTAAAACGTTAGTTGGGTGGGCCAGGCTATAAAGTTGTTGAGCAGCCTTACATGAGACTCAAAAATACCCATAGTGTAACCTCTCTTATAAAAATAGGTTTAAAATCTCTCTTCGCACTGATAATTTTGGTTGTAGCAGCCTTGGGCTTATACCTGAAACAGGATTTTACAAAGCTCTTGTACAAATGAATAAGTGGACCTTGAGGAGTGACTCCTTCTCAAAAGCTGTCTCCAAGATCAAGATTAAACTACCAAGCGAGCAGGTTGTTTCAACTGCATGCAAATCTCACAAAGACAAAAGAAATGAGAAAATGACCACCAAAGCAAAAATTACGATTATACTACAAAATTAAAAAGGCACCGATTTCTTCTTTCTTTTCGTCAGGTTTCATTTCAAAGTGAATGATGTTCTGAACCTCAGAATTACACATGCACAAAAGGTATGGGGAGTGACTTACAACGAGCTGTTTGAGGCCTGTGAAGGACTGCTCCACAGAGTTCGCAGTGAGAACTTGTCGCTTCATTGCTGCCTGTTCTCCCAGGAAACGAAGCATTAGGTCTTTCACAGCATCACCCTGAATCAAAACACATCTGAATTCAATGTAATGCAAAAGGACACAACAGAATTATACATCAAGGGCCTTGAAAGCTGTCATGGTAAGATTTTAAAATATCAGATCAGGACTTGTCACTGGTGGTTACTCTGCATTATACAAAGTGGATTGGGGGCAGGGAAAAAAACTTTGATCTGGACATCCCTACGTTTGGACAGAATCACAAACAATAAAAACAATAACCAGCCCTGAGAGGAATGGAACAAAAAACACACAGCAGAAAATGCTATCTTTAATCCAGCTTTAGAGTGAGTCTAATTTGTTTGTTGAAAACTGGCTGTTAGTGGGCAAAAACACCAAGATGATGGGAAAATCTGTGATTTTTATTCATTTATTCAAGCAGGCATTCAACACATTCTGAGGGGATAATGAACACAATCTGAGCTGGGAGGTGGACGCACACTATAAGATTCAACTGAATAAATAAGTAAATTGTTGCTTCATCTGGCTTGTTATTACAGATAAATGTTGCTGTTGAAAGAGCTCAGAGGGTGTTTGTGAGGAAAAAAAAAACATGATATGGAGGAGTGTGGAGGGACCGTGGAAGGAGCGTGGAAGGAGCGTGGAAGGAGCGTAGAAGGCCATATGTATGAATGTTTACAGATAACTGTCTCCACACTACTGTATGTATATGTATACCAAGGCAGGAGAAAGGTTATTCTCTCTACCGTCTTTCAGTGACAGATGAGAGAATGTAATGTAGATTTCAAATTTCTAAAATAAATCAAGATCATCAGGTGGAGCCTAAGCCTTAATAGAATAAATAAACTTCTTGCCATACAAAGACTGACTGCAAGACATTACTGCAATATTTTTATGCACACCGGGACCACCAACAATGCACAGAAAGTGCTTGGTAAGGGTTCTAGCAGTTTTTCAAAGAGAATGTGTCCAAGCTGAGACACTACAGCTGAGTGTTGTGACGAAACCTACACTAGATCTGAAATAATTTATTGATTAATTGGCTAGCTGACTGTTAGAAAATGAACTGACAAAAACTTTGATAACTGAAATGGTTGTTTAATGAAGCAATACTGGCAAATAGTCTCAAGTTTCTGTCTGCTGTGTTTGCACTGGAGAATGGTCTTGCCTTGCCATTCTGCTATAGGGGAAGAAAAATGCTCTTGCTTATTTGTATTTCTTAAGACCTTTCACAACTGTCTTGGGCTGTGCTAAGTGAAGGTTCCACTGCAAATAAGTGTTTGGGGGGAGTTCATTTAGTTGGAACACTTTGATGTGGGAAGGTGAAAGCTGTCATTAAAATTCCCCAGAAAGAATACGCCACAAAAACCAGATAAATAAAATACATCATGTCTACTGTGTGATTATACAATCCAAATTGTTGTCACAACTTCCCAATTTCAGTGTGTAGGTTGCTAGTTTGGAGATTGTTCACAGCAGATGGGATTTTAAAAACGGTAACACATGGGAAGCGGAAGGGAGGAGAATGCTGTGTGAAATAGGTTCCCAGTGGTGACCCTATAGCCCCAGTCTACATCCAGTGAGTCAGATGAGCAAAGTTCACACAAAATTTTTGGTAATCTTCTTTAACAAAATCCAGCCACATCAATGACTTCTTTGACTTGGCGATAAGTTTGGAGTGGACTCTGAGTAAAAGTTCACTAAATGTTAAAGAAGTCAGACCTTACAGTCTCCATTAGGTTAATCCTGGAAGGCTATTGAAGTAGCACTTTTCTCCTTCCAAAAATAACGCCTGCAACCAACCAATCAACCAGTCAACTGGGAGACTATAGCCTTAATTGATTAATTATATAATTAACAATAATACTGAGTTGTTGCTGAGTTAAATACGTGTGTTCACATTTAGTTGAAGGACTACTACATTGATTTAGGGTCAGGGGGTTCATTTTTAAAGAGTCACAGAGGAATACAACTGAGGCTGAGTTGTAATATCCATGATGAGTAAAGTGAACTTAAATGATAACATCTGTGGAGTTCCCCTTTTAAAAAGGCATACTCACACACTGTAAGGAGAACTTTCAAGCCTTTGTAATGACACATGTTGTATGATTAGCATTTTACTGCATAAGTGCTTCTCCTACCTGTAGGTTGTCAAACTTGAGTCCAGGCATTGTGAGTCTGTTGGACTCTATGTAGGCTGGGCTGTACTGCTGGGTGGCCACAGAGATCAGCACTTTCCTGGTCTCCTCAGATGGCAACCAGGCATCATGGCGCCTGTCCACCTCGCTCAGGCTCAGTGCTGTTGCAAATGGGTCGTCGTTGCCCGAGAATACAGCTTGCAGTTGGTTGAAGGGCTGTGGGTGAGTAGTTGGGCCTGAGGCGGGGGCTTGCGCTGGAGCTGGGACTATTTGGGGAAGAAGAGGTTGGGGCTTGGTGGTTGAATCGATAGGAGCAGGGCAAAACACTGTGCTAGGGGTGGGAGTACCAGAGTCCAAGGATCCTCCGGCAGTGGAGATAGAGGAGGAAGTGGAAGAGAGCTGGCGGTCAGGGGTAGGGGCTATCGGTGCAGGGCTGGCACCTGAAGGGATCTCTGCGTTGGGATTGGAAACAGAAATGAAGGAGGAGGGAGTGGTAAAGGAATCAAAAAAGTCAGAAGCTGGATTGGTCTGCCCATTGTCAGTGAAAAACTTACTGAGGCTGGGGCTGGGCTGGCAGACAAGTGGGGCTGTCAGCTTGCTGGGGGTCACCGCCTCATCGCTTCCCCCACCACTCCCCATGCTAAAACTGGGAGACTTGATAAGGGTGGGCTGGAAGCCATCAGGCACCAGAGACTTCGGCTGAGTGCCATGGCTGAATATGGTGCACACTGGTACAGGTTCTTCTTTTGGGCTAGTACCACTGGCTGCCTGGGCTGCTGGTTCCTCACTTTTAAGATCAGATGGGCTCTGTGTGTCACCTTGAGGTGAAACACGGGCCGTGTCTTCCTCTTGTGTGTCTGCCTGCTTCTTTATGTCCTCTTCTACTTTCTCTTCAGAACCATCCTTCTCCTGTTCCTCCACAGAAACTTTAATCTCAGTTGTATTCTGTCCAGTTTCAAGTTGTTCCTCTTTGTCTCCTGAGGTCTCTCCTCCACTCTCATCCTCCCCTCCATCCAGAAAAGAGTCAATAGGAGCCACATCATTCTCCTCACTGTTATTGGGTGAGTCAGAAATCATGACACTCTCCATCATCTGGTCATTGAGCTTGTCCATCAGGCTCTCTGAAGGTGTGGCACTGCTGTCCTCCTGGGGGGTGGCAAACTCCCCACCTAGGTCGATACTGTCTTCCTGGGGCAGGACGCTGTCTCTGGAAGGCGTCTCGCTAGAGTCTGGCTGCGGGGGGCCCGGAGCGTCCTTGTTTACATCCTCCACTGTGATGTCCAGGGTGACTGGCCGCTGAGCAGGAGCCTCCCCAGTATCCATCTTACTGCTGTTGACAATGAAAACACAGCAATAAACGCTTCCACCGTTTTCATGTGATATCAACAGTGTCTAACCAATGTTCATGCACAACACTGTACAGCTTCTGTCTTAGTCATTTCCTGTAAATGTAAGCAAACGCTAAATTTTCCAAGTTCTTATAGTCAGCACCGAACTACAGCTACAGCGACAGCAACGAGTCAGTTTGCTAAAAGTGCTGTCATGAAAGAGCCGTTAACCGGGATCTCGGGGATTTGTGGTTTGTTTGGTTTTAGCTCTGTTGCTAATACTACGTTAGCCAGTGGGCTATCGTAAGCTAACTTAGCTGAGCAGCTGGTTGCAAACATACGCATACATACCTGATCTCTATTAGCTACCCACGCTTAAAAAATACAGACTACACCTACACCACCATTCTACACACCAGTCACTATGCAGTGACTGATAACAAATAAAAAACTGAAACACAAACACGACTATATTTTCTTACCTTACTGCAGACTGACAACTAGGAGTTCCACAGGAAAGCTACATGTACGGTGTCCCACAGCTGACAAATTTCATGACGCCATGGTTTTTGGTATTCTTGACTTCTTCTACGTATTTTGAATAGCGTAGACAACGTTGAACAACTGTCATTACGTATTTTAGTCGCACGGTTCTTTTTTCCGAGTTTTAAATCGCGGAAGTGTTGCCACTGTGTTGTGTTTTGTGCAGTGCGTTGCACAAATACTTATATTTTTCAAGTATTTTGATCGTAAGACGGCGTTTTAACAGGATAGGAAAGCCTTACCAGACAGAAAATGGAGGACGATGCTCCAGTTATTTATGGTCTCGAATTTCAGGTACGCACTGATGCTACACATTCACATCATCCAGTGCTTTTTCCTGGCTGACAGCTAACGATAGCTTATGTTCTGTTCTCTTATTTGATCATGTTAGCTATTCTCTTCCTTGTCACACATAGATAGTGTCTACCTTCTTGGTTGCATGGGGGTGGGTGGGGGGGTGGGGGTCACTTTACCAAATCTTTATTCTATTATTATTCTGTTCTGCACATTAAAACATGTTTATGGGAATAGACAGTCATGTTCTTTTGCATCTGCTTTACAGGCACGGGCACTCACAGCCCAGACAGCTGAAACTGATGCCATTCGTTTCCTCGTGGGCACTCAGTCACTGAAATTTGATAACCAGGTAAGAAAAACAGTTGATGACAGATGTCACAGTCCATGTAAAGCAGGTAGGTAAGTTTTCAGAACTCAAACAGCGCTTATTCCTACTCCTTTATTAGCTTTGTGGTAGTTTGTGTGCATATGCAGCTTTTAGCTATTTGTCTTGACAATAATAATACGAAGTGTTGCGCAAATATCCTGACGTTTACTGCAGTACCTTTTCTCTGTGAGAGATACATGATGCTACATCTGCTGGGCTCAGAAATTATAACAGTGGATGAGCTTATACCATATTTGGACATTTCAAAGCCAATTGTAGATAAACTGAAAAAGATAACAGAAGTAAAGCAAAATATTTAATGTACTTTGAATGAATCTGAACTATCACTGGTTCAAGATGGGGTTAAAAATATGTGTTTTTATCTCATTTTAAGGTAGTGATGAGAAGGTTCAAATTAGGCTGCACAGAGTTTAAATGGCAGTTTCTGTGTCTTGCCAATGTATTTGAGAGTAGAGCTTTTTCTCATGATCAGACAGTACATAAGAGTGTACATAAGAGATTAAGATTCTGGAGATCTACATCAGTTTGAAAAAAAAAACAAAAAAAAAAAAACAAGCAAAAACCTACCTCAAAGTCCACTTACAAGCCTTTTTCCAGAGCTTTCAGTCACATCTCATAGTCTTCCACAGTGGATTGAGTTTTGTACTTTGCTTTTGAGTAATGTTTTAAGTGTCAGAAGTAAAAAAAAAAAAAAAGGCCAAAATGGGGGTTATGGGTTCTCTTAAATGAAAAGCTGCATTTTTAACCAACTGCATGTGAGAAAGTTCTTTCTTACACTAGTACAAAACAAAATATAGAATAAGAGCATTTACAGTACTTGAGAAAGGATGGCATAAAGTCATGAATAGCTTTCTCCATGTTAGAGGCAACAGACATGACTTGTTTTTGAAATATCCATTAAATGTTAAAAGCATGACCAAATAACTTTTTTCATTGTATTCGATTCAGTCAATGATGGTTTTTATGTTTCTGGAAGAGAGCATGGTATAGGCCAACAAGATATCAAGATTTTCGTGATTGTCTGATGTCACATGCAATGTAAAAAAAAATCCCATGATCATCTCTGGGAAAGTTTTCAGAAGTTCAGCACTCAACTTGACCTAAGACTTCAACCTAAGACCTAACAAACAGCTCTGATTTTGGTCAGAAGATTTTTTGTGGTCAGCTCCAAGTTTCCTTTAAGGCAGTCAAGAGTTGCAGAAGAGTTGAGCTATATTTGATAAGGTGGTGTTGTAATAATATTAAATAAGGGAAATTGTAAAAAGTAGTCACAGTTTCGGGTAATTGCCACAGTGCTCAAGTGCACTTCAAAAAAGTAAGTGTGTGGAAATTCAGAGCTTTCTGAAAGACACACACGGGTCAGTATGAACATCTTGTTGCTCTAGCAAATACAAATAATGCACACAGCACTAACCATTATATTATTTTGATGGTTTTTGTTTGCTAAAATTTTAACGGATGAGTCATATTTCTCAAACTCTTAAAATTGATATGATATTTAATATTTATTCTGAAAGTGTCAGACATGCAGTGTTATTCTTATTAATATGTGATAATCTGAGGTTCCTATATAATTTTGTAGTGTTTGGAAATGCATTATAATATTCATGTTGGAACATGTCACAAACTTAAGCTTTTTCATCATTTTTTGGATTAATCTTGGTCCTAAAACCAGCCTGTAGGTGTACTACTGCCAACAACTGGATGGGTCTGTGGTGAATTGTGGGATATACTTTGAAGACTGAGAATACTGAGACAGACCCTTTCTTTTTTCTTTTTTTTTTTTCAAGGAATTCATTTTTAGGAATCCCTAAAGATAGATCTCATTTTCATGGAAACATATGAGCAACAAGATATGAAACACTAGGTCTCAGTTAATTGCAGACTAGAGCCTATTTTTATTACCTCACCACAAAGACGGAAGGCTGAAGAAGTCTCTGTGGATTTGTATTGGCCAGTAAATGACAAATATTAGACAGTTAAAGAAACTTAAAAAAAAATAGTAGTATTAAAATGAACCAGAAACAACCAAAAGACCATACAAATATAACATTTACAAATGGACAAAAAAAGCAAGATTGAAAAACTTTTGCTTTTTGATGACTTGTGATGGGCTTTTTGAAAATAAATGTTTTATTGACCAAATAGTTAATCAAAAAAGAATCAATTAAATACTCTTTAATGGAAATAATCTGTATAATTATTTCCAGTTCAAAATGAATTTATGTTTTTGTATATAAAATGTGCAGAATCCCATCACTATTTCCTACAGCCCAAGTTAGCATCCAGAGATTGCTTGTTTTGTCCAACTAATAATCCAAAATGATTATCAAACTACTGCATATTACTTTTCTGTCAATAGGATAATAGGTTATTCAGCAATAAATGGTTTATCAGTTATCAGAATTGTTGTAGATGAATTATGTATTGATTGTTAATTGATAACACTGTGCTGTTTCACATCAGTAACTGCACTTAAGTCAGTGTCATCCTACTTAATAGACAGATCTGCTGCATTTGCATCCATGTTGTGTGTATATGTATGGTTTCTCAAAAAGGTCTCTGTGTGTCTGAGTGTTAGTGAGGGCACTGTGTTTATGTGTCTGTGTGTGTGAAGGGGAAAGAGTGAGAGTGTGCGCGTGCATGCATGCAGAGGTCATTACAGAGACAGATGACAGAAACAGTTGGCTCTAAACGGGGGGAGAAATAATTAGCTCTCTGAAAGCAAGAGGGAACGAAGGATGAGAGAGAGAGAGAGAGAGGGGAGAGAAAGATTTGTGCCTTGATAAAAACGAGTCTATTTTCTGGCAGACTTCAGTGTGAAAACGGTCTGGCACTGAATACAGACGTAGTTCAATCCAAGTCTTGTGTTGCGGGTCTAATACAGAGCTTGTTGGGAATGGTGACAATGCGTCCTAGTCAATCTGTGTGATTTCTTATTACACACTGTCAGTAGCTTAACATACTCCTCCTAACACTTTCCTCCACACTGGCATGAGCGCAGAGCTGAAACACAAGAAAACCAAGTGTTTTCTTCATAGCCATATTAATCTAATCCTAGTACAATTATTAGATTTCTGTAGTGACGAAAGTGCTTATTGCTCATTTATTCAATAGACTGTTTGCTTTGAGGCCACTCTATGGCTGCCTTAACAGTGGTGAGAAATGGGGTGAAATCTTTGGTCTTCAATCCAAAACAGTGTTCTTATTGTGGACTTCATGTAAGGGTTCACTCATCCAACTTTTTGTCTCCTCATACTGATTCCTGTATTTAATGTGGATCAGTCACTTCTGGCCAGTATCCACTTAATGAAGTTAGAATTGAGTCCAGTACAGATTGTTGCATTCCTAACTGTAAGTATATTGACAGCTGATATAGAGTTTTGATGACCAAACACAGTCTGCATAAAAATTCAAGGTCTCACTATGCTTCCAACAAAGTGCTTGTTGGCTCAACTGAAGGTGCTCTCTGACAGTGAGCGGTTGTCACTGTGACTGCGTCTGCGACCTGGCCACATCTGTGTTCTGTATTTTGAATTGGCAGCAGCAGGGTGCAACGCCCTCACACACCTAGCTTGTACACCATCGGTTGCTGCTATCCAGTATCCACCGAGTATAATCTCATCACACATCTCAATAGAGCGAGTTGTATCTTAAAATAGAGGAAAATCATAGCAGCATGATACTATTATATTTGCTATAATAGTGTGGCTATATATATATATATATATATATATATATATATAAAGTTTTGCTATGCTACTACTATCATAAACGTAACATAATTACCATCCCAGACTTTGAGTCTAATGTTGCTCCAGTACAGTTTCTCTTCATTGATTTGTCTTTTCTCTGCTGGTGAAAAGGTGTATAATAATTCAGGGAACTCAGAGTAAAATCAGCTCCTGTATTGTGTCACTCATTGTATTTTCTGTGGTTGCTGTGGTGACATGGCATGCTTTGGCAACAAATATAAAAAGCTGAACAATCCGAATACAGCAAATAACTATGTACATTCACACGAGTAGCCACAATGAGTAGCCCCCCATGCTGCTGCTGCTGGCATGTCTGAAGGTCTGAAAATATCAGCTTTTGAATAGTGCTTTTTTTTTTTTACTTCATGAAATGACTTCCGTTACATCTTGTGTAAAACCCAACAACGTGTGCCTTTAAAGAGAAACTGTCCCAAAATGACAACCAAGAAACAACCAGAATTCCAAAATTATTGACTTGTGTTTTTGTTTTCCGATATCAGCTGTCAAAGAACATCCAAAGCTGTAAAACATAATGGGGAGCATTATTCATCCTTTAGGTTATGTTCTTTGACATGACCCTACATTGGACTCTTGGGTTCAGTCAGTGCAGTCCATTTTATTCATGAAGCTCATTGTCTTTTCCACTTTGTATAAGTTGGCTGGCCAACATTGGTTTGCTCAGTACTTCTAAGTTTGAACTTGCAATATGAAAAATGTTTTTTCAATTGGCATTTCAGCCCTGATAGCTTCTGCTGTATCCATAAGCCTGCTGGCCTCTCCACCTCCCATTAAGCATAATGCAAGTTGGAAATGCCTCTCTTAACTCGCCGAGCACCTCTCAAATCCCTCAGAGACCAATAGCTGGAATGACAGATCGGAGGGAGCGTCGGCATGGCATTTAAGGCTGCTAACGAGATAAAGCGCCCGAGCTTGGCACCTCTCACCTGCTCACTACTCCTCCACCCTGCCCGCTGTCATCTGTGCAGCTCAAGAGCTTTAGAGGAGAGGCCCCTAAAGTGGGGGCCATGAGCCAGCTTGGCTTTATCCCTCCCTTACCCCTTCTTCGCAGTCTCCCTCCTCTCCTCCTTCCTGCCTTGATTCCTCCCACCATTGGCACATAATTAACAGCACTGGGCTGGGTGCCCAAGTGGCTGAAGGCTATGAGTCACTCCCCAGGCCTGGAAGAATGATGGATAAATTACCTGTGGGGGGGGGGCTAGAACCTCTCTCTCCCCTCACACCTGAGTTCATTTGGGGGGACCCTATTACTAAGCCTTCCAATTACCCTGTCCCGCCGGCCTGAATTTATTTGTGCCGCTCCCCCACCACCATAAAATTATAACTTTGCGTAATAATTTTTTGCTCGATGCAGTCCAACCCAAGGTTAATAGCCGCCTAGCTGACTTTGAAAACGCTGAAGGATGCTGCCGCTCTGATGCTCTTCTCTTCCTCCTCTTCACGCCCCCTCTTTTCATCCTCTTGTTCAGCCTGTAAAAGTAGTACAGGCAAGGGGAGTGGAAGTGCCTAGCAGGAGTTATTGTCCAGTGCGACCCCATTAACAGTCCCCCAAGGTGCTGTAAGTGTCTCTCTTATGGGAGAAACTGCCATATATTGTCTGATCAAACCTTGAGACCCTTACTCTTTTACGGCATTGTGGGCCCTGAACTGCATTCAATCGAGGGCCCTCATAGAATAGATTTCCATCTAATGAAAAGAGCTCAGTAAGGAGGAGTTTCTATTAACTTCTTATGGATAAAAGTTTAGCTTGTTTGTTCAACTTGAGTGCTGTAAAGTCTGTATGGCTGTTGATTGTGTTTTCAAGTGCAGCCAAGGCCTCAGTATTACACCAGATTGAGGAGCTACACTTTAGCAAAAGTATTTATAGTTGAGGATAGAGATTTAGGTGTAACTGTTCCAGACGGATTATGAAAATATGAAAGAACAAATAAACTGGAACCATCAAAACCAGCAGTGATTAAGGTGTAAAGTGTATCAATTCCTGACATTTGGTGCTGATACCAAAACAAAACATTTTTTGATACCTTACTTTGACGAATATGAAGTTTTTAAAAATATGTATATTAGATGTGTGATGTATGATCTATGATGATCTGTAGGATCAAGGGATAAATACAGAGCATCGTGAATTTGAACAAGCATGATGCTGCCAGCTGTCAAGTACTTTTCAGTACTTTGTGCTACATTTTGTGACACATTTTGGTTGACACTGATGATTGACACCAGCCATGTGTACAGCTTCAGTATTCATTCATTCATTATCCCATTTATAACATATAGAAATGAATTTTCTCACAGCCAACATAAGACTTTCAAAAATTTAATTCTTTTGTATCCCAAATGGTACTTGGCACAACAATTCCACCACAAAGCTGAATAGTTAGGACCAGAGTACCAACCAGTGCAAGGACCCTATTGAAATTGCTCTGTGTTTTATTCATTTTCTTAGCTGAAATGAACAGCATTTTTGAGTGGCTAAAAGTGCTCAAAAACTCATAAAACTTTGCAGGTGTCACCTGTTTTTTTTGGTCTTATGCATGCCTGTGGCAAAATGGTCACAAAGGAGCTTGTGCAAAATTTTGATCAAGTGCCCCTCGCACTTCACCTACATGTTAGAAATTTGGTAGGCACATGTAACATCCTGAGACTTACAAAAAATCTATTGGAACCATATGCTAAATCCAGCAGGTTTGTATGTCAAGATATAGATGATGAATTTAAGATGCAATGCCAATATTTGATCTCAGTAATAGCCCCACCTACTCTCAACACAAAATGATAAGTTGTATTGAAATTATTAGCAGGTTGACCAGATCCACCTTAAATTTGGTCAGAAAAGTCTTAAGACTTGGAAAATGCTATGTTGTGAAAATTGTTAGTGTTCATCAAATGGTCTCCCTGGTGGTACGGTGAATTTCGATGCCTCGCCATAGAGGAGGAAGTTGTTGTAACTTAAATACACAATGTTCAATCTGCCCCAAATTTCACAAGTTTTTTAAGAGTCTTGGACTGAAGGCACGGTAATGCTAATATTCAGTCAAATTCATAGCACCACCTGCTGGCAATAGGAAGTAAGCCTTGTCTGATGATTATCATTTGAACAGTTTCATGGTCTGGTCTACATTAGATATACAGCAACGTAATGCATGTTTGGTTTGTGTTCTCTAGTGCTACATAGAAATGCAGGAAGTGATACAACATGTGCAATGCATCATCCGCACTCCACACTAGAAATAATGTCTTACTTGAGCCCGATGGTCACCAAAGTGCACAGCTGTGTCAACCCAGCTAGCACATAGCACCCCTGACATACATGAAAGCGTGAGGGCCGGCTTGCAGCTTCTGTTTGTACGTGTATTTGTACTATCCTGTGCCATACAAATATCAGTTATTCATTTTCTGAGCAGCTCTGCTTGGTTCAGTTGTGATGGAACTGAACAAAAGCCAAGTACTTTGCACCCTTGTAGGATGTGCGTACAGCTTTACTGAATTATATTTAGAGGATGCAAACTTCAGACACAAAATTTCATCAGACATTCCCTCACGTCAGCAATATGAGAAATTTGCTGGGTTAAAGGAAAAATCTATTTTAAAATGTATCTTTTAAAAAATGGCTCAAAATTTTGGGAAATATGCTTAATCACTATCAATGTTTTCAAGGAAGGAAGTGTTTTCTACACTGTTGTTGCCCCACTCATGAGTGCCATACTGTACTTACCTATAAGCTACACATTATGCAGATCAGTACTAGACATGCTAAATAAGAGTATGCTTACCTACAATTAAATCATTGTCCGCTGTCAAAGGTTTGCTTACTTGAAAAAGACAATTAAAGGCCTTTTGCAGAAACAGTCTTGGAAAATGCACCTCATTCACAGCCTCTTTTAATAGGGCCATTTGGCTTAAAAAAAAAAAAGAAGATGGAATGAGCTTTTATTGATTTGCTCTTTGTTGTACCTTTCCTCTGACTCCATGTCATATGCAGAACTCCTATGAATCCACTGTGACTTCTAAAAGTGTCTTAATTGTCGCTTTAAAGGCCAAATCAAGATGAAAAGTCTTCAGCCGTATGAAGATGATGGGGAAAAAGATGCCTGCCTTGAAATTACATTTACTGTCATATTAAAAGATGAACCTTCTTCTTTTTGGGGGAATCAGAGGAATGAGTGGAGCTTTGAACTATGGTTGGTGTATGGAGGGAGGTGCACACAGTGTGCTTTAACTCCAACTTCATCCTCAAGACATCTCTCCTCTCTGTCTCTGCTTTACTTCCAGATCCACATCATTGACTTTGATGATGAGAATAACATCATTAATAAGAATGTCCTTCTGCACCAAGCTGGGGAGATATGGCACATTGGCGCCAGTCCTGCAGATAAGGCTGTGCTTACCACCTGCTATAACAAAAGTGAGTCCTACTGTTTCCTTCTGTCTCTGGCTCCTCTCTCTGCCTCTTTATTCATCATGTTTCTCTTTTTTTCCTTCTGTTTATCTTTCTTTGTCTCTTTTTTGCATATACTTTGTCTTCCTTTCCTTTTTCTATTTACAATATTTCTTCCATCTAATGACCTTATACTGACTTCAAGTTTAGTTGAGACTTGGAACATGTAATTAACAGGTGATCAATAACAGCCAGTCTCTCTTCACAGATCTGACAGTAGCAGCTGTGTTAGAAGTCATGTTCAGACCCTGATAGAATCAATACTAATGTGTGGACATGATGACCTACATGAGGGATAATAGCAATGGCTGCAAAGTCACTGTCTGGCAGGAGAAAATCCTTGAAGGTCACATGCACATTGTCTATGCTGCTACTTAAGGTTTTCTTCTAATTGCACAAATCCACACATACTTTGTAGCTTGCTGCACTATTTTTCCACTAAACTGAAAGTGGAAACCAGTTGACTGATTCTGATGTCAGTATCAGTAACTGTTAATATCTGTACACACTATATTGCCCACTTTTTCACCCAGACACGTAAAATTAGCAGTTTCGTTAAAACCCCTGGAGACATGGTTTCACATATACGGTATGTGAAATGTGGCTCAAAATCTCTGCCATTGCTGCTGATTGACATGCAGTGCGCTTTGGGACACTTAGCTGCCCCAAGTCCACAAAAGTCATCTCCCAAATTATCCTTAATAAAATGGTTAAAGCGAGAAAACTTGAGCATATTTGATCATACTTGGCTTGATGCAGACATTGAATTGGAACTGACTGATGATGTTTTGCAGTATCATAATATTTCGACTCACCTGTGTACACAGCACAGTTTATTAGGAACACCTATACACCTGCTTATTGATGCAGTTATCCAATCATGTGGCAGCAGTGTGGGGCATAAAAGCATGCAGATACAGGTCAGGAGTTTCAATTAACATTCACAACAAACAGAAGAAAGATTGTGGTCTCAGTGACTTTGACCCTGATATGATTTTTGGTGCCAGACAGTCTGGTTTGAGTATTCCTGAAACTGATCTCCTGGGACTTTAATGTGCAGCAGTGAATGGTGGGAAAAACTAAAAACATCCAGCCAGCAGCAGTTCTGTGGATGGGAATCCCTTGTTGATAACAGAGGTAAGAGCAGAATGGCCAGACAGATTGAAATTGACAGGCTACGGTAACACAGATAACCACCCTTTCCAATTGTGGTGAGCAGAAAAACAACACGCATGCACAACACATCAAGGCTACAACAGCAGAAGACCATGTCAGGTTCCAGCCAAGAAAAGAAATCTGAGGCTGCAGGAAGCATAGGCTCACCAAAACTGGACAGTTGAAGGCTGGAAAAATGTAGCCTGGTCTGATGAATCTGGATTTCTGCTGAAACACACAGGTGGTAAGGTCAGAATTTGGTATCAACAGCATGAATCCATGGACCCAACCTGCCTTGTGTCAACAGGCCAGGCTGGTGATGGTGGTATAATGGTGTGGAGAATGTTTTCTTGGCACACATTGGGCCCCATTAATACCAATTAATAATGGTTTAAATTCCACAGCCCATCTTGAGCATTGTTGTTGGCCATATTCATCCCTTTATGGTCACATTTTACCATCTTTAATGACTACTTCCAGCAGGATAATGCACCATGTCATAAAGCAAAAGTCATCTCAAACTGGTTTGTGAGCTCAGTGTACTTCACTGGCCTCCCCAGTCACCAAATCTGAATCCAATAGAACACCTTTGGGATGTTGTAGAATGGAAGATTTGTATCATACACAAACACATAAACACACCCACACCCACACACACACACACCACCATCACAACCTCCAGCACCCTCTTTCCTCGCTCCCTCTCTTTTCTCCCACTGTCTCTCGTTCTCTGTCAGGTGATTTCTACATGCTTGAGTTCACAGGATGACAGCCACTCTAGACCAGGCTGAAGCTCAGACAGCCCACGATGCACTGCTGCACACACCACACACTCACACAGATACATACAGTACATACAAATACACACACACACACACACACACACACACACAAGTGAATTCCTATAGAGTTTCCATACTGCCTCCCACTGGTGCTCCAATAGGTGGGTAAGAAAAGGCTTTTGTTCAAAATGATTGCTTGCCCACTTACTCCAAGTGCAAGGTTGTCTAAAACCACTCAAGAGCCTGTGGACTCGCACCACGTTGCTTTTTAATTTGACAAATAGGCCTAACGCCAGTGTTTCATAGCCCAACGCCTGCCCACACGCTGTCAATAGCTACACCAAAAAGAAATTAGGCTCTTTTGCTCTCTGTGTTTTCTCTCTCTCTTTCTGCTTTCTCTCTCTCTCTGTGATAGGTTATGCCCTCCAGCCTCAAACTTTTATTCCAATTACTGTATCAGCTCTACATTTACTCCACTGGTTCCAATTAGCAGCCCTGGCTCTGGTGTGGATGTGCCAAAATAACTCATTTGTGATGTGGTTTTGAAGGAAAGTGTATGAATGTCACTGCATTAGTGCCTGTCCGCCACACACAACACGAGCACACACACTATAATTTAAGAATCTGTGAACAACTGTGTGTGTCTGTGTGTGTGTTGTCCCCCTTCAGCCAGTGACAGCAGGGTGGTTTCCTGTGCAGCAGTATGGCGGATGCCCTCTGACTGGGAGACAGGTAGCCATGAGTCACCTGACGACACTGCCCACAACCCCCAAATCCTGGAGCTGCTGTGTCACCTAGACGACAGTGCCCACGGCAACGCCGCCTGGTAGGTGTTGGTGAGGAATATTGGCATTTGGGCAAACATCTGTAAGAGTTACAGCACAAGTGATGCAAGTTAAAGACTACAGTACTTCTCATAACTCATAGGTATCCAAGTAAATTACAAACAGAAGCCTAACACACCTTCTTGTAGTTGAAGTAGTTATACCATTATTTACTATCATTTATGTGATCAATATTGATCCAACACTTTGGCAATGTAGAATATTCTTTTCTTAATAGAACTGCATAGTAAACCAATATAATAAGTATATTTTGATATACTATTCATTTTCAAGATATATCAGCAAAGTAATAAAATCTTTTGATTTAATGACTCTAACTGATCAAATCAAACAATGAATCATGTTTAGTCATCACAGTCACATTACAAATTATTTTGAAAGTTGTACAATATAATTCAGAATTCCAGAGCCACTTTTTTCTGGAACTTTCAACAGTCTTCATTAGTGGAATTTTCTTAGACGGAGAAAGCTTAAAGGCAAAGAAAGCTCTTTGGTTGACTTTTAGTTAGTATCTAACATTGCTTTATATTACCTTATGTTAGCATTACCTGCCTCTCTCTCTCTGTGTATTTCTTCTCTATATGAATATTTTCATTTTTTTGGCTCAGATTATTGACTGGCCCACATCTTAGATTGTAGTTATGGCCCAATCCTTTTGTCTTACAGTCGGAGCTCCTGTGCACAATGCTTTGCTATAACTCACCACCTATGAGAATGAAAATCAATGGTCATTCCCCTTTTTAGTCCGCTGTTCATCAGCTGCCTCATGATTGCTATCATTTTTAGAGGCGCCAATCAGTTAGTGTGATGCATACTGTAGCAGGTGTCTGTGAGGCAGAGATAAAGATGGACAGGGAACGAGGACGATAAAGAGAGAAAGATGGAGCGAAGCTCACAAAGCAGAGCACCAGGGGGAGTTTGTGCAACTTGGTGTGTGTTTTGTGCTTGTGTGTGGAAACCGGAGGGCTTTGTGCATGCAGGGTCCACCCATGTGCACTGAGTGTGTGTGTGTGTGTGTGTGTGTGTGTGTGTGTGTGTGTGTGCGTGTGTTTGTGTGTGTCTGTGTCTTTGTGTGTGTGTGTGTCAGAAGGCAGGTCAAGCAAGGCTGCTGGGTAAAGATGGATGGCTCTGGACTCTACCATCTTAACACCCTGAGAGCTGTAACCCTCACAAGGGCACCACACTGTGTGTATGCGTGTTTGTGTGGTTGGTGGGAGTGTGCACTGCACGCTGTGAAGCCTGTAGCCGATGCTGTGCACTATTGGCTTCCTTAGATGGATGGCTTTGGTCTGCTGCCCACCTCCTCCATCTCTCCATGACACACACACACACACACTCACAAACACACACGCTTATCCCCACTCACTTTTGTAATACTGGCAGCTTGCGCCATTGTGTGTGTGTGCATGTTTGTGAGTGTAAGCAGACAAAGAGTAAAGAGAATGGAGTTTGTATTCTTATGAGGCTTTTGTCTGTGTGTTTGTTCACCTGCTTGTGTGTCTGTGTGTTTGCATCTAGAGTAGCGTGTCTGCCCGTGTGTAACCTGCATCCTTCATGGGTGTGTTTTCCGGGTGCTGGTGTCCCTCCACTCCCACTAACAATAACACTTTCTCCTTCTTCCAAATCCCCTCATTGTTTGGGTGGGCAAACATTTGAGCCTCTGCCCTGTTGTGAAGCGTGCTCTGAATGGAAATACTGGCAAAACACACCCAACGAAATGGGGCTAAACAGAGCTTGGGAAAAATCATGGGGTTTTTTTGTTTTGTTTTTTTGGTGCTCATGTGTGCACCTTGGCTGTTTTTTTCCTTCTTCTTATTCTTCTCGCACATGGTTTCGATTGGGAGCTGTGCCAGTTGAGCAAATCGATTCCCGTGGAGCTATTTGAGCCAATCAGGGCCCTAGGAGGGAATGGTAAAGCGCAAAAGGCAACAAGGTTGATTTTCTAAAGTGGGGTGTGACAGGAGGGGGTAGGAGGTGTTTGTGGGTGTGATTGTGTGTGTGCACACACACATGAATGCAATCATGTCTATTATGTTTGATCATTGCAACTGAATGGCTCTCAGTCCTTCTAGTCTTTCACTCAAAAAATCTGTCTGTATATGTCAAGTCTCTTCTATCCTGTGCTGCAATAGCGTCTCTGCTTTTTGTCTGTGTATGTGCCGGGTCATGCAAAGGTGTGTATATGTTTGTGAGGGTCTCTAGTTCCAATCAATTGGACCCCAATAGTGGGCTCTCATGCAGACCTGTGTGTGTGTGTGTGTGTGTGTGTGTGTGTGTGTGATGGGGTGGCTATCAGTGGATTATAGGCCCTTTGTAATCCAGCTGCTTCTTAGATTAAACACCATGATGCAGGCCTGCAGGTCTGGTTAAAATAAAAAAAAAGAAGAGAAAAGAAAAAATCTTGGTGATGTCCATGCAAGTGCCAGGTGCAATAAAGGATTATTCCAATTTAATAAAGATTTAATAAAATAAAGAAGTTATTTAAGCTAAAAAAAAAAAAAAAAAAACTTGTAAAACCCTACTGAAGTTCTTACTTACATGTTGGACAGTAGATAAATACTTAAACAAAGGACCTGACATTCCTTCTGCAAATATTGCAATTTGAAGTTTTTTCATTGACTTTGAAATATTTAAACCGGACCGCCATGTTGTCACTGAGTTATCACGTTTGAATACCTCATCAGTTTTTTCTTTCTTTGCCAGTGCCTTTCAGATGTACAAGAGACTAACTAAGGAGAGAATGTGGATGAAAGATTCAGAAAGGGATTCGTAGACTGCAGAACTTAAGGAATCCTGGTATTTTGCTAATGTGGAACCAGATCCAAAATGGAACCAGTTATTGGAATCCGTTGCTACTTTGCAAAAATGTCATCCTTCTGAACAACTCAAACTCAAAATTCAGCCCTTCTCACAAACTGCAACACACATCCATGCATACACTGCCCTTGGTGTCATTATATCCATGCTAAAATCTGATCCAGAAGGAGGAAAGACACACATACACACGCTGTGTTTGTCTTGGTTGTCGGCTATGTATATGAGGGCCTGAGATTAAACTCATATGGATGCAAAACACAGCAGTGGGGGAACAGTCTGATGAGTGAGAGACAAAGAGAGAGAGAGAGAGAAATGCATCTGTGTCCCAGGCTTAGATATATGGGGCTGTAAAACCTCCATAGCTCTCTCCGACAGTATTTACATACCATTCCAGTAGCCAGTGTGCCAGATTGTTGCAGATCTCAAGGTCAAATGCACATTCTTAATAAGAGAGGAGGCAATATGTGATACTGTACACCTCACTGTCTCAGCCTCTCCCTCCTCTTCCTTTATTGCATGAATATAATTGATACTATAGGAAAGCATAAGGTGTGTAAATCCCAAAGTGGGGAGTTATTTTAAGTGGTGCTATGGTATGCTGGGAATGTCTTTGTAAGAAAAAGAGAGGTGGTGTCTTATATCCTGCAGTTTCCATCTATAATTTCTGTGTGCTGCACTGAGATACCCAACCAAGCTGTGTGTGTGTTCACTCATGTTAATCACAGCGTGGGGACATAAATCTGCCCACACAAACACATTATGAGGACTCACCTCCCAATTAGGGACAAAATGCTGGTCCTTACAATGTAAACCATTACATTCTAGGTTTGGTTTTGGTTGAGGTTAGGGTAAGGGTTGGGGTTAGATTCATACCTATGGCTCAGGGTTAGGATTAGGGTTGGGTAATTCATAATTATTAAAGACATTTTAAGATGTCTTATCAAGATAACTCAAGCTAAAAGAGAAAAAGATCATTCCTGAGCATCTGTCACCTTTAAATGTATTCAGCTGCAGCTAAGCAATTGTTGAAGCTGGCCAAACTATAAAATGTAGTTGCTTTCTAAGAAATATGTTCGCTGCATGCCCGGGTCTATAATATTTGCACTTGGCCTCAGATGCTTTTGTAGCTTGTCCTGTCAGTCTATGAAGCTAACTCTTGGAGCTGTTTTGGCGGCACGAGGGGGAACTATGCAATATTAGGCAGGTCCTACAGATCCTGGATCAGATTGGGATCTGGGGAGTTTGGAGACCAGGTCAACACCCTGGGCTCTTTGTTATGTTCCTCAAGACATTTCTGAGCAGTTTTTATGGTGTGATGGGGGCATTGTCCTGCTGGGGGAGGCCCCTGCCACTGGGGAGTGATGTTGCCATGGGGGGTGGGCTTGGTCCGCATCAATGTTTAGGTGGCTGGTACAAAGTAACATCCAGATGAATGTCAAGAGCCACTGAACATTGTATTGTAATGAGATGATCAATGTTATTCACTTCACCTGTCAGTGTTTTAATGTTGTGGTTGTATGTACATATACATACAACTATCAGAACAAAGATACAGACTTATACAGTTTCAGCTGTACCTTAAAATGCATTTAGGCATAGAACAATGGCTAAGTGGTTTCATTAGGAAGTGAATGCTTTACTGCCAGTATGAACAGGTGGAATGATTACAGCAACCAGTAACTGTCTGGCTGGACTACAACAGCGAGGCTAGCCCCAGAGGCACAAGAGTGATGAGTGAGTGATGAAGTTACACCATTGGTTAGCCGGCTAAGTGTTGTTTCCCCATTGGATGTTGCTCTTTTCTTTTATGAATTGGAATAAACGGTTTCTATTATGCCACCAGGGAGGCATTTAGAGGGAGTGTTGCTAACTTAGCACCTTTGTTGCTAGACTTACTGACTTTTCAGACCTCTTCAGTGACTTCTTTTTCAAAAATGTGACAAATCTAGCAATTCTGGTGAGTGCAAGGTCGGGCTTTCCTCTCTATGAGTCTCAGTCAATTGACTGCATATCAGCTGACATGGACATGTATTAGCTCCTAACTCTCTCTCTGAGTGATCATTTTAAAAGTAAATATAGCCAAAATCACAGCACAGCCATTGTTTTAACATATATGGGGTGATTTTGTCATGATGACATTGTGGTTATAAAAATCAGGATTTCAGCATTGCAGAGCAGCAGCCTGCTGTCTTTCAGTCACTATTTCATACTTGCTCCATTGTCAACAGAAACAGGAAAATGTGTAAATGAGAACGGCTTTATTAGGAATTATGCTGTTTTAAAATACAGTGTTTGCGAGCATAGAGTGGGAGAGAAGAGAACAGATAAAGGGTGAAACCAACTGACACTAGGCAGAATGCAACCTAAATAATTAGAGGAAGATTTAGAAATATAGCCAAATCTGACTTAAGTTATCTTACAGGAATAGTAAAACTTAAAATTTTTAAATATTCTTTGGGTTCTAGACAATTAATGCAAGTCAGTGCAATGTCCTCCTAAATGACGAAAACAAGTTTGTGGTGTGTGTATCTGTACATCCCAAGCCTATAACTTCCCACTCTTCAGGACGACAGTAAAAGCTGTCCCTCAACAGCCAAGAGTTTACAGCCCCTCTAAACACAGCTCATCTCTCCCTCATTTCCTCCCTCTATCTATCCTCCTCAATCCACCTCTCTAATGGGACTACACATATTTGAAATTTGGATTAAATCCAAACGCAAACATTAACTTTGTCTTCCCTCCTTTCCTCCGACATTTCTTTTATCTCTCACCAACACTCTCACCTTCTATACATACGTTCTCTCTAAAACACTGGAATTGTTGCTGCCGCTTAAAATTGACAAATGAGTCCAAGGAAATGGAGTTGTCTAATTGATGAGCTCTTTAAACAAATAGCATCCTTTCGTAACCCTCTAATGACGGCAGCTTTGCAGCTGTGACAGGCTCAGACATCCAAACCTTCAGCCAGACCATGTCTGCACCTCCCTGGCATTTTACATCCTTTAACCCAGATTAGACACAGATTTTTTTTCCTTGAGCAGAAAAGTCACACTAAATCGGAACCTTAACAAGCATATAGCAGCTTTTCCAGACCAAGGTTATGTTTAGCTTATTGCTGGGTCTCTGACTGCACTGACATATTGCTTTTAAAGTTGACAGAACTTAAAAGTTAATAGCACTGCTTTCTCACTTGGGTTTTGCCCTCTTTCTTATACCATGTAGTTGCGTCTCTGCCTACATCTAGTTGCTAAACCTATCCATACTAAGACCAAACAACAAAGTGATTCAGTCAACACCAAGGGAATTATAAAGCAACAGTTTGGGCTCCAGCATGTCAGCTATGGTTAGGTCCCTGAGGTTTGCACACAGAATACATACTTTAGGTAGAGCAAAGTGGAGAACCACAACTCCACGAAGCATGCAGTGCGGAATCAATACTCTGCAGAGAGTAGTATGCAGGGAGGAATCAAAGTTAAGTATGCAGTTAAAGCTACCACTTCTTTAACACCAGTGAGGCAACCCTGTATCCCACTGCTGTGTCTGAACACTAGATTGACAGAATTGGGCTGCTAGATTTGCCAGTAAGTACTCAGTTGTATGCTATTGTCAATTTCTTGGCAACGTAATGATGCTGCAGCCTAATTTGTGAAAATCAAACCTGCTCTTGGTAAGTATGCGTATTTGCTTTCTTACCTAGACTGAAGATGAGTATCAAAAGCTCAGTACTTTTGTGCAGCTTGTCTGAGTATAGCAAATGTTGCCAGTGAGCACAGGTTTTGGTTTTGGTTGCTGTATAAGCTCAGTGATGCCAAACCTGGTAACCTTGCTCTGACAGCAAGACTTCAGGAAGCTGCTCACAGTCACTCACCATACCCAGTATTTGTTCCCTAAGAAATAGTTCCAGGACATAACTTGCTGAGATTTGTCATTTTTACATTTCTGTTTGGGTGAAGCTAATGAGAAGAAACGTCATATAATGTGTAAATAAGTCAGCTTTAGAGATGTTAACAGGCTTGTTTCTTTAACTTTGGACAGAGCCAGACTAGCACTGGTAAGCAAGAATAAACTGTTAAAAAAGAAGAAAGAAATTTACATCATACTTATCTGTCATTTGTGTTCAGTGCTAATTAACAAATGCTAGTATGCTAATATGCTAAACTGAGATGGGAAACATGGTAAACATAATACCTGATTAACATCAGCATGTTAGTATTGTCATTGTGAGCATATTGCTAACATTAGCATTTAGTTCAAAGCACTGTTGTGCCTGAGAACAGCCTTAGAGAGCTGCTACCATGGCTGCAGACTCTGAGTGTTGTTTGATAACTGTCCACTAATCACATTTTAAAAACTAAAGTCAACAGTTACTAGCAAGTATTTTGTGTGTATTCAAAGCTTGATATGTTGTTCCTCTGTGTTATAGAGTGTCATTGTTTACCAAAAACTATTAAGGGTAGGTAGGTAGGGAAGTCATAAAGCACTGAGAGACAGACAAACATATAGTTTCAGTATTGGTCTTCTTTATTGGTATTTGGTGATAATTGGAAAAATATATTAGCCTTAATTGTTACCCTGTAAAATGTGTGTAGGGTAAATGCATATGCAAGCTTCTGAAATTTGACCAATAAGCTCCGTTCTCCTATATCTGCATCATGCAGGGATTAGTCTGTATACATGCTTGGCCAACATCTGGATTCCGTTTGACCATGTATATGTATGTGTGTATTTTCAGTGTGCTTTGGGAGCCCATGGGAGATGGCAAGCGTGTGATTTCATTGGCTGATAACCACGCACTACTCTGGGACCTGCAGGAGAGCTCCACACAGGCCACAGTAAGACACACACACACACACACACGCACTGTAAAGAGCAGCACATACATAGGCACACACACACTATCACTCACAATAGCTAACTCATTATTTGATAACCACCATATCGTCTCCGTGTTATCAGACGCAAACATCCTCTCTCTGCTACAACAGCAGAGTGTCCACTATTCATTCTGTCTCTCACACACACACACACACACACACACACACACACACACACACACACACACACACACACACACACACACTAACACAGCCTGGTCAGGTTTGTAAGCTGTGGCTCCTAAATATTATTCTGGTCAAGTCTCCTCCACTCTACTAATGGTCTTGTTTAATAAGTAAAGGAAAAGCCATTCACTGTATCTGTTTTCAGTTTGCCAGTTTTATATGTATATTATATATTATACCCAAATCAGGGACTGAACCTAGTTCCTGTATGATAGTTCTTAGTGCCAATATATGCTGCTCTACAGTCAGTACTTTCAGATGGTTCAGGAACCCTGAATTAGGGTTGAACATTGCGAGGAATAAGTTGAGGGTCATCCATTTCTTGTTTGTGTTGTCAGGTTCCCAACTAGTTTAAGAAAAGAGAGAGATAAAGAGAGAGTGTGTGAACAAGCTGAATGCAGAGAAAGAGGGAGCAAGTAAACGAGAGAAATAGAACGTTGATTTGTTTTATTGTGGCCACCTTCTTCTCTGTTTCTAAATCTCTCATTGGTCTTCATTGTTCTTCAGATGCAGCTATAACACAGGGATGTGCAAAAGGGACTTTGTACATCCCATTTTAGTCCCTATGTTTAGTTCCTATGGTTAGATAGTTCATGGAACTGCTTGGTTGAAAAGGGGTTCATAACAGCCTCCACTCTTTAAGAGAGGCTTTCCACAATATTTTGGAACCTGGCCTCAGGGATTTGTTCCCATTCGGCCACTACAGCGTTAGTGAGGTCGGGCACTGATGTTGGGAGATAAGGTTTTGCTCACAGTTGGGGTTCCAGTTCATCCCAAAGGTGTTAGATGGGGTTGGGGTCTGGGTTCTGTGCAGGCAAGACAAATTCTTCTAAACCAAACTGGGAAAACAATTTCTTTATGGACCTGACTTGCAAAGACATTGTTAAGGGACAACCACAGACTGTTTCCACAGAGCCATACAAATTTTTCAGTAGCTTTATGTTGAGTATTTTCTTATCCCTAATCTACAGAAATAGACAACAATAGCTTTTAACAGACTAAAAATAAATGTATCACCACATGTGTAAGTACTTTTGGTCAGTTCACTTGTAGTTGTGTCCTTCTTAATGCAAGGTGAAGAGGCTCTTCACTGTAAATTCCCTGTCCCCAACCTGCCAGCTTTGCAATTAAAATGCCCATTATGTATTTAAAGACTCAAGATAATGGTGTGTGTCAGATGTGCATGTGTGTAAGGAAGAAGTAATAGAGTGGTGTGTCAGTCCATGGTTCATGGTGGGTGTGTGTATGTTGTTCCATTAGAAACCATGAGCTATGAAGAATATAGATGAGTCAGTTTAAAATCTATGTTTTATGGAGATTCGACAAGGGATAAAGTTGTATAAGGCAACTAATAGGATAGTACATGTGTGTTTGTCTGTGTGCAGTGTTCATTTGAAGTCAGTAATCTGACCTTGAAAATCTGTTTTGCCTGCTGTCTGTCTCTTGCTTTGTCAATGTGTCAGCCAGGGCATGTGATCAGTTGATTATTGATTAATTTTTGAATTAATTCTTCAAATCACGACGGTAAGTTTTATTTTAGGTGATTTAATATCGTCCCAGTTTTACAGAAATGCAGTGATATAAATTGTTCACTAGATGGAGCTGCCACTTGTATATATTTCTGTCAGGCAGTTGGAAAAATATGGCGTAAATATCGAATTGTGGAGGTTCATCGTGTTCCTGGATGACTGAAAGCGTCTGCCGTGGTTCATTTCTCTTCCTTAAGAACATGGCCTAAGGCAAGCATTTGTCTTACCATGCCACCAGGCGGATAATAGCTTGAAGCTATGCTGTTCCATCTATAAGAAAGTTTCAGCTCTGTTGGCAAATTCAAGTTAGGAAAGTTTAACTGCTTTAAAATGAAGTGACTTGTTACTACATGATAATGGGCACTGGCCATATGAACAGACGGGTGACAAAAGCGAAAAACCTGAATAAATGAGTGAGGAAACATAACAAATGCCTATGTTTACTAGTACTGCATGGAATGTTGAGCAGACTCATCTGATTCTGATTTGTACCAAGATGGCAAGAGGAAATATCTAAGTGACTGTGAAAGTAGTGTTCATTGTTGGGGCATGAACGCCAGAGCCTAGTCAGCAAAGACTAATGCTAATGCTCTAGGAACAGTGGACTTATGTGAGTATCTGCAAATGAGATTCGTGGGGAAAGACATTGTGTAAATGTATGGTCGAAAAGTTGACAGCATTTAATGACCCTGTCTAGACTGTGTTAGAGGAAACAGTTTCCAACAATTTCATACAGAGGGATATTATTGTAGGTCATGAAGGAAAGTAAAGTATCACACAGGCATTGGTCCGTGAGATGTAGAAAAGTGATATGGTTGATGGAACATCCTCACCATATTCTCGATAAGTAAGCAAGTGTGATGAAACATGAAAAATGGTTATTTTTCACAATGACGAAACTTAATTTTACCTACACCAACACAGGAAGTCTCATGCTAAGGTCCATCAAGATTAAACCCAGCCTTCCCTCACTTTGTTCAAATTGTGGTCTGTTTTTGTAATCTTTTTTCATTTACAGCAACCATCCACTGTAATAAACTATACAGACACCAGCTGTGTGTGCAGGTACCTTTGTTGCGATCCCATGGCATACAAAGCCTTTTAGATAGGTACAAAGTTTATGCAGAAATTGAAAGATTTTTAAGATTGAGATTGTGGATGTATTGTCACCTCAGTTTGTGCCACAAAGCACAATGTATGTTAAATTAAGTCTGTGTATTTTATATGCACCAGAAAACACATTGAATTTCTGAAATGCAAACATCACATTCTTCAGCTGGCCAGGAATATGCTATTAATTGCACTGTTATATTTACACATACCATCTGTCTACAAGCTAGATATGGCAGAAAAAGGTTAGAGACAACCACTCTCACTCCAGACAATTTAAACCTTTACTTTTTCTGGAAAAGGTTTAACAATGTTAAAATGAACCCAAAATAAATGCATTATTTTCATTTAACCTTTATCCACATGATACACCATGAATGTTAAAGACAAGTATTCAACATTAATGAATTTTATACTCATGTCTGAACTGTCTCAGCCTGTTGTATTGCTATATACATGATTCTTTCTGCTCATGATCAGTCTAGTACTGATGTGTGGAGTGAGTGTGTGTGTGTGTGTGTGTGTGTGTGTGTACTGTGTGTGTACGGTGCAGTGACCTGTGTGAGGTCGAAAATAGACCAGGGAGACGAGGGTTGGTTGATCCATTTCTTTGAGCTACAGGACAGCGACAATACATAAAATCCTGGGTATTGAGGGAGAAGGAGAGAGGTGGGGAAAGTAATGCAGGAAAGGAAATATAATGAGAAAGGGAAAAATGGAGGGGATAGAGACTTGAGGAACGAGGAAGTTACTGCATGGATTGCAAGATGGAGATTAGAGAGAAAGAGGTTGATATGGATAAGGAAAGAGTGGGCTTGATGAGAGAAAGGAATGAAAAAGAGGAGAAAGAATTTCAGCAGGCAAGACAAATTCTCCACGGCTGATGAGAATGCTAATCTCCTTCCCTCCCTCCTCCTCTCCCCAAGCTTTCATCCCATTCTCCTCTCCCATTCTGACCAGCCTGAGGGTGATGTCTATCCTGCCGTGTCCACGGTGTGACACCTTCTCTCAAGGGCCTGGTGTAGATTTGTGGTGTTCTGTGTGAAAAGCCCAGAAAGTGAGTTTTGTGTATGCATATAAGAGAGGATCATGCAAGGTAACAGTGCATTGTCTGGGGAAGTAAGACGAGCCTTGCAGCGTGTGTGTGTGTCTATAGGCATGGCTCAACAATTGGGAATCGCCAGGATTCTGCTGGTTTGCACACCCACACCTTATCCAGCACGTTTTGTTGACGCACAAACACACACACACACACAAACACACACACATGCACACACACTCTCTCTTCTGGAGTCTAGAGAAAGCATAAATGCATGGCGATTTGACAGATAGCTTTGCATTAGTGCCGCTTGCATCCTAAATGAATGCGTCCCCCAGTGTGGTGTGTGCTGCCTTGTTAGGGCCCCTAATTTGGTTAGTGCACTAATAAAGCTGGGAACCTGGGCTGCACGAAGCTCAGTCGTTTCTGTTGTACCACTGGCATAGCCGCAGAGAGGGAGACTTCTGCACCAGGCCTCCCACTGATCATGGAGCTTGCTGAGCTTCTGTTCTGTCAAGAAAAAGTAAGGGAACAATCAATTTTCTGAAGAATTCAGGGACTATCATCAAGTTCTGCAACTGAGTCACTTTGCAGGAAGATCATGAATTGTGTTGGGCAGCATGTTACATTCTTGTTGTAATATTCTTTGCAATACATAGTGTTCTTGAGTTGGTCTTCCCCACAGAAGTTAAAACAGAAACCCAGCTGTGTCTGTTGAGAGAAATATTCAAGACAGTGAAAGTCCCTGTGTTAATTGTTCTTTTGTCTCTTGGTATATACCAAAGATATATAAAAAAACACTTTGGGTATTTTTATGTCAAAGTTCTCGTTCTCTCTCATCATGTAAAATAGTAAAAGACCCATCCTAATCTCAAGGGCATATGCATAAATGTATCTGGCGACCACTATGTACAACTTGACTTCACTCATGAGTCAGAGTAACACATCTTGGGTGAGAGATTTGAGTGTAAATGGTGGTGATAACACTAGTTTTATATATATAAAAAAATATTCAATGTGGATTGTCATGTTATGACTAATAGGTGGCCTTTTCTGATTGTTTTCTTACTTTTAGACTAGTCTAGTCTAACTTTAAATTTACATTTAATCAATGGGGAAAATTTTCATTAGGAACATCCTTAGTTCTCAAGATTCTCTAACTGCTATTCAACTTTGTCTCTAATATTTCAACATGTCTGTTTTTCTCTTGTCTATAACTGATCAGTATGCTCAGTAATCCTAACCCAACATTAAAAATGTTTTCTTGTGAATCACCTCTAATAAATCAATCATTTTTAGTTTATGGAGGCAGTCTGATTTAATCAGTAACATTCATGGAAAAGTCATGGAATTTTACATCAAGGCCACAGAGGGAACCCTGCTTCTCTCGTCTGATTTTATCAGTCCCCCATCTTCCGCAGCCTCTCCTCAGCTGCTTTCTTTTGACTCCTCTCCCTTTTTCTCTTCTTCTACCTTCTTTGTTCTCCCTCCTTTTATCCTCTGTTATTCTTTCTCAGCCTTCCTCCCTCCCTCCTTTCTGCTCTGTTGGCCTGTCTTTCTCTTGCTTGCTCTCCCTCTGTCTTCTCTAGCTGAAATAATGAGTGTGTACCAGGGAGCTGTGTGGTGACGGGGCGATCGATGATCCCTGCTCCAACAGGCAGAAATGGGAGTGGGGTGTGGGGTGGGGATCAGGATAAAAACCCATAGATAGTGAGAGAGCAGAGAAAAATGGAGCAGTATGATGCTGCAGTTTAGAATTATTAGATGCATCCTAGTTTAAGGGAAAGATAATCATTTCCATAACCAGCCTGATGAATTAATTGGATTCCAATTTTAAAGTAGCCTGATGAAGTGATATGCTTTATAATTTAAAGCCCTTGAAGTGTTTTGACTTTGATTAATTTCACCTTTATTGTTGCCCTGTGAAATATATGTAGCAGGTTTGATAAATATCCAATGACAAGCATGTCATCTTGTTTGAAAAGCCTTAAATGTTGCAATTTAACCTGACTGCCTTTCAGCTAAACTGTTCTATTTTTTGTATCCAGTGACATTTTGTCAGTTAAATGTTTTTCTCTTGAAATACCAAAGAAATCACAATGAATTTAAATGAGTTTCAACCAGCCTAAACAGACTAGTTTGATTCAGCTTTCAGCAATCATCGGTAAAATGCTCTGAGGGCTCATCTTTGACTCCACAGTTTATCCATAAGTAACTCTGAGCGATCTCGAGTATAGATCTATACTCAGATCTATATTACAGATCTGAGCGATCCAGTTGTATAGATCTCCACCACGGGACCAAGGAGAGCCAGGGGTCAGTGGGGTTTGCTGACTGAGCAGCAGGCTACAGGACAGATGCGTGACAGGTGCATGCTGTTGCCCCTCAGTCTCCACACAGGGGGTTCTTGCTGTGTAGGTCCTGTCAAGAAAAACTCAAATGCTCTCAGGCATTGAAACGAGAACAGAACGTACTAATCCACAGTTTGGAGCTTACTGCAGACAGGAGAGTGTAGCTCTACAAATAAAGAGGGATCCATTCATTTGTTGCATTCAGTTTTTCAAAAATGCTACAAATTTAATAGCAAATTCGGAGAAAATAATAATGAAACTGTTGGTGATGGTGGTATTTTTGTTGAAATTTCATTTTTTAAACACGGAATTTGACGCTGCTTTATTATCCTGTCCCATCACTGCCTATATTGCATCTTAGCAGGTGATTTAAAACTGCAAAAACTGATATTTTTTGGGCACCCTAACAATTTTTATTATTTTTTGAAGAATTATTTTAAGAATTATACAGTTGTTTCCTCTCCACCAGCCCTTGAGAAAAATATATATCTCATATTCAGTAAAATAAAATAAATACACCCTGGCTCCAAAATCTCCTAACTGCTACCCACATCTAGTGGGGTAGCAGTTAAGAGGGGTCGACGAGCTAAAAGAGGCCTAAAACTGCAGAGTTCAGAAACAGCATTCTGCAAATTACCCATTTCACATCTCACATAGTCGTCTGATCTTTTACTATGTATAAAATCCTGTTATGAAAAAAATTCGATTAGTGCAGCTTTAAATTAGTTGTGAGTGTTAAAAGAAAGGCTGAATCAGACCAAATCACATTTTGTGGTAGATGTTTGTTGCAAGTTATATGGAAGATATGTTAAGATATGTTAAGCAACAGGAGATTGTGAGTGTCAGACACGTTCTCACCCAGTGGAAATACTCCGTTTGGTTTCGGTGATGGGTACGGCCTGGGTAGAGCGTGCAGGAGGCAGGATAGAAAAGTCATCAACACGCCCACTTGCTTGCTGTGAATTCTCCGGACTATCACCAGCTCTATTCGCACATCGGACATTACACAGACTTTGTACTAGGGAGTTGGCAGAGGAAAGTCTGTTTAATGTCTTCTCCAGCTGATTCAGACGTGTGTTCTCCCATACAGCTTCTCTGGGTAATGTTAAGATAAGTTGAGGGTTGCAGTGCATGGGTGAACGCAGCTGTAGTGAGTGCGTACATGTTTCAGCGTGACGTAAATTGGTAGGCAGTTGGTTTTCCAGTAATGCCCAGTCATATTGAACAAATGTAGTCTTGAGTGTAGCCTGCAGAGAAAATGACCTCTAATAATGCCTAATTATGCTGTTTGAATGCACAATACTGGCTGAACCAGTCACAGATATTTAGATGAAATTCATGCCTCTTCTCAGAGATGTTAATGAAAGCGTTTCTGTGTTGCTGCAGGTCTCCAGCACGGCCACACTGGAGGGTAAAGGTCAGCTGAAGTTCACCTCAGGCAAGTGGAGCCCCCACCACAACTGCAGTCAGCTTGCCACAGCAAATGACACAGCCATACGAGGCTGGGACCTTCGCACTATGAGGTGAGCTCTCTTGCTGGGGCTGGTCTGAAAATACAGTATTACAATACACTCTGCATACACATAGCTGTTTTTCTCTTTTTCGTTTCTGTGGCTTTTTGTATGTAAAGACATCTCTTGTTTGAATTTTCCTGGAAATTTGAAGAAGCACAGATGTCCCAGTTGATAACACCACACCTGCTCATTAATATTGTGGCTGCCATTAAACCAGTGTCAGGAAGAGGAATTTAAAAGTAGTACTTTGGTCGCATGGAGGAGTGAAAACTCAAAGAGACCAACATGAGACACATTTTCTATAAGCTTTGCCACTCAGTATTAAGTCACTTTTTTTTACATGGCAAATTTCCACATGCACCTGACTTAAAACCAGTCAGATGTGTTCCAACAGCCTGCATTTAAATCTGACAGAAGTGAGTCATGTAAGAGTCATGTAAGTTAAACTCTTAGAGCTTAGCTCTCAGCATGTGTTTACATGTCATTACAAGATATTTCTGTGCAGTGCACAGAAATATGCATTTAATTTGACTCATCATGGTGAGTGAAAATATTATAGCTGAGTTTTGCCACAACTTTTGCACATCAGGACATGTATTTAAAATATTTTAAAAATGCCATATTTATTCATTTTATCCACATTCACATATTATGTAATTTTAATAATGTGTTATGTATTCAGTGTTATCTACTCAAATCATGTTGTTTCATATTATGACTACAGCTGGGTATTGATGCTATGCTATTGGTGCAGACCAAAATAATCAGTTAATTTTAATCATTGCGAGGGGCTGATACATTATGATCCTTATGCAAGATTTTCTTGCTATACCAAATTCTATTTTCCACATTCACACAACAGTCTTTACTGATGGGACTTAACAAGTCATACCATTAAGCAAAACAGCACTGTTAAAAACACAATAACCAAAGATTATCAACACAGCCAGGATCCTTCCAACCCTCAATATTGGTTAGCTTGATAGCATAAAGACAATTTGCCGGTAGGAACACACCACATATTTCTTAGGTGAAATGTGCAGTATATGGGCAGGTTAAAAAGTATGTGTCAATGAAAGACTGACAGTAAAATTAGGCTATTTATCAGCTACGAAGAAAAAGTAAATTGAACTTGAACCACAGTGACTAGGAGTGTGACAGTATCAAAATTTCATTTCTCTTACTGTGGCTAGAAATATCATGGTAAATGGTATTATGACGATAATCATCATTTTCCTGAAATACTAGTATTAGTGGTACAATATAGTAAAAAACTTTTTACTCCATGATTTCTTTGAATTTCATCAAACCTAACAAACTGAACAGTGCACTGTATATTGCAGCTTCACTGGACTTTGTTGTTGAATGTTCAGCACAGTTCACTGGCACTGAGTACTTTGAGTCCACTGTCTGTCTTTTAGATTTTTCGCATTCCATTCATGTTTTCCTAATCTTCACTTTTCTTTTGGATGTAAATATTTGTAAAAGAACCAAAAAATCAACACTTTTTTGGTCCACAGTTGTTGCACAGTTACATGTACTTTGGGCTCTTACATACTGTAGCTGCTAACACTGCCTGTCCCCCTACATACTTCATCCTTTCTACCACTGACAACACAGAGCTGAACTTGACGCCTAAGGAATAATGTAACATGCATTATTATAAGGCAAGGAGTTTTAAACACTGATGCATTTGAAAGGTGTGACTTATATTATTACATAGAATAAAGTTGTTGAAAAAAATTGTCAGCTTTCCACAATGTGAGATACTAAAACCAGGTATTATGCTCAACCCTAATCATGACTTATAGGACTGCAGTCAAATCATATCTTGAGGTCATGGACAAAACTATTTACCACTTTTATTTTTCAAGATGTAAGTAGGAAAATTAAAGTCGGGCATTATGTTCTCATTATGTTCTCTGTGGGAATGCAAGGGAAGCAGTAGCAACAGCAGGATGACTGGCAGAGGGAATCTCTGTGAATTTCCTTGTCTGTTTGCAGTCCTGTGGTTGTTCATGAATCTAATGAAGTGCGTGCCACTCCTCAACACATGATAAAGGGTGAGTCTGTGGAACACTAATTTTCCTGGTTGACATGGAGCATTACAGTGCCACACATTAACCTTGTAACTGCGGGTTATCTTCAGTCCACCTTACAACCACTAGCTGTGTGTGTGTGTGTGTGTGTGTATGTGTATGTGTGTTTTGTTTTTTGCTTCCTGTGTTTCTGAGATACGTGATGAGTGAGGTCAGCATGTGTCTATGTGTGGGCTCTGCTAGAGGAATAATAATCACCTCGCTATTGATCGCCATGATAACAGCAAAGTACCGAAGAAATTGAGAGGGGTGCCAAGTGAAGGAGAGAGAGGCGGGGAATGAGAGAATATATTTACAAGATGCACATCACAAGCCCAGATAAGATAGCTGAATCATTGATATCACTCCCCGTCAGCCACATAATAAATTAAAGAGTTCCTACACACTCCGTTTTGGCCATTCTCCCCCTGCTGTGCTATTTTGAAAGATGCAACAGTGCTGATCTGGCCATCGGCACAAAGAGAAGGAGGGGGCGGCAGCACAGGGCTTGTTAGCAGAGACCACAGTCTCATGTCTGATATCAGAGTGTACTGACAACACACCATTATTATCTTGAAGAGACACCTGCAGCCAATAGAGGGAGCATTAAGATGCCTGTAACAAAAATATCAAAATGATCAACATGCAGAGTGAGTTTATACAGTTTCCCCCTTTTGTTTCTCCTTAAAATAAGTAGCTGTAAAGTTGAAAAAATTACCTGTTTTCAGCTTGTCCCCGCTCTTCAATGAGGACTGCATGTTTTTATGCTTTCACCAGTCCCTTTATTCAATTTCAATTCAATTCAATTTTATTTATATAGCGCCATATCATAACAAAAGTCATTTCAAGGCACTTTTCATATAGAGCAGGTCTAGACCATACTCTTTAAAATAGGTATTTACAGAGAGAGACCCAACAAATCCCACCATGAGCAGCACTAGGCGACAGTGGCAAGAAAAAACTTCCTTTTAAGAGGCAGAAACCTTGAGCAGAACCGGACTCAGGGTGGGCGGCCATCTGCCTCGACCGGTTGGGTTAAGAAGGAGAGAGAGAGGGAGAGAGGGGGGGAGAGAATAGCGAAAGAAGAACATAGCATAACACAGGTTCCATATAAGATGTAGGGTGATGCCAGTAATACAGCAGTAGTAATGATAGTAGTGATAATTAAAGTATTAACTGCTAACATAGCAATACAACTAATAGCAGTATAAGTAATTTCTAATTATAGCAGCAGGTGTTGAGTGGAGTTGTAGGAGCAGCAGGAGACTTGTCATCACAGATCAGACTCTACAGCTCCAGAGGCAGAAATACCTGCAGAAAGAGACAGAAGAGGAAGTATTCTAGATGTATTGTGCATGAATTTCTAAATATTTTGCTGAAAACCAGCCGAACATATCTGATATCTTTAAAAACTTTGGGATTGCCACTAGAATTAAAGATAGTTCTGCAGTGTTTGATGGCACAGCATACGTTTTTACAGAATGGCCCATCAGTGGACCCCCACTAAATGAGGTACTTGAGGTTTTTTCCTGCCTTTGTATTCAGATAAATCTTTGCTGGGCAATTTGATAATAATACTAATCATTATTATCACCATCATCATTATTGTATTTATTTTTATCTAGAACTTTACAAACATAATAAAACAGAAAAAGACAAGGAGAGGAACTTGAGGAAGATACATGAGGAAGATATAGTATAGTATAGACATAGTACAAAGACGTAGAGTAAAATTTATTTAGAGCTAACAAAAAAAAATCAGCAGCAGTTTAGTAATTTAATAAATGGTTTCTCATTTTGTACGCCAAAATGACCAAATGTATCTGACTCCAGCTTCTCAAATTTAAAGACTCGCTGCTTTTCTTTCTTTTCTATGATGGTAAACCGAATCTCTTTGTTTCACTTTACCATTGTTGGTTAGACTAAACAAGACATATGAATAAATCATCCTGGACTATGGACAATTGCAGCGGGCTTTTTCCTTTATTGTTTGATGCTTTATAGTGCAATAATCATCAGATGAATCAATAAAGAATGTAGTTGTTAGTTTCCCTGAAAGCTATAAACATAATAAAATGTAAAAAGCAAACTGTAAATAAAGCCCCAAACATTTTAATAGCTTCAGGTAATGTTTGTATTGTAAATAATAGGTCTGTGGTTTCTATGGTATCTAGTCATTTGCCCATTGGAGCGATTAACTGAATGAATCTCTGTAGCCTTCTTTAACCTCCTTCAATCCAAGGTTTTAGACAGACGCAGACAGCAGCCAAGGGCACTGTGTGTGTGTGTTTGTGTGTGTGTTCATGCGTGCACATCTGTGCACAAGTGTGAAGTGGTTGCAAGTGGAGAGCTCGCAAGTGTGAATGAGCAGTGAGTCACATTTGTCTGTGTGTGTGTGTGTGTCTGTTTGAGTAAGTGACTTGCATGTGACAAGTGACTGTGCTCGCCTGTATTTGCTCTTTGCAATGTGTACCTTTCCCGCTTTTGTGTGTATGTGGTGTTGTGCGCGCCTGCCTGTACATAAATGTTGCCTGCTCGTGATTTTGTGTATATGTGTGTGTCCAGTTGGTGTGGCAGCTGTGTGATGGCAGCCTTTCAGCACGCTCCACTGCCTCCTCAGACAACCTCTGAGGTGTCCCCTCACACTCGCACAAACACACAAAAGCACACAGCAAAGTATACTTGACAAACTCTTCTCTTCCTTCTCTCCTCTCTCCTCTCTCCTCCTCTCTCTCCTCCAACCTCCTCCCAGTCCCAGGGCTTGTCACCCACCAACCCAAACACTGCTGCCCTGCTCTGAAATAAGGGACAGGGTTTCATGGTCATGCCCACCTCTAGTTAGTTATCTAACACCCTGGAGGAACATGATATCTACAGCACCTGTCTCCTAGACACAGTGCTTTAAAATAAAATGATAACACTGCTTATAAAACATATATGGATCCTGTTCTAGTTTGTACTGATGTAATATGCAGCATTATGTAAGTTATGGAATACTCACTCCGATATTGGGACAGAAAGCGGTATTTAATGGAAAATCCTGACACATTTTCACTTCTTCTCAGCCTATCTTTTTCAGTGTACCTGGCTTTACATTATTCAGAGACTAATCTACCCAGGGCTGCTTTTGTAAATGATTTTTAGGCAAGGCCTTTTCAGTAATGTGTTTTGAAAATTAGTATTTTTGCCAAAGGTCATCAGAGAGAGTGTTCCAGCAGCGTTCTGTTATCATATCACTATTAGCACAAATTCATCAAGGGCTCTTGATGAACAATTTAATATAATATCTGCTATAAAGAACATGGTAGCCTAACAACTATGACTTTACCACGCAGCATTATTCAATACCAGCAGCTGAAGGCATAATGTTGTATTCGAATTGCGCTATGTTCTACTAATTTCCTTGTCTTTCAGGGCTTTGCCATATTCTAAAACTAATTTAAAACAACATTTACTGGAGGAGTTTTCTATACAAAATCAGAAAACTTTAACAATCATTATTTTGTGAGTACAAAACTAGCTCCATGAAATAAACTACAAGTGCAACACTGCAGTTACTTCATGTAACGTTATGTTTTTGTCCATATCCAGAAAACCACCAGTGCTCTTTTAAGTTTTTTTCAACTTTCTAATTGTAATCTGTTGTCTAAAAATTTCTGCTGCAGAAGCATTTGAACTAACCTTTGTATTTAGACTCTCTCATGGACTCACCTCTTCTCTATGCTTGATGATGAGCCTTCAAATTCTATAGGAAATGATATTCATTAGAACAGCTAAAAAAACAGAAATAATTGAATAAACAGTGATGTTAGATCATTTTTGTCACAGTCTGCTCCTTGTTTCCTATTTTCATCCCTATTTTGCTCATTCCCTCATCAATTATTTTTCCCCAAACTGCCATTTCCCATCTGCCTTACAAGATGTCATAATTTCTTCCTGTTCCTGTATCTAACTCACCTGTTTCCTATCCTGAATCACCTGAGCTTTTCTCCCCACTCACATCTGTTTCCAGTTCCCTCAAACCTGCCATTGTCTTAGATCCTTGTCAGTTCATCTGTTTATGTTCCTGTTCGCTTCCTGTGTATTTAGTCGTTCCTCCACCTGTGTTTGGATTCCTGTTGCCTGTACCTGTCTGTACCTGCTAGTCCACCTTCTGCCTGTAAGCCAGTTTCTTCATCAAATAAAATACTTTCTTTACAACAGCCTGTCTTGGGCCCTCTGCCTGTGCTGTTTCCATCAGCCATGACAAATTTTCAATGCGGGGTTTGAATGGGGTTTCTTACTTTTTAGAAATAGAACACAGGCATTCCAGTTTCACTGGGCTTTCAATAAAACAGATTTAATATTCAGTGGATAATCAGTTGGGTTAAAGATGGGATAGCTATTTGTATCATATTTAGACAGGTAAACAAATTAAATTTGGGTTAGTATTCATGAAAGGTACTTTGTTGCAGAAGGGATATAAACATATATCTAAACCACAGCAGAAGAAAATAAACTTGTCTTAACATATAGACCATTTACGGAGCATTAGGGGCTGTAACCATAACATACACAGATCAATGAATGAGTGTGAGTGAGTGTAAATATTAATCCAATGGAACCGTATGGAGACTAATTAAGATTCAACTAAGCGGTCACCAAATCATACACTGTCACTGAGTCTAAAGAATACACAAACTGTGATTTCACTTGCCAAAATAGAATTTATTTTATTTGTGGATAGGTTTAATCATACACAACAGACATGGCAACAGTTTCATGGAGGTGTGTAACAACATTTTTTACATTGTGTTGTTTGTCTTTGTCTTTTATAAAGCCCATAAAAACTACACTCAGATATTGGTATAGATATTTACAAGTTCCAGAGGTGCTGCACAGGTGCATGGTGGCTTATTGACAGTGATAGCGAGTAGAACAGATTTTTCTGCCACTCTCTATTGATTCTATGACTATAGGCTACATTCATCTAAGCAGGCCAAGTGTGTCTGTTGACAGTGGGTCTGGGCTGGTCCCTCTTTCCACAGGCACAAGTTAATCTTCTTGCTATAATTGGCTGGTTGGTCTCAGGAGGCTCTTCCTAAATGCAGAGGTTTTAAAGTGCCTCATCCTTTTGTGAAAACTTTTATTGAAATGAGCAGGAAATTGTCAAATTCACCACCAATTTCGAGGTTTCTTGACAAAATTAAAGCAATTAATGATTGATCAAATTAAATGCATTGAGGAACAATACTTAGGTCAGATAAGTAGTTAACCTGAAAGACACAGAATGTCAATCATAGTTTAGAATTTGTACAACCACTTGTCGTACGTAGTGTACATTTGTTTTAATATTAATTGTCAATAACCTCCAAAATTTCTTTGGTAGAAAATGATGGGGGAAAAAAAACTGACTGCGTTAGTTGGCAACTACGCGACATTCCTCACTGGGGTGCTGAGCCTTTCAATAATATTAGGCTAGCTAACCGGCATATAGTACTAACCCACTGGGCTAGGAAAATGCAACTGAACATACACTGAACATAAAAACATTAAACGTTAAAACCACCTGCCTAATATTTTTTTCTGTTGTGCCGCCAAAACAGCTCTGACCCAACAAGACATGGACTCCACAAGACCTCTGAGGGTGTCCTGTGGGATCAGGCACCAAAACGGTAGCAGCAGATCCTTTAAGTCCTGTAATTTGCACGGTGGGGCCTCCTTGGATCAGAGTTGTTTTCCCAGCACATCCCACAGATGCTCAGTTGGATTGAGATCTAGGGAATTTGGAGGCCAAGTCAGCTCTTTGTCATGTTCCTCAAACCAACCATGAGCAATTTTTGCAGTGTGGCAGGGCGCATTATCCTTCTGAAAGGAGCCGCTGCCATCAGGGAAAACTGCAGTCATAAAGGGGTGCACTTGGTCTGCAACAGTGTTTAAATAGGTGGTAAGCGTCAAAGAAACATCCACATGAGTGCCAGGACCCATGGTTCCCCGGCAGAGCGTTGCCCAGACTGTCACATTGCCTCCACAAGGTTACTTTCCTCCCACAGTGCATCCTGGTGCCATTTCTTACCTAGGTAAATGATGCCCACACACCTAGCCATCCACATGATGTAAAAGAAAACAGGATTTTATCAGACCAGGCCACCTTCTGCTATTGCTCTGTGGTCCAGTTCTGATGCTTACATGCACACTGTAGGCACACTGACAGGGGGTCAGCATGGGCCCTCTGACTGGTCTATGGCTATACAGCCCCATACACAGCACGCTGTGATGCACTGTGTTCAGACAGCTTTCTGTCATAGCCAGCATTAGGTTTTCAGTAATTTGTCCTACAGTAGCTCTCCTGTGGTATCAGACCACACTGGCTAGCCTTCTCTCCCGACGTGCATCAGTAAGCACCGGGTGCCCATAAACCAGTCACCAGTTCACTGGTTGTCCTTCATTTTACCACTTTTGCTAGGTACTGCATGCTGGGAACATGCCTCAAAATTTGGTCTTTTGGAGACGTGCTGACCAGGGCCTGTGTGTGTGTGTGTGTGTGTTTATTTTTTAGTGTTACAGGTTTGTGGTTGGGTAGAGCTGGAGGCTATCAGGGAAGAGGGGACAGCTGGCCACTGTCTCCCAACAGGTTATAAAAGCCCTGTGCCTCGTCCTGGCACCCAAGAAGCTTCCTCTTCCCCTGCACCACTTGTGTTATGTTGGAGTTTGGATTTTCTGTGTAGTTAATTTAGCATTTCTTTCTTTTAGTCTGGCAATAGCTCCATCTGCCAGGCTTATCTGTTAAAATTAATATTGTTGTTATCTTAGTTAAATATAATCAATCTCTGTTAAATAAAATTCCTTTGTTTTACTTAATCCCTCGCATGTATTTCCCTCTGGTCTCAGAACTGGGCCATAATAATACTACAGCAACACTGTAAAATTATTTATTTATTTTTGTTTTTTGTTGTTGTTTGTTTTGTTTTGTTTTTTAGCTTTGTGTAGCCCCTGCAGTGACATGCATTGCATAGAGGAGCAACACTATCAATGGCACCTTTAAAAAGTAATTTAAGGGTCTGTACAGTATACATTACAGAGTGTACAAACCACTATCCTATACAAAATGCACTACATATTCAACACATGGTAGAAATGATTACTGTATATAGTATGCAACTGGGACTGCAACTTGTATTTGGAAATCTTAAAATATCCAAATAACATGTAGAACAAACTCCTTATAGCCAGGGTGGGAATGCTTTTTGACAGGGATCAGTGTTAGTGTGAATATGCACGATAATAAATGCAAACCGGATAGCAACTAATGTACACTCATTTTATAGAATAAGTTATTTAGAACGTGCATGTGTCCTCACTCTTATTTAACATTTTCTGTCAAGCTCTATATGCCAACATCAGTGCCATGGTCTAGTAGAGGCAACAGCAAGTTCACACACACATACACGCAGTCCCTGAAATGTCTTGACCTAATTGAAGCCCAGCGGTCTGCCCCAGGTCATTCTCTTATACCTCCCTTATTTTAATGAGATTTTTAATTAGCATGTTAATTGCCTAACATGATCAGCAGGGTGACTAGCTAGCTGGCTAGCTGCTGTTGGCTTCCAGCTGGGCAATAACACTGTGGCTTTCCACTCTACTGAACAAAACTGTGCCAAACTAAGCTTTGCTAGGCTAGTCTGGAGAGGAAATGGTGTTGAAGAAAACGAGTAGTTATTTTACAGTCTTGTGTTGCACTAATGGTGGAGGCAAAGCTCTTATTTATAAAACAGTATCAAGAGACAACAAAGACAGTCAGCTAATGTTAGCAATAGAACCATTAAAACACACACACACACACACAATGCTATTCAAGTAAAGGTCATAAAGATTATATAGAATCTATATATAAAGTTTGCAGCATCTTTTGGTCTAGTTTCAATTAATTGATTTCCGTTGACGATTGACTGACCAGGGACACTTAAGACTGGTGTCTGTCTGTGTTGTGCCACTGATCTCATCATATCTGCTCTAGACAATCTTTGAACAGGTTTCCTGCCCACTTTCATTTTATCACAATCATGAGCTACCCAGTAATGCCGGCAGTTAATGTTACACAATAGTTTTACATCCACATCGTGAAGGTTGGACAAAAATGTTTTTTCTAAAGTCAGTCATAACTACTCTCACATTATTATTTTGAGAATGGGGTGATTTCTGATTGTGATGTCACTGAAAATTCATTGAGTTCAACCTTAATACCACAGTAATGGTAACACAACACACAAAACAGCCAGCTGTGTATGGAAATGAGGCTGATGAAAGCGGAGTTTGTGGGCTAGAAAAACAAAGAGCTAAAAGATGTTAAAATGCTCCATAGAGCTCAGGGAACGTGCAGAGTTGTGTGATAATTCTCTCTGGGTTTGTCCATGTATGAGCAATATCTTCATACTTTATCTTTAGCTTACTATGCTTTCATTGTTAGGGCAAAGATATTGATTAGCCAGCTAACAAAGAAGCTTCATTTTCTTAACTATAGTTCACAGTGAGAGGGAAGATAAGTTGTTGAAAATGGCCATTACCATAACTTGGCCATAATTTGGCTTTTAAAATCATGGCAATATATTTAAAAAGCATGATTCTAAGAAGGGAAATATATAAAGGTGAAGCAATTGTATTTCTTAAGTACACATTTAAAGAGGAGGTCAGGTGAGTTGCAGAGAATGTAAAGTTATAGGAGATAAAAGGAGGTGGAGGTGGAAATGGTGGCCAGAAAGATGGAGACACAATACCCATAGCATCTCTCTTCCTCTGTCATGTCATTCTGTTAACTTCACTCTCGCAAGAACTCAAGGCTGCGCAGTTATGAGGCTTACCTTTATAATTTAGCGCTGCCGGTGTCGGCTTCTTTATTGAGCCTGGCCTTCACTGACACACACAGACACAGAGGAGGCTTTGATTTAGCCTGGGAATGTTCTCACTTGTGTGGACCTTGTGAATCATTCTCTCTCGCTCTCATATCTCCTTTTGTTGTTCTGTCCTATCCCCCCCGCCCTCTCTCTCTCCTCCTCCTCTCTTCCGTACTTCTCTCTTATCATTGCTCTCTCCGGCTGCCCGGCTGCTCCCTCTCATTCTTTTCTCTCCATCCTAATTCTTTTCTCAACCTCTCCATATTTTTCTTCCCCTCCTTTTTAATCACCTAAATCTTCTCCTCCCTCTCTCTCTCTCTTTCTCCCTCCCTCTCTCCTCTCCAGTCAGATCTACTGTATAGAGAACGCCCATGGCCAGCTGGTGCGTGACCTGGACTTCAACCCCAACCGCCAGTACTACCTGGCCAGCTGTGGAGATGACTGCAAGGTCAAGTTCTGGGATGTCCGCAATGTCCAGGAGCCTGTCAAGACCCTGGAGGAGCACTCCCACTGGTTGGTGAATTGTAAAGGGGGGGTCTAGAGGGGTGGGGGGTCGTGGGGGTGGGGGGTAGTGCAGAGGGTACTGTCCTTGAAAAGGAGGACCTGAACCAAGCTCCCATGTCAGCAAACGTCCGGCCTGCTGAAGTGTCACACTGAATCAGAACCTGCTGTCACCCTGCTGGGTCACAGACAGTTTCAGTACACAGATTAAGTATAGTATAACATATAGGTATAAAGGTACATATGATATTCTGGTGTCCTAATAATTTGTTTAGTTGTCTACATACTTTTGCCCATGTAGTGCATCTGTTACATCTAAATTTACAAAACAATCACTTCTAAAAAATAATATCCTGAGTACTTACTTTCTTAATAATACACAGAGCTCACTGAAAGTAATTTTCCTCAGAAAAGAGATCTGAACCTTGGATTTTGCTGGTTAATTTTTAAAATGTAGTTTGAAAATGCTGTGAACACCACTAATGAAAATCCAGACAACTTTAGGGAGGTGGCAGACATCACACAACCAGACAAAAAAACAGGTCTCACCAGAGGTAAATAAGAAAATATGTGGTGGATATCATAGATTGTTATATAAACCGTTTTCTAAATTTTACTTTCTCTCTTATTCGATATTTTGCTCTCTGATTTTATCAGTGACCAACGAGGCTTCGAACGACGAAGTTTTCCTCCAGCTCACTTCTAATGTTTTGAAACTCAAGTGTCAACTTTTATTGGGGGAATTATTGGGTGCTGTAGAATTTTATCTAAAACTTTTATTGTTGTATAGGGTATAAATCGACAAGAGATATTACAAAAACCATGAATCATTTCATTGACTACTTGGATGTGGAAAAATGTATTTGCATAATGGACAAAACACCTCTTACTTAGCATTAGAGGATAATTCAGGCACATTCAGGAAAATGCACTAACACTAATGATAAACATGATGACTCTGTTGACTTCACTGTTGATTGGTTTCTAGTTTTATTAATGGCTTTATCTCCTAACTAATGAAATGCCCTAACTACTGCTGGTGCAATAAAAGTAGTAATACACTAATTACTAATTAAATAGGCAGCTCCTCATTTTGTCAGTGAGGACTGAATCGCAGTGGGTCCAACACAACTCAGTCCTGCTGTGGGTCGTCTTCTGCTGAGAACTGAACGTAGTGTGCTGCAGAAGCGTGTATGCATGGAAGACGCCCTCTCCTCTCTCCTGTGTGAGCTGAATAGATGATCAGCGTGTCTGCGAGCCAAAGTGGGCTACTGCTGCAGCACACCAGTCCACACCTGATAGTAGATATACATGAGGCTAATGGTCATTGATACAGAGTAGGTTGGCTAATATTGACTGTATGTTATCTCCAAAAGAGAGATAGACTTGGCAAACATATCCATAACCGTAGATATCTGCAGATAGCAGATAGGTGTGTGTGTGTGTGTGTGTGTGTGTGTGTGTGTGTGTGTGTGTGTGTGTGTGCGTGCGTGCGTGTGCAGGCCTGTGTGTGTGTGTGTGTTCACATGCCCCCATCTAATCTGTGTTTTTTTCAAGCGCTCTCTTTTTATATCCATGTGTGGCTATGTGCATTTGTTTGCATTCACGCAACATTATACTGTATATGCATATGTCTGTGTGCATTTGTCCTGTGGTGTGATGCCTGTATGTGTGGGTGTTTCCCTAAGTGAGTGTGTGTGTGTATGTGTTTATTGTGCATGCTCATTTTTCGGAGCACAGCCAGGATATGGCCTCGGGGCTGCTGGGGGTATTAGGGACTATTTTTTAGCAGGGAAGCGGATTAGAGGAGCGCGGGGAACGGCGTGGCCAAGGCTGATTTTTCTGTCAACAGCCTCGGTTATCCCTCAATCCCTCCCTGTGAGGGAACTGGGACCGCACTCTGAGCTGTGCCCGGGGCTCACAGAGAGAGAGCGACACAGGCAAACACAAAGAGAGAGAGAGAAAGAGGATGAAAAAGAGCAAAAGAGGGAGACAGTATTGACAGTCAGAGAAATAGAAATAGGGGGACAAAATGGAGAGAGGAAGGGAGGAAAGGTGAGAAACAACTGGATTGAAAAAGAAGTGAAACTGAGCAACAAATAAAACCGGGATCAGGGAGTTTATGATAATGATCATCAACTCGTGAACTAAGCCCAAATATAGACTGCAAGCTACCAAATCCCCATTATTGGCATCTGAATACACACTACGATAGGCATATTTTGCTGTGAATCCCTCTGTGAGAATGCTGCATTTTCTGCGTGATTTGTGTGGGCATGAGTGTGTGAAAAGGAGATAGACACAAGCGGTTTCTCTGCCCGCCTGTGTGTGTGTGTGTCAGCATGTGTGGTCCGCCTGTACGTACAGAGTCAACATATATGTATGAATGGGTTTAGATACTCACTATAGTAATATTGTTGCATTCAGCACTTGATTATTACTGGTTTCTGCACCCACGTTTTTTGGGAACAATGGCAGATGCGTATATGGCAGCGGGCTCCATGCCTGAAAATAAAATGTGTTGCACTTCCCCACATTGCTGCATTGTTAAATTCTCCATGTGTGGTAATGTGTGTTTTCATCCCAGGGTATGGAGCGTCCGCTACAACCACAGCCATGACCAGCTGGTGTTGACAGCCAGCAGTGACAGCCGCCTCATCCTCTCCAATATGGTGTCTATCTCTTCAGAGCCATTCGGACACTTAGTGGACGACGAGGAGCTCAGTGAGGGGGAGGACAACCACCAGGACGTCAAGCGTAAGAGCAACTCAGGCTAGTTAGAAAAGGAAATGCTTTACAGCAATTTTAAAATCAGTAGTAATTGCTTTTTTCTAGTCACTAGTGCATCTCGCATAGATTTCAGTGTTAACAATTAAACTAATACTCCATCACATTTTCATGAAAAAAAAAAACACAATACACACACACACACACACACACATATATATATATATATATATATATATATATATATATATATATATATATTACTAGAGACAAATATGTGGTGCACATGAAGTTATGCATCTTACTTATCTTTGGAATGAATAGATGAACAGTGTTCTTGGCCTCGGTGCTACCGAGTTGCTGATGATATTATGGATGTCATGTGACAAAAGTAAATGATCACTTCAATTCACTACCAAAATATAAGCAATAAAAAATACCTTTTAAATCTTTACAAATGCAGGTCAGTGAGTGCTAACATTCATCTTGGCAGGTTTCTCTGACAGTTTCTCTTTAGCAACCCCTCCTGAAACTTGAACCTTCAGCAATACTAAAATGTCCAACTAGCAGACATCAGATGCTGTGATGTTGATGCAACAATAATGAAAGTGTTGGTTGGGAGAAACAACATATTGATTAGTTAGCTATTTCTATAATTTTACCAGTAGTGCTGCTATAAATCCAAAGTTTATTCTTCAGGGTGGTGACAGGGGAAAGTGCATAGTATGTTTTTATGTGTCAGTCAGTTAATTATTTCAAGAATCAAGAATTCTTTATTGTCATTATGCATACACACAACGAAATTTCATTTGGTAGCTCTCGGCTACAAAAAGGCACAATACTTACCAACTATAAACACACTATAAATATGTGCAATAGAATAATATAATAATACAGTATGTGCAGTAACATAGCAGCAGAAAAATGTCAAGTATATCAAGACATATTGAAAAATGCCCATCACAATTTTCCAGAGCCAAATGTGATGTCTTTAAACAGCTTATTTTGTCAGACCAACAGACCAAAACAAAGATATTCACTATCTGATCATATTAACAGAGAAAATGAGCAGATTCTCACATTTGAAAAACTAGAACCAGCAAACATCTGAAAATTCTCAGTCGCCCAGGTTGTCGCAGTATATTTAGAAGTGCGTTAATCAAGGGCAACTGGACCACAGAAGCCATAGCCTGAGGATTAGGTTTTTGGGTTGTTGGTACGTCCATATGTCCTGTTGTCTTTAATGCAATATCAAAGTTTGTTCACTTAAGGATGAGCTGATTAGATTTTGATGGTCAAAGGTCAAAGGTCAAGGTCACTGTGACAAAACATTATTATTATTATTATTATTATTATTATTAGTATTAGTATTAGTATTATTAGTATTATTAGTATTATTAGTATTATTAGTATTATTATATGAAAGTAAATGTCCTGGCAGTGGCTGTGGTCAGAAGAAAAGAACTGTGGGAATGGTTGGTTCTACAGTCTCTGTGATACTGTAAGGACAGAACTAGCTTGCATTTTAAGATGTCTCAGCTCAGTGTTATCAGAATGAGCCTTTGGGTGCTCACAAATAAGCGTAATGATTTTTTGTGTTTTATTGTTGATGCCAGTTTTCACAAATAGAGGTGGAAAATACACTCAGTCATCAGTTTATTAGGAAATGTATGTTGCTTTATGTTGACCGGTGTTCCTATTGTTTTGTCCACCCCATTCAAATCAGTGAAGGCTCAACAACTCACACTTCTTTGTATAACACAGTACAGTACAACCACATTACAAATTACAGCCTCCAAAATGATCATACAGTTGAATCAACAACTGTTTAACACAGTTAACAACATTATCTGAACATTATAATCTTAATGACGGACGATTATTGCAGGACTGTTGTATTAGCGTGCATTAGTTCCTTCACTGCCTCTGCTTTTAAACAGCAGGGATGTAATTTCATTCTTTTGGATGCTCTTTTTAAATCATGATCTATGAATTATCCTAGACATCTTTTATTGTATTGGGACAGTGATATTCTCTCTTCAGTTTTGATTCTTCATTATAATTCAGATGTGGAATCATATCAGTGTGTTGAGGCGCAGACAGTCAGCTTTCATCATATCATTCCTGATTAGAAGTAGTTGTTTTTTGTTTGTGTTTCGTTTTAATTGTACTGCTCTCATTCTACAAGGAGCCTAAATGTGAGATACCAAAGTGTGTACAAAAACATGCTGCATATTTTGAACTCTTCATTTGATATTGGTCCCCCGAAGATTAAAGCCGACTGCCTGAATTTTCACGTCCACATGCTTTGACACTGACACAATGATACAAGTGGAGAGGTAAAACATTAAAAATATGTTACTGTCAAAATACTTCAGGAGTTTCTCTCTATAGCGTTTAGAGTTGATTTTAAAATTGCAGGGGTATCATGTATAATGGTTACCATTCAGTGCCTTCCAAATCTGCTGCTGTCCTCGATCCATTATGGTCACATATCCTCTCTCATCTATAACTACCAGCTCTTACACTCAATGACTGACTCTCATCCACAATTATGAACTCTTCTTCCTAATCACCAGCACTCAGCTTTAGTTTTAACCCTTCCACTGTAGTTATTGACCCCTCTTGTATGTACAGTACGTGTCCACTCCGCAGTACTTGGATGCTATGTACGGAAGTCCTCCACTGCTTGGATTATTCTGTAACTTGCCATTCATCAATTCAGTCATATTTGAAGATGATGATTATTTTTTAGAAGCACAAGCAAAGCAGGCTTAGATTGTTGTTCTTTTTTCCCTGTTTGGTCTGTTTGTCTTTGATTTAAAGAAAAGTATAAAAATTGTGAAAATCTGCCAATGACAATGCCAGAAAAAAAAACAAAGTCAATAAAAAAAGGTAGAATATTATGACATTCAAAAACTGAAAAATAACAGTTACTGGTTGTACTACAAATACAGTATATAGTATATTTTACAGTTAGCTTTTCTCTACCAAGGAAATTATTGTCATTTAAGATGAGACAAGGCAGGCAAAAACATTGCATTCATACGCTTTCAAATACTGTCAACTAACCAATCGTTAAAACATACGTTACTTCCTTTAATTCTTATGAAACAAAGAAAGTAGTCCGTCAGGGACACCTGTGCACCTGATTATTCATGCACTTATCCAATCAGCCAATCATGTGACAGCACTGCAGTACATAAAATCATGCAGATACAGGTCAGGAGCTTCAGTTAATGTTCACACCGAACATCAGAATGGAAAAAAAACATCTCCTTGACTTTGACCATGGCATGGTTGTTGGTGACAGACGGGCCAGACTGGTTCCAGAAAGTCAGTTTCTTTCAAACTGACAGAAAGGCTGCAGTAACTCAAATAACCACTCCTTAACCCTAACCCTAACCCTTACAACAGTGTAGAAAAAACAAAAAAACATCCCAGAATGCACAGCTGTCCAATGACATAATCTCTAAAAGTTTTGCAGTCCTTCAGGATCCTCCCTTCCTTCACATATACCATCTTGTTCTCTTTTTCCACAATGAATCTATACAAGCAGAGCACTTGAAGTATTTTTATTTTAGGCTACAGCCCAGAGGGAGCAGCTAGGATCTGTGTGAAATAGTTAATGTGTAAAATAAATCCAAATATGTATGTCACTGTTTTCCCTCAGGACTACTTACATCGGTGGGTTTGGGAGAAATTTGGGATGGCAATAATGCTAGCTCATAACTCTAAAATGTTATTTATTGTCACATTGTTGTAGCAGTGGGAGAACTGTCTCAGCACTCAGGAGGCTTCTGTTTGTGCTCTGAATGCAGGGAGAAACAGGGAATAAACAAAGTAAATATTCTCCAGTCCTCAGCAGACACTGGTGTATTTGGGCTGTCCACAACATCAAAAGAGACAAACTGATACAAACAGAGATTGTGAGTGGGTGACTGTGTGTTCTTAGAATCATGATCACTCAAATATAGCATCTGTATATTAAAACAAAGTCTTTAAGGTTCCCTGTGGAGTTTTTGACCACTACTAGTAGTATAGAATAATCCTTTTACCACACTGTCCCTGTGATGTTTGTATTTTATTTGTACACATCCCCATAGGCATGCAGGCGATACTGTCACTGCACTATTCCATGGATTGACAGTTGATGGTGGTAATGCTCAAAGAAATGCAGCAATGCACCCGTAAACATCATGTCACAGTGAAGGATTCACATTATTATTTATTTTGTCACTTATTTTTAGGTTTCACTTCATTCTCTGAATATAATGAGGAATGAAATGAGGATACACACAATGCATTCTGACAAAGCATGGTGAATGTAAACATAGCTTGAAAAATCCACCTTTTAATTTTTCATTTATTTTTTGGAATTAAACATGCAAGATATTATTATAAAAAAATGTTTGCCACTCCACTTGTCTATGAATGTTTTGGTATGGAGCAGCTGACATACCTTCTGAGAGTCAAAGAGAACACATTTAAAGAACATTAAATAATTAAACATTCATTTGAGATGTTACCCATGACACAGAGGCAGCTGTGTCACTACCTAAATATTTGGGAACATGAGCCAATTTGGTATCTCTAGGTCCCCCATACATTAGTGGTCATGACTTACAGTGACCTGCGCTATGTGATGCTTTCCTCTTCCATGTTCCATAGCTCACCTATGTGTGTACATGTGTTCCAGGGCTAAGGAGCCCCTAAAAGACAGTGTGGTGTCCACCTATGAGGAGCATGAGGACAGTGTGTACGCGGCGGAGTGGTCATCAGCTGACCCCTGGCTGTTCGCCTCACTCAGCTATGACGGACGCCTCGTCATCAACCGGGTCCCCCGTGCTCTCAAATATCGCATCCTGCTCTGAGAGGAGAGGAGAGGGACAGGTGATCTGAATGTGTTTGTGTGTGTGTGTGTGTGTGTGTGTACAGTACGAGTGCAAAAGAAGAGAGGACAATACATCTGTGTGCATCCATTGCTACAAAGACCTACCTTTACACATTCCATTATGTGTGCTGTCTAAGGTTCTGCAAACTGCATGTTCAGGCAGCAATTGCAAAGAGTGTGTGTGATGTAAATATACTGTAGGACATATGTTCCACTGACCTCTGTAAACATTCTTCTGAATATGCCAATTAAAGTAAAAGAAACAAAAAACATGGTGTGCTCCTCAAATGTTAGATATAAGCTTGTAAGAACATAAATAGGGATGTTTTAAAGAAAACATCTTCATCTTGGCCTCATTCCATCAAGCCCACTGTGTCAGATGATTATATGCATTCACGGGTTATTTACTGAAATTTTTTGTCCAAATCTTATTTGTTACAGGATGCTCAATTATCAGTGCCAGTATCAACATGTGTTCTCTTGGAGCTAATGTTGTTAATGTTGCTATGTTAGAAGTGCAGTATGTTAAATGCTGGCATCCAAAGACACAGTGTTTGAGTCAGATATTGAGAATGAAAAAGAAAGAAAGCATCAAACCTTTACCCCAGTGGTATGACCTTCAATTTTTCCAAAAGCTCAAGCATAACTCTGGTAATTTTCAGCCTGGGCCCTATTACGCAGGTTTTAGCTTTCATGATGACTATTTTCATCATTACTGAATCTGAAGAGTATTTACTCTCATATTTGATCTACTGTCAATATAATGATATTGATTATAGAGCAGCTTTAAGTCTATAAAATTTACCAGAAATGCTGCTTTCCAATACAGGCTTAAAGGCCAATACAAGGTACAATTGTTAAACCAAGAAACAACTGGAACGTCCCAATATATGCCTGGGATATACCTGAGCAGCTGACTGATGATACCTGTTGTGATGTCTGCTAACACCACATGCAACTTTCAGCCCATAGAGAAAGCAGAGTGCAGCACTTGTGATTCAGTGTGTAATGTAGCCGTCATTAGGACTGTAGATTTATTTTGACCAGATGGAATAATAATGCTTCCTGTGGACTTTGTCTGCTTTCACCCTTTTCCTTCTTTTTTGATCTTCCATCACCTTCTTTCTGCTTCCCTCGCTCTTCACTCCTCTGTCTCCTCTCATCCATATGCCCGCCCCTCCCTCCCCCTCTCGCTCCATACAGTGTCCGTAGAGGCTGGTTGATAGTGACAGTCAGAGCCTCTGTTGAACACCGCGACAAGCCTTTTAATTGCAGCAACCTAACTCTATGGATCCCCATTCCTGCAACTCACATACACACACACACACACACACACACACGCTTTTACACACACACTGGTGAGGGAGGGCTCAGGCATGATTAGCTGTGTAATCGGGGCGAGGCGGTGATGTGGCTGAATACAGAGTATATTCGGCTATCTTATCAGAGAAGCTACTCACAGACACACACACACGTGAAGGCCACACACATAGAGCCCTTGTAACCCCGCAGTCGCTTATTGAGGAGAAGGATCAGGGTGGAGATACAGATGAATGGTGAGTGCTGAAAAGGTAATCACTGAATCTTGCCCATCTTGAAACTTGTGATGCTTGTCACAGACACACACATGCACCACTCATTGTCACGTCTCTACCATCTTCTGGGCACCAGTGTATGAAGAGATGTGAGGGTGAGTGGCATGTGCGCAAGGGTCTTATGTGTGATGGAGTATGTGTCAGTGTATGTATCTACATATATTGTATTAAAAGACAAATGGTTGAAGATAAAAAGCAGATAGACATTTCCCCATATACAGAATATCTAGCAGCTGATATGAATGCAGCTTTGTGACCAATCAGTCAATCAATCTACTAATAACAGCTGAGAATTTGCATGTGAATCAATGAAGGCACCTCTTTAGTATTCCTGAGTCCTTGCCCAGGACAGATTACACTAAGTATGATGCATTGATAGTCAATGCAGAGATATGGACACATGTTATAGCTGACACTGTAAATACCCAGCACACTGTGCTGCATTCTTTTTGAGGCATGTACGAGACAGCGGCTGGTGTGAATCATAAAACCAACCTGAACTTTCTGTCATCCTAAATGTGGAGATTAATTAATAATTTTGTAATTGTACCATTTACCTGTCATTCATTTCCACCATTATACAACTAATATACATAGTAGAGTTTGCCCATCATGCAAGTTTAAACATGTAAAGGAATACTCTACACTGTAAAAACAAAAAACAAACAGGTGAAAACAAATTTGAAGAATTTTATTAAATGTGTGTTGTTTACAGATATTTCTGCTTTGGAAAGAAAAATAATTGTGCTGACTAGGTAGGGCAGCATACAGATTATATCGATCACTTTCAATCGTGATAAATGTAAAATGACTGGTTAATAAAATCATTTGCAACCCATCGTGCAAACAGCCACAACATTTCTATCTTGTGACCATCACAATGATATTAGACATGTTAGGAGAAAATTGGGCAGAACATTCCAGCATGCTTTGAGACAATGTGGTTTGGGTATAAGTGTAAGTTAATGTTGTTTACATCATTATAGCTGCTATTTAGCGTCTGTAGTGTTATGGTTCTTTTACATTATAGTAGTTTAGTTACTGTTGAGAAGAATGTATTTGGCTCACAAGAGAAGCTCGTTACTGCACTGTTAGCGCCCCTCGGTAATTGTCTGCCTGTGTGCTTAAAGCAGCTTAATTGGATACACTAACATATCAACCATGAATTAGGCTGACCTTCCAGATATTGGCGATAAGGTTTGGGTAGAAACAGTATAAAAATTACCATGGTTGACTGGTTTTAACGAGTTCATGCTAACTTTACTAACATTTCTTATTATTGATTTTGTTACATTAAGTTGTTTTTAATTAAAAGAAAAAATCATATCAATAACAATATTAGATTCATAGTACCTTTGAGGTTGCTCTGGGTGATAATGTATTTACTTAACATTATTGGTTTGGTTACTTTATTTTTCACTAAATGACAATAATTTCCTTGTTGAGAGAACAGCTGTAACTGCAAATAACAGCCTGCTATATTTGTGGTACGGCGTGGGTATTTTACAGTGTACGTAATAATCTGTAAACACATAATCAGTGATCCATTTTAATTTCTGTGGTAGGAGTTCTTCATCTCTTGAACTGAAAAAAGCCTCCCATTTAAATGATTCTGAAAGACTGCCCCATTTCCCATAGATGCCTCTGACTTACTGAGACCAAAAACCCTGAGAGAACCAGATGTTAGCACATAGAGTTATTAAGGGTTTAATATTGGAAAATAATCTAAATTTACACTATTTGCTGCGTGATTTCTTCATCATATACAGCAGTGTCAAAAAGGAAGCTTGATTTTATCGATGCTGCTTTGTGACCAACAATTTACAATACTTTAAATATGAAAAGATCATGCATTAAATTGTTGCAGCTTAAAAAGGTTATAGTGGAGATGTATTTAGTTGCAGTCGACTCCATTCTAAAATGTCTCAAAATCTAGGTAGAATCTAAAATAATGATACCATATTTTACTGAAAGCCTGGTAAATACATTGTCCATTAATCTTTATTTAACTTATTAACCTCTGATGAGGCCAAGCCTTCAATTAACTGGAAACATGGGTGTGTATTTGTGTTTGACCACCTAGGGCATGAAAAAGAGTGAGACAACAAAGCGGACTTTCTCAGTTTAAAGTTGTTATTACAGTGTGTAAACTGTAAGTTGATTTACACATCCATCAGACGCCTGGCATCATTCATATTGCTTTAAAATTAGCAATACGTAACGCCCCCAATGCGGATTGTGCATATTTAATACCGATTGTATGCGATAAATATTTTATGGAATATATGATCAAACTAAATGTAAATGTGTATCCATTTCCGTGCATACTCTATGCCATATGTTCATCATAGTTCATGTGATGCAATGTGAGCATCTTATCAAATCCTTCAGGTCTGTCCATACTGGCCTTCATGCAACACCCCCCAAACCCTCATCTAACTACACACACACACACACACACATACACAAAACACTGTCTCACTGGGTCTCTCAACAATGAATTAGTATTACCTTATGGCAAAAGCCACTCTGAGCTTCATTCATAGCTATGACAATCTACTCTCTGAGGTGTATGCTCCTTTATCTGCTGGGGCGTGTGTGTGTGTGTGTGTGTGTGTGTGTGTGTGCGTGTCTGTGTGTGTGTGTCTGCCTGCTATAATAAGCCTCGCTCTTAGTCTCCCTCCCGCCTTCCAGTTCCACTTTCTGAACGATGCGGGTGGAGGAGGAAGTGACCTATATAGGCTCCCTCTCCCTCCCTCTCTCCCTCTCTCTTTCTCTCTCTCTCGTCTGCACCAGCTTCCTGCATTTCAGCGACGTGTGGTATATATGTGTGTGTGTGTGAGAGAGAGAGAGAGAGAGAGAGAGAGAGAGACTGCAGTGGAAGGCGTATATGAATAATTCAGTGGATGCCTCAACACGACCGCCTTCAATAAAACCATCCCCCTTAATGAGTCTTAATGACAGCCACGGCGTGGAGACAATCAAAGGGTGTGTGTGTGTGTGTGTGTGTGTGTGTGTGTAGGCAGTGCATGGGTGGGTAGGAAGAGGAACATCAGTGCCAGGCTGGTGGTGTGTGGTTGAATAATCGCGTGCATGTGTTGCAGTGAGCGTACCTGCCGCACGCTCTACGTGCTTGTTCAGATACAGAGGCGAGTGCTGCCTTTGCCCCGGGCTCTGTCAAGGTTGCCCTGGGTAATACTACCTGAGACTTTGAAAAGAACATGAAAGCTGACTTCTCAGCAGGGGAGGTGAGAGGAGAAGCTTGCTGGGGTGGAGCAGCTGAGGAGAGGAGCAGCAGCATCCTTCCCTCCCATCAGCTCTTCGGGCTTGTTTGTGGGTTTGAACTCCAAAATGACTTCATCCTTCCTCCTCCTGGTAGTTTTTACAGCACCTCTCTTCTTTTTGTTTTTTCCTCTGCCCTATCATGCTGACTACAGAATTCTCCTTTATTCATTGTTGCCTTTTAGTTTTTGGAATTCACAGCTAACAACAGCCAATGGCTTCTTCCAGTTGTGTTTGCATGAAAGTCTGAGATCTGATGGCTGAGAACAGATTACTGAAACAGAAGATCTCAATCAGACAAAGGTTTGTTTTCCTTATTTGCAACCTGTATAGTTATAATAATAACAAATAGTGTACCCATTTTTTTTTTCCTTTTGCTGGTGTGTTTTTGAAATTCAGGAAGTCTGGGCAATAGAGAGAGAGAAAAAACTTATTTCATAGCACCCTCTTTCAAAAGATGACTTTAATTTGATTTGACAGTAGGATGAAAACATGTGTATTGTCTGTGGTATTTTATGGTCCAAGGCCCTTCCATTTAAAATATGCATGTAACGTCAAATATGTGTTGGCATTAATGCTTTGTTCCCCTCAGGTTTAATGTTTAGCAATGTCAGATTCAGTCAAACATTCCTTTCCACACGGTTTGAAAATATACAGTACGAGCATTCTGTAACTGTTGTTGCAGTGCTTCATTTAAGAAACAGTATTTCCTGATTATACTGACTGAAATAAGTATTTTTATGGCTGCAGTGTTACATTACAAAACTGTGAATCCGTTTGCGAATAAGCGGAGCTAACTTTGAGGATCCATCAGTGGGACCAGAGGAGCAACCCTGTCTTCTAAAATTACATTCATATATCACTAAACTGTTTTCCCAAATACAATGTGGTGACAAACGTACTGGCTGTTTCTTTGCTCAGAGACAACATTTTTTGGAAGTGCTACATTTATGAATAACTCTGAGTCTGTGTGGTCCCAGGATGTTGGAGTATTTTTCCCTCTGCATGTACCAGTTGCTGACCTCCAAATGTATTGAGCATTTTTAGTTTTCCAGTATTTGTTGTTGTGTACCTTTCACTAGAGTGCAGTGCACACATGACAGAAATAAAATATAAATGGGATCAAATAATTATTAACACAACCAGTGTAACTTAACTAAACTGCAGCAGCAAGTCTCTCCAAAGTCCACAGGTGCAGGAATCAGAAAAAAATATCCACAGGCTAACGAGCTAACAGGCACTGATTCTACTGACTGTGGTACTTGAACAAATCCGACAAACCCTGACACTCCCAAGCAGCCTTTTACAGCTACTGTAAGTCCAATGGGACATGACTCAGTCACCGACTGCACTGCTTAAAGTGAGCTAAACTTTACTCAAGTATTCAACTAACACTATTCATATTTTTTTATGAACACCAAGTAGGTGGGACAAAGTGGGAAGCTTTTGTTTCAGATTTAAGTTTGGTGTACACTCCTGTGTAGGATCGACGCAAAGCCTAAGCAAGTGGCCTACGTCCTTGTGAGTGTTTCTGCAAACACTAGTTGGCAGTGTGACAGTGCATTGCTATAGTGTATTAATAATAACAGTGTATCGCGGTCTGTCCCTACCTTTCTAGGGAGGTGCACATTTTTCAACTCAGAGGTATAAACCAAGCTTTAGAGTGCAAGCATACGGCTGTTTCCTGGATGGAGTACTCACCAGTGTAAACTTGATTTGTGTTGAACTTGAGAAAATGGCAGTAAAAACATTTTTGTAGCATTAGCATTTTTGGCTAGGTGGATTACAGCTGTACAAAGCACATGACCTGTCATACGCACTCCTGTCTGTGGTTAGGTTTAGGCCACAAAAGCACTTTGGATAAGGATAGGGAAAGAATGTGGTTTTTTATTAAAGGTACTGAAATTTGCTATGTCTCAAGTCACTGTGGACCGCCTCTGGTCGTACTTTATTTCACAGTCTACTAATAAGACTTAACAAGCCGTTCTTTGTATCAAATCAAATAAAAATTAGAAGTAATATGTTCTTGACAGTAAACAAACATAGTTATATGCTAATTAGGCACTACAGTATACACCTAAATTGTACTGTAATTACAAACCACATATAATTCCATATTAGACCCAAAATATACTAAACTTAGACACATATTATACCAAATTATAGTCTAAATAGAAGATAGATAATACACTATTAGACACCATTTTAAAATATCATGGTCTGATAAGAAATCAAACACAATGCTCTATCAGATCCAAAACAGACAACACAGGCTGTAATTAGACAAATGTAATACCATATTATACTGGGCATTATAATGGTGTCACAAAACACTCAAGAGCATAGATGACAGTATATTCATTTGGCCTTTATTTAACATTGGTTAATTTCTTACAGGGTCGATTTCTGTTGGAGCGTTTTGTAAATATGCACATACTAGACTAAAAGCAGTTTGTGTTTGGTGTAATTGTCTTTCAACACAGATCCATGGTCAGATCTTAAAATGATATTCTGTTCATTACATTTATTTTCAAAAATCATCCTCATTACTAAAATAGCATGGATGTGAATATTAACATATACAGTATGTAGCCTGAATATTATGATTAAGATACTTGTTTGGAAACCTACTGTTTCTGATTTCATAAATGTAATTATTAATTAATAATTAATTTGACATTAAGTATTATTTTAGCCAACTTCAGGAACTATATTACAAACTTTTAAGTCAGACATGTATTTTCCCCAGGGAGAAAGGCAGACATTCTGTAAATGGCACGTACCACGTACCAGTCTGGACCACTTCTGAAATACATTAGGACGTAAGAGAAAATTCTAAAGACAAGAAAATAAGTGAATGAAAATTTGAAAAGTGAAAATTTTCAGAAATCACTCAAATATATCACTTAAGAATGAATCTGTGTCTGAGTGGTTCTTGGGTGGTTCAATGGTTCAGTGGAATTTGACATTAAATCCCCATCTATACTTTGTTCACCTTGATTGATGCATCATGATGAATCTGAGTCAATGACAGATTTTTTGCACTGTGTTGATCAGCCAAGCAAACAAGTAAGCTGTCCATCATTTACAGGAATGTTGGCTTGTTCAGAGCACAGGGCAGAAGGAGTCCCATGTTTATTTCATTATTTTGGATAATGAAAGACAAAACCTGATCTGTCAACCTCACTCACTCAGAATACTTTCATTTTCACCAAATTACATGTTCTCTGCATTAGAGATTGTGAACATTCAAGATCAAACAGACAGAATACAACCACAGTAAGGAATAGTTTACATTTTAGATTTCTCCAGCTGGCTATTCCTTTTTCCTCCAGATAAGTACAGTAGAGCTGCAGGCTGATGAAAACAACTTCAGTCTCAAACTCATTTCCCCCCAAAATATCACTTGTAGCCCTCTGACCCCATGTTTTGTGTCTCTCACTCCATCTGCTGCAGACAGCACTGTGCTGGCTGTTGTGTTCCACAAAGCCACAGATGACCCTGTCAACACCAACCCAGCAGCAGATGTAGGGGCCACTGTTGGCACACTGGTGTCACTGCCCAAACAGCTGTGCCACCAGAGGTGGGTAGTCTCCCCAGCAATGATGGATGACTCAGACAAGTTTTGCCACCCTCACCAGCCCACACAACTTCTGGACTCTGGAGTTTCACAACAAGCATGGTACATATAGAGTAATAATAAACAGCTGTGTGATCTCAACTAGTTTGAAGCTGGTTTGAATCAAAACTTTTTTCTGTCTTGTTTGAATTGTGACAGTGAATGTATAATGCCTTTGAGACAGTATAGCATAACAAGCATCAACCATACTCAAACAATTCCTTGTGGGTAGAATGCCATTACCTAACATTCAGTCTTACTATTGAGCAGCTAATCTGCATGTATCACAGTACTAGACCTGTCCCTTTTTACAACTTCCTCCAGAATGGTTACAGTAAGGAGGCACCTTACTGCACCTTGTGCCTACTTTGTTCCTTCCTTCTTGGCCATGTTCCCCGCTCAAACACCTCATCCCAGACCATATTGATAAAATCCAATGGAAGTGAAGCAGTTCAAGAAGGATTTTAATTTCATGTCTCTTCCTTCGTCTGTCCAACTCAATACAAATCTATGTCCTTTCACATCTGACTAACTGGACCATCCAAACATTACTGGACTTATACTTTGATGATACTTTTACATTTTACCAGTGTTTAGCCTACCTACTATACATTAATGTGGCCTATGATCTGAACACTGAATTCCCAACCCTAACCAAACATGTTCTTGACGTCACTTCCTAACTATGATATATGAGCCCTATGACTTAATTCAGTCAATCAACTCTTTGTTCAAGATTAAATTCTTGTGTGAAGAAGATTTAGATGTTTGCTTGTGGGAAAATGATCCCATTCATCTTCAATTTCTGCCAAACATGGAATTATTCAGTGTAGGATTCTCCACCACATCCACAGAACCAAAGTCAGGCTCTATTACATTTACCCAGAAATAAACCAAGTCTGTGAGCATTGCCATAAGATGTTCTTTTCTTTAATGTATGTACATGCTCTGCTCTTGTCCATCATTACACAATTACTAGATTGAGGTATTGTTTACAGTGTCATAAGTTCTACAGTTAAGATGTGATGTAAATTTTACATAGTTATGACATCTTCCTCTCAACAGAACCAACTTCAAACCATTCTTATACATTTTTTTTAGCATTTGTAACTTTATTGGCCAAAAAACTTGTAGTGTTGAAGTGGAACTCACCTGCCCTTCCAACCCACTCTTCATGGATTAAAGATATCCTTTACTATGTTACTCTTTAATGCATTTAAATTGAAAAAAAGTTACTTGTTAACCTATGTGGAAAAGCTATAGGCTGCATTCACCTTTGCACTGTGTCTGAGCAAGTTGAAAGCCTTTGTAATTGCTGATCATTCTTTTTATGATTTTCTAGGTTCAGTTTTTTTTTCAAAAACTTACTTATTATTACTTATTATACACACACACACACACATATATATACTATATATATTTTAAATAATAATCACTAGTCTTTGATTTTGTATTTGTCTTAGTTCCAGTTAATTAATCTGAGTAATTACAATTTTATTTTTATTTACTTGAATCTTAATTCCTTGTTAGTTCATACAGTAGCCTACATATCCCAGGATTTCATTGTAGAGCTTGTATGAAACAGAAGACGTGTATCGTATTTGTCAATTTCAACTTTAAAACAAAGGACAGAGCTCTTCATTCTAGTCTTAGGATTGGACTATTTTTTAATTGTTTTTTGTTTTGTTTTTTGCTGTCAGGTCTGGAAATATTGCAACCTCCCAAACTAGCATGGGGATTTTGAGACCAGACAGCTTAATAGAATGATTATTCAAATCTGGTTAATACTGGAAATTGGAAGTGCAAAGGGCTGACGAGGTTTGCACCAAAACTGTTCTCTGTGGGGAGAAAGCAGGAAGCATTGTTTCTATGTTTAATGTGTCAACAAGATGCAAATGGACCCAAAATGGAGGTCAGACGTACTTTTGTGGAGCTGTAATGGGGTGTGCAGTGTATACATCTCTTTCATTTCTTGGGTGATAGACGCAGCCACAGAGTGGACAGATTTGAATAAAATCTCATTCAGCCATTTGCCGTCTCTCCTATGCAAATTACATTGTCATGCTGCCACTGTGGCAATTAGGCAATGGATGGTGATGGTTGCGTTTCTCATGGCTTATTGTGGATGCTCTCTGCTCCAACCAGCATCCTTGTGGGTAAGAAGCAACATGGAGGGAACTGGAGAAAAGGAAATCTCTTCTCCTCCCCTCTTTATCTGTGGCTGATTATTTTTTTACGCACAGCTTCTCAAAAGCCTGTTTCTTGTTCAGAAGCCTCTTTAAAGCAGCTTGTTGCTAAGGAGATAAGGACTTATGCTTCCTGGTGCTCTTCAGGAACCGAGCTTAAGATCAGCACTTGGCCACCTGCAGTAGTGCTGGTTGTGGACATGACTTTGTTGTATGGCTAAAGAGTTATGTTTCTGGCAGCCATGCTTGCCAGTTGATGTACAATGTGTGTCTCCTCTCGTCAAATGCTGAACAGCAAAGCATCAGATTGCTGAATATCATTTAAGATTTTTATTAATACCTGACTTTCTCCCCTTATCAGATGATTCAATACATATCATGATACAAAGTCAAGTGTGATACATAAACAATACATTTGCATTAATGTGATATATTGGCATTCAAAGCCAATTTAATATGATTTAATTCATTCACCACAAGGATTTGATATTTTTACTTTTTTAATTTAAATTTTTTATAAACTAAATAATTTATTTCCTGATTTTTATTTGACTTACAGAATCAGAACACACACATGCATACATGCCTTATTAAATTTGATGCCAACAGTATACAAAGATTCAAGGCAGTGCTGGTCACGGCAGTTTGACATTTCATTCTGTGTGGGACTGGGAATGTTGTGGATGGCTATCAGCAAGTATTTGTTTTCGGGGATGCAGCGATCTATAGCAGGAGTGGGTGAGCAGGTTGCAAAGGGTAGCACACACATTTAAAACACTGGAGCGCAGAGAGAGTGGGAGATCCTTGGAAAAATCTTTTTTTGACAGCAACTGTCTTTTAAATTGAATAAGTTTTGGGATGGATTTGTGGCACCTCTAGTACCTATAACCAGGCAACACTTCAGGATTATGTCTTTCTTTGAGAAACATAATATAATATAAATATTAATGTATTTAATTACACAAATGAAACCAAACTTCTCAAATATGAACTAAACACAAGCAGCAAAAGAAGCCTTTGTCTGAGCAAATATTTGATGCCAGCTTTTGATATTTGACAGTTTTCAACAAATGGTGCTACAGAAACATTTTGGTCGCATTTGGTTGGTAAAATCTTGAGGTGAAGACCAGTGAAAATCTTTTTATTGCATCAAAGTGATGTTTATTCCAATTCTGATAATAGTGATTGCCTGTAAAGAAATTCTGGCAGCCACATTGTTGCTTGTAACATCAATGATCAACACTGTCAAAAAGATGTAACCTGACTCCAAACGTGAGATGATTTAGTGCAGAATGTATAAAGAAGAGCTATTGATCTACTGCTCTCTCTAAAGCCCTCCTTAAAAATTCACAGGGTCAATAAACCACACCTGGCAAACCTTTTGTTAACACACACGAAAAGCAGCTAATGGCTAATGATTTAGTAAATCTTGTAGTTATTTATGACTCCAAGCTTTGCTTATTAAAAGCCAGACTTGGAAGTGAAAGGTGGTCTTAAATTAGCTGTCAGAGAGGCAGGCGTTTGTACTGAAGTGCACACTGAGCTGTAAACAGCACTGAAATTTATCAGTACATCAATGAATGTTTTCCATACCTGGAAACCTGGGCGGTCCCTTGCTTTCAGAACTAGTGAAAACCATGTTAAGTCTTCCAGTGGGCTGTGTCTGAGGTCCTGGCAATCTCATCTGTGTTAACCTCAACTGGAAATAAGTTTTGTCTTCCACTATGAGGGAATAAATAGAAATATCAGAATTCATCACAGTGCGTGGATCTTCCTATTGCAAGAGATGATATCTTCTTCTATACACTGTATTCCCATGCTGTAAAATTCCATTAGGCCGCTAAAATGACTTGTCCTCCTGCTGCAAAAGGTGGCGTCCATTTGCAGATTCTATCATCGACCGAGTGCAAACCTCCGTTTCTCAAAGCACACACTTCCACACACTTTCTCAGACACACACATGCACATACTCATGCTCCGTCCAGCCAAGGCCATAATAATGTGCTATGTACTGATGTTACAGGAGTGTGTTCAGATGACCAGATGGCTGTAGAGAAGCAGCCTAATGGTCCAGACACCCTGGTGTCCATTAAATACATAGGAACCAGCCACGGTCTGTATCACAGTAATGACCTATAGATTCTGCTGCTACTCCTGTTGCTGTCTATAATTGGAGTCCCAGCTAGCTAGCACACAGATTCATGGTCACGAACTCTCCTCATGCACACACACACACACCAGGACACACTGTGGGTCACCATTAACACTCATCATCCCTCCTTGTCTTGGTAAATCACAGGTACTCTGGCTATACCTTCCTTTTAATCCATGCTGTGACTACCCTGCTACGCTGCAGCATCATGGGACTCGTTGCAGCCTAAATGACGGTCATTGCAGGGCTTTTAATTCATTTGTCTAATTGTGCCAATCTCATGATCTCTTGTATGTGCTGAACTCAGCAGTGACCTACATTGTGCATTCAAGAGGGTAATTTTGTGCTGTACAAACAACATTGCCTAAAGGGTAGTACTGTGGAGATACCATCATTGCTGCAGCTTATGGGACCATATGCAGCATGTTAAATGGATTAACCTTTTTTCCTCTGTGACGACATATCTCTGTATCACTGTCTCCTCTTTTAGCTATGTTGTCTCTTTCCTCTTCCCTCCTTTCACAATATCCTGTTCTGTCCCTCTCTATACCTCTTTTCTTATCTTTCTTTTCCTTTACCACCATGTACCACACTCCCCCTTTTCCCCTGTTCTTAGCTCTTCCCCTGTGTGGAAATCTTCACCCTCCAGGCTAAAAATTTCAGATGGGACTGATAGCAATGGCATGCACAGTGTTGCCTGTCTGTTTTTGGGATCCCAGTCTGCCGTCTACACAGGAGACCAGCAGATTAATGTGGTCAGAGGCACTGAACTCCTTTGGATATGGCTGCCATCTGTGCGTGACAAAGAGAGATCATACTGTAGACATCCAGCGTTCACCTGAATATGAATGAAGCTTATTCAGAGGGAGTTTCGCGATCACGATGAGTCATGACTCATGATGAGGCTGATGGAGGCGAACGCTAATGGAATGCAGGCACACGCAAACACACACACAGTAACTGGTGCAGACTGGATACGGTGTCATGCATATTCACACACAGCACGCACACACACACTCGTGCACAAACACACACATGAATCTGCTGCTGTGTGTCGGAGTCACTGCGGTCAAGGTGGAGTTGGATTTCGGATTTAATGTTTTATGGGAGGATGGGAGGCATTGAAAAAAGGTGGCCTTGACCCTCTACACACACCTCCACACACACGCTCACATGCATATTCCCTCAGCTGAAACTGTGTTGAGATAGTCCTATTACAGAGACAATTTGACTTTTGAATTTTATGGGAGGGAGATAACACATAGTGGTGGCAGTGGAGGGCTGAAGCTGCTGGCAAGTGTGCATGCATAATAATGGGTGTTGATTCTGTGTGTGTGTGTGTGTGTGTGTGCATGTGTGTGTGTGCTTGGAGGTGTTAATCCTGTGTTAATCAATGACTGTATGTGTTGTGCTGAGGGTATTGGAAGTGCTGTGGATTCATGCGCACGTTTGTGTGTTTCTAACCTCTCTCTCTTACTACCCGTCTACCTCACTCTGTGCGGTGGAGAACAATAAGAGGAGTGTGGGAGTGAGGTGAGACTCAGATGTAAATTAAGTGGTGCATTACTACTGGGACAGGACTTGAGCTGCAGGCTGGCCAGTACTCACTATTTTGAACTGAGATAAAATAAAATACCATATACTTTTACCATCTTGCTTCATCTTCCATAGTGGAATTATAATAAAAAGTTAAGAAGAGCACAGAAGCCCTGATTGTAACTGAGAAAATACTACACTTGATGCAGTTAAAATGTGTAGTTAGATGTTCATCTAGGTGCAAGATATTGAATAACTTATACTGGAGCTTTAGTCATTTAGGAGTTTAGTCTTTTCCCCAGATATGTGGCTACTTTTTTCCAACCCCAAAGCAAGTGAACTGATCCGGGATCCTTACCCAGCCCTGCTGTGCTTGTCTTTCCTCGACCCCTGACAGGTGGAAAACTGACAGGTGTTGACTCCTGCCAGACAAGGCGTCATAAGGGGTTTATTAAAAAGAACACGTAGATATTATGTGTGCCTTCCAGTCGATTATCACGCCAACGTGACCAGCCTGTGGGCGCAGTGACATTCTCTTAACGTCCTCAGCACTAATGCATCAGCCCACCACCATCACCCAGTTGGTCGTTACAGAGCCAGCCCACTGAATGTCTTGCAGCTCCCGGCTTAGAACAACTCTGATGCAATTCCTCGTGGGCGCATCGATGACTTAGTAGACAATCTGGATCAATCCCATCATAGCCAATTAGACAGTGGGAACCAGACACCATTACCGTAGAACCAGTGATGGCGGGCCAGGGCCGGGCTGTGGGCGCTGGTTTAATAAATGTCAGGAAAGGGGCGGGGGGCCAGGCGGAAGGCGTTTTGATATGAGCGGCTTGGGCGGGCGCTGTGCGGCAAAGCTAGGAGGATATGGGCGCTGAGGCTGGGTCTTGCCGCGCGGCAGAAGCGGTGCAGGACGGACAGGCGGATCTGGATCAGGAACAGATCAAGTCACTGGATGATTTTCCCCTCAGCACTTTGACGATTCTCACTGCACTTTAGACAGTTGATGGCTGACTCAGGTGATCGACAAGTTATTCCCAGGACAATTCTCCAATGTTTTGTTTTCTGTTGAATATATCATGTAAGTTCTTCTACAAGTTTCCCTCATAAAACACACTGTTTCTCTGACTTAATTAGTGCCAAGAATTGTGGCTGAAATGTAAAATATATTATAAAAATAAATCAAAATTAAAACTCTCTGAACTCTCTTTGGCTGAAATGTATGTATTTGCCTGGTTACATGTGAAATAAGTTGTCATGTTTTGCCTGATTGGTGATCAGCTGTATAGGAATGGCGTATTTATTTTTCTATGGACTACCATAAACAGTGCTTTAACACATGGCATCTTTGTAGGAGTTCATCAAAGTAACACTCGTCATGAACCAGATTAGCGTTATGGGTACAGGCAAATGTTGGTTTTGAAAAATGAGATAAAATCATCAGTGTGTATTTATTAGCTTGGGTAACTTCAGTTACTGTTCTTATCCTGTGTAAATATGTTGGTTTTTTAGCTCAATTATAACTTCATTTCAAACTAGGTATTTGTTTCATGGTAAAACAAAACTAATTCAAATAGAGCTGTGCGGCAGAAACTATACTTCTAGAGCTAAATTTCATGTTGTGCGAGAAAACTTTCAAGACAGTACAAATGAAAAAGACTTAGATAATGTTTGTCAGGTACTATGCGACTGCACTGATCATTTCATCACCGCTCTAGTTGGTGAAAGTGTCCTCTACCTAAATCATTCTTCTAAATGACCTGTGTGTTGCTTATCGTGCACAATGTTATGTCTCTATGATGATATGTAGTGAGTATTTTTTGTGGGTTCTCGCAAAATAGAGCAAAACGGAAAAATAACTGGGACTAACCAACATTACTAACTTTACTGTGATCGATAGATGGGTGGGGGTTAATGTCGCTATCAGACATCTAAATCTTTTGCTAGGTGTGCACAAAAAAAAAAAATCATTTGTGTGCTAGAGACAATAAATGAATAAATGTCCTAAACAGCGTAACTTTACATTGGGAAGCTGGTGCGGACGAGAGAGAGAAGAGGAAGGGAGAGAGGAGGAGAGGAGCCTTGGGTCACTTACTACTCCACCCGCATCGTTCAGAAAGTGGAACTGGAAGGCGGGAGGGAGACAAAGAGCGAGGCTTATTATAGCAGGCAGACACACACAGACACGCACACGCACACACACACACACACACACACACACACACACACACGCCCCAGCAGATGAGAGCATACACCTCAGAGAGTAGGTGTGTAGCTGAATAGGCTCAGAGTGGCTTTTGCAGGTAATACTAATTCATTGTTGGAGACCCAGTGAGACGGTGCGACAGCGTAATGGCCAATGTAACAATGATAGTGGATGGGGTTTTGGGGGGTGTTGCATGAAGGCCAGTATGGACAGACCTGGAGGATTTGATAAGATGCTCACATTGCATCACATGAACTATGCTGAACATATGGCATAGAGTATGCACGGAAATGGATACACATTTACATTTAGTTTGATCATATATTCCATAAAATATTTATCGCATACAATCAGTGTTAAATATGCACAATCACGTGACCGTAATACAAAGTAAAAAGAAAGGCTAAGTGCTGTGGGTAAATGCACACTGGAGGCTAAAATAATTAGACAGTAATGTTGATTGAGTTTCATTACAAAAGGGGTCTTATTTTTCTAATTTTGGCCATTATGTTAACCAGTTAAGATACTATTGTACTCACCAGGTTTTTTTAAAATGTAATTATTTATTTATTTTTTGCTTAGACTTGGGGATACAGCAATATACCAACAACTTATTTCAGCTGGGCAAGACTGCAGCACCCCCACTCAAAGTGTGTAATATACTGTAAATATTACCCAGAATGTTTGGATTTCAAAAAGGAATGAGATCAAATGGAAGTAAATATCCAAATTTTGTGAGATATGCAAAAGAGAGTGTTTTGGCAATTAGCCTCCACCATTAACTGTAGGCCCTTATAACAACAGGACATAGGATAGATCCCTGAAAACAAATAAAAACATTCTTGCTGTAGCAGGGCTGATTCACCTCTGAGGAGATAGAAATAGCATAAGGTGAAACATGATGTACAAACAAATCAAACAGTAATCATAGTGAACAAGAAGGAGCCATTTCACCTATGTTGGAAAAACTTATTAGGACAGTGATCATCAACTGGTGGCCTGTGGACCACATCCGGCCCACCAAAGGCATCCAATCTGGCCCACAGAAAAATAATGAATTCAATAAAGGTGAGGAAGAAAAAAGCAATGTATAGCTATCATTTATTTTCTTCCTACAGCGTTTCCCATACATTGATTCATTTACGGTCACAACATATCAATCAACACTGACCGCCACAAATTGGTTTTCTGATTTCTAAACATATTGGACCCGTCCATCATAAGTCATGAGGAGGAGGCACAGAGACAGTCTAGACCTGAGACAGCAAAACAGAGCACCTTTAAGCTGAACAGTCCAACCAGTGTGATTAGTCATCCAATTTATTTATTTTGAATATTTCCAGGCTTCAACCAGTGCTGCTGTGGCAGCTGAAGCAGAGGATTAATAGTGTCAAAAGTCAAAGTTGGTGATCAATATTTCTCAATAATCAGGACCACATTCTTCAATTAAGCTACTGAAATGAGAGATTTTAACCGTTATTCCTCAGTGAACTGCCTCCTTGGCGAAGTCTGAGAGCTTTTTCCAGTTAGGTCTAATGTCTAGCTGTTATGAATTTTGCATGTTTTTTGAGAGTCTGCTCACACTGAAATAAAAAATAAATTCATTAGTAATTTTGTTAAGAAAAAAAAAATCTATAATAATAGGCTAATTAGGCCTAAATGAATGTAATTCTTTTTATTTTAAAGTCCAGCTCCCACAGGCTCCACAAGATGTTGGCAGCCTGTGAGATGGATGAACAAGCACCAGAGCAGAAAAAAAATGCAGCACGGAGAACGGTACGGCTGAGTGCTCTCTGTTCATGCTGCCGGGCTTCGGCTGATGTTGTGAGATCTTGAGCTCGAGACCAGGATCTGGATCTGTGTTTAGAGGTGATTTATCATAGGGTTGTCCAGGAGCAATGTGAAAGCTTTGATTTTAGATGCAAACAGGATCTTCCTTACAGCTTCATGAGTGGTCACTGAGTGTTTTAAACAGTAGGTCTGAGAGACAGAATTGCAATGATATTTAAGGGATGGCATCCAGTGATCAGCTGGCTCGAGGGCAAAAAGATCATTAGTCAGTTGATTTAATATTGTACACACAGATACAGTAAATGGTTACACACCTACGAAGACACCAGTGTCTATGAGGAACAGTATGTGGTCTATATAATCTGGCTAATCTCCTTTTGCTCATCTGATTGTTGCTATGGCAGCGTCAGACTTTGTTGTCATGCTTCCAGATCTCCGGAATTATCTAGGGTAGTGCTGATCAAAATCAGTCTCTGAAAAGAAGAAGACCTGGTATTCAATGTTTCCTATTGGTGGCTCCAATTTCCATGATTTTCTGTGGGTGTACATAACACTCCTTTGAGTGGAGCTATATGATGAGAGCTCTGGAAGGCCAGTTGTCAATAGCGAGGCCTTCACTGGCTTTCAGAGCAGAGAAACAAGCACAGCAATTCCTGCTCATTTGACAGGCAAACACAGTGTGGAAAGAAGAGTGTGTGTGTGTGTACATGTGTTAGTGTGTGTGTGTGTTCTTGGGTTCACAGGGGCAATATCACAGCAAAGGTTCACTGCTTCTCCTTGTCACCTGGGTTCTTCTGTCCTCACCTGATGTCTTGTCAGTGACCCAAATGTCAAGTGCATCTGTGCCTCTGAGTGTGTGTGTGTGTGTGTGGTCAACTGGGCAGAGGAGAAGACAGATCTGGGGCAGGCAGTTCCCATGAGTGTGTCCAAGCACTCCGTGGCGGATGACATGTCTGATGTGAGCAAGGAGGAGAGGGAGAAAGAGTGAGAGAAAGTGAGTGTGCAGCCAGACAGTGGAACAGCCAGGGGTCAGAGGAGGACAGAGCCTTCGCATGATCACACACACACACACATTTCTGTAGCCTGGTAGCTAATCCACATGCATCAGTGCATCGGTGCTGTGACACTCACGCAAGTGGCTATGCATGTAGTGGAGATCTATAAACAGACAGTATGTACAGACAGTAACACACACAGGCTGTCTGTACATACAGCACATCCTGCATTAGCCTCATCAGAAAGCGGTGTAACATAGCGGTGTAGCATATTCTTCATATGTACTATCATACGTTCATTTGGAGTTTTTGTTGTGGAAAAATGGATACACAGAGGAAAGCTATATTAGCATCGCTTCATAATAGTCAGCGATAACCAAAATTGGATGTTGCAACATAGCAAAAAATATGATGCAACTCATGATTTACAGCAAGTTTCAACTTATATTTAGCTGTCTTGCCTGCAATTGTTTTGGTTAATTCTGAGTGCTCTCTTAGTATTGTTTTTGGTTGCAGCAGGCAGCTGTTTTCAGTGAAGAAGCTCTGACCCGCTGTACACTACCTGCTCAGCAAAAAACAGGAAGCATACACAGTTAGCGAATTGCTGGTCAACACAGTGGACATTTCTCACAGGAGCTGGTAGTTTCCAAAACAAAGTGAATATTGGATTTGACAGGTGGCCATAAATTACAAATGATAAACCATGTCGCTCCATAACTACTGGATGTCGGAATAAACAACTATTGCTACTGCTTTCTACTGCCTCAAGTGGCCAAAAAATGTCTGCTCACTGTGGACACTGAAAGACCAAAACTGCTCAGTGTGAGTGCTAGCATCACAAAGCATATTTGTGTGTGTGTGTGTGTGTGTGTGTGTGTGTGTGTTAGTAAATGGTTGCAGCCATGCTGTTTTGAGCAGCTAATGTTAATGTTGATCACTCCTAAATGTCTAAAGAGGCTCAGGATACAGTTATCAGTTATTAGAGGGTTGTTGTGTTGCGTCTGCTATAATTGATAACACAGATAACATATGAATGGAGAAGACCAGTTATTTAAGTTTAGGCTATATTCAACAGATCAACTCTTTTGCTCAGACTGACTGTGCTCATTGTACCCTGACTTCTTGATGTCTGTTAAATCACGCAACACCCCATGATGTAACTGGTGTGTCGGATGTTATAGACTCACTATAGACTTTGATGTGTGCTCTCAGCAAGTCCTCAAGGGCTGAGGGTTGTTTCACAGTAAGACCTGCTAGTGATTCAGATCTCTGTTATGTACTTTCTGCGAATCTCCTAATATCCAAGACCTTATCCAGGCCAACTCCACATCATATTCATCATGAACAGGTTGGGTAGGTTCCAATTCTATTGCTGTATGTCTATATGTGAAAATGTCTTAATACCTGATTGGAAATTAATGTATGCACATCCAGTTCTGTTCCACTTGTCTGTTTTAGATCAGATCCAAAATTTTGTGTGCCTCAGAACAAAAAAAATCATAAAGAAATTGCTTGTCACTGAAGTGGGATAATTTTGTGGAGCTAAAAACACAGAAAAAAGAAAAAAAGATTTTTTTTGGATTTTTTTTTTAACATCAGACCAGGCTGGATAAATCCTACGCTGAATGGTCTCTCGCTGAGATTTCTTTTCACCATATAATAATGAATGGCACACAGGTCCTAGAAATAATACTCAGCAATCAACTCAAACCACCAAAGTTTTGAAAATCCATCATTAATTCACCATGGGCTGCACGCTCATGGAGCTCTGAGCTGTATGGCTGTGGCTAAATTGGTTTTAATGGATTTCATGGGGTCCCATCCGTGGGCTGTTTGATTGACAAAGAGGTTTGCAAGTTGCCACAGTCCCCTGCTCCTGCTCTGTGCCAAAGCTATGCACCATTGATCAAACACATACAAACTGTCACTCTGTATTGCCAGGATGCTGGTGATGGACTTACCAGTCACTTCAATCATTAGTCAATCAGCCTAACATCCAAAAGCTGGAGTCATTTCCTTCAGTGAAAGGTGAAAAAGAAAACAATAGAATGCTTGTTTTAGGTAGTAATGAATGACTCCCTTTGTGACAAAAATTAAATTTGCATAGCAATAAGGAGATAACATTGATCTTTGATTACCTTTTAAGCCTTTTGCAGTTCATTTTTTTTTTTTTAAAGAACATACAGTATGAACTACCCTTACTGACAGGCAGTTGCAATCAGCTTTATCTAAATTTCAGGTACACAAACACCTACTGCAATCCAATGTCTGACCTACGACCTGTGATGTCCTTCAAAGGCAAATGGCTCTCAATCTCCATGGAGATGCCACGAGGGCATGTCCATACTGGACATGAGAAATGAGCACAATTACAGCTTTTGAGAGGTAATTATATGTGTGTTGTGGTGGCAAGGGCCCATAAATAACACTGGATCCACCCTGTGTGCTTGTTCAGTAATTGAAGAACAATGAGGTGGGAGAGGGGAGCCGGGTGCATGCCGCATTGCGATAGCGCCTCGTCCATTGTGGTCCCTCTCACCCCGGAAGAAAGGAAGGTCGGTCAGCCAGACAAAGCCGAATGATATCAAGCACCAAGGCAACAACTCCACCAATGAGTGTCTCTAATAGCATAGTGGAGAGTTAAAAAAAGGGGGGGGGATTGGTGGGAAAAGCTTGTCAGCCTTTTAGTGTGTCTTTTGTCAAGACATTTGATAAGGTAGACATCTGTTAGTGCTAATACATGTACTACTCAGGCCCTGGAAGATTTAAAACATCTGGATACCCATAGCATGGAAAGAACATATGCAAATGAATCAGAGATTTGAAAAAAAAAAGCCATCATCATAAAGGTTTATTCAAAAAAATACACTAAATACAGACCCCTCCTGTAATTTCAATGATGGCTTAATAGTCTCTGTTCGCCCATTCCCAAAGCAATTTATCTCCTCCAGAAGCGATAGGATGGTAAATAAGTAGCTTACAGCACACAGGAGCTTTTCCCCGACTACAGTTGTTGTCAGTGTTAAGTAGCTATCCTTGCACACTCCAAGCTAACATCAAAAGTGATGGGACCGTGTTTTATCAGGGCTCCCACCGCTCCTGAGCTAAGAGCCTGAGAAACTCACCAACAAAGAACACACTACAGCTTGGGTGCAAGTAGGTTAACATTTACAGATTTTTTGCCAGGCCTATTCCCATGTACAGTAAATCCTTGCCCATTTCAAATGGTTTGTTTATTTTTAGTCCTCCACAGGCTTTTTGCACTGTAAATCTTGTCTCTTGATACGTATTCAACTGCAGTGGGTGGAATACTAGCCTTCTTGCCCTTATTGGCAACTTTCTGCCTTACTGAAATGATCTCCCGAATCCCTTCCAGCTCAGTAGTCATATGAAGTAAGTTGCATTTCGAAAACACATGCACTAAAGAATGAGAACATTAAAAAATCCCTCCTCCTCCTCCACACACACACACACACACAATCTCATCTCTTTGAGTTTAGGGGACATTACATTGACTTACATTCATTTCCTGGAGACTTACTCCAACCTTAATCATAACTACTGCCTGCCTAACCCTAACCCTTACCCTGACCTGAAAATGTGTCTTCACCTGAAAATAAAATGGTGTATGTTATGGGGACATGCTTTTTGTCCCCATAAGGAAGACAAGTCCGCATACTGTGACCATGTAAACAGAGGTTAGGTCCCCAAAACGTGTAATACCTGGACTACACACACACACGAAACCCTCAACATACAGTGCTTGGTCAGGCTGTTCTCTTCCCTCCCATGGGTGCCTTCTACAGACCTCTGAAGTCCCTCATCTCCTACTATCAGTCACTCATTCTTCTCTTTGTCTTTCTTTCTCCTTTTCGTGCAGAGAGTACCGTGTTTGTGCATAATTTTCATTTTGGGGGGTCATATAAATTCGCCTCCATGCAAATGAGTCAAACTCTCTGAGGTAATAATCACCTGAAAGCCCCCACTCACACACACAAACACACAAACACCCCAGGTGGCTCCATATTGCATCGCCGACATGAATAAATAATTAAATGAAATCTAATTTTTTTTATTTCATTTCCACAGCAGCTGAATCCAATTCCGCCTCCACCCTTTGAGGACGACACCCAGGTGACCCTGAGGTACAATTGCTGCTATTGACGATGTTACACCAACGCTTTATGTTTTGGAAGTGCACTGCATTTCTTGTGTAAGACATATGTCTGATGTTTGATGATGGAATAAAAAGAAAGTAATATATAAAACAACTGGCAACATCAATGCCATTTACAGAGAGACACAATGGAAAGAGTTGTGCCCACTGATCTTTGAAATTATTCATTTTCTATATTATGCCTTCATTGTGTTTTCCTCATGAATTTAATTTTAGCCTGGAACGTGAGATGGAAAGGCCTCCATAATTTTTCCACAGAGTGTACCTACATAGTGAAAAATATATTCCAGTAATGTGTACCTCTTTTGCTTGGGAAAAGAACATCCTATTTCCCAGCCACATTTTCCCAGCCAGTCATTTTCTCTCAGTTTCATGCAAGTGCCTTCCCAGGCTAGTGCACTGACTCACGTGAGGCTGCCAGCAGCCACAACAACGCTGTCATCTCTTATTCCAGGCCACAAGGTTCATGACCTGAGGAAGGCCTGGTCAGCTGGCATGTATAGCTTCTTGGTCATATGACCTTCAGGTGACATCACCCTGGATTTATATGATGCAGCAGCTCTCTGATGCATACTGACTTCTGCTATATATATATATGTATATATATGTGTGTGTGTGTGTGTACTCATGCTTGCTAACCCTCTAAGATATCTTGACTTATTCCAGATGCATGTCATTTTTATATGGTGTGTCACATTTGGCAGGCCCTGCATGTATTTGGAATAGCAAGACAAAGTAATCCACAAGCTGATGGTGGTGGAGAAATGAACAGGTAACGTGACAGATCTAGTGCTAGATTTCAATGGAGCTGGTGGAGACAGAATAGAGCTACAAGGAGATTGAATGTTGGACTTGATGTCAACAAAAACACAATTTTAAAGCAATATGAATGATGCTGTATGTCTGATGGATGTGTAAACTGCAACTTGCTAAGTTTGCTAACACACTCGCAATAACAACTTTAAAACTGAGAAAAAGTCCGTTTTGTTGTCTCAGCTCTTTCTGCTGCCCCAGGTGGTCAAAAACACAAATACACACCCATGTTTCCAGTTAATTGAAGGCTTGGCCCTCATCAGAGGTTAATAAGTTAAATGTAAAGATTAATGGACAATGTATTTACCAGGCTTTCAGTAAAATATGGCATCATTATTTTAGATTCTCACGTAGATTTTGAGACATTTTAGAATGGAGAGTCAGACTGCAAAAACAAACTTAAATACATCTCCACTCATAACCTTTTTAAGCTGCAAATAATTTAATGCATGATCTTTTCATATTTAAAGTATTGTGTAACCTGCTGGTCACAAGCAGCATCGACAAAAATCAAGCCTCTTTTGACACTGCCATATGATGAAGAAATCAAATATGTTAAATATGTGTAAATTTAGATTATTTTCCAATATTAAACCCCTTAATAACTCTTAAGGTGCTAAATGATCTGGTGGTTCCTCTCAGGGTTTTTGTCTCAGTAAGTCAGAGTGCATCTATGGGGAAATGTAAGGTGCCCTTTCGTAAATCCTCATTTAAATGGGAGGCTTTTTCAGTTCAAGAGATGAAGAACTCCTTACTCACAGAAATTAAAATGGATCATTACTGGGATTATGCAGTTTTTACAGATTCTATACATGTACACTGTAAAATAACACCTACTGCCGGTACCACAAATATAGTATATAGCTGTTATTTTGCAGTTACAGCTGTTCTCTACCAAGGAAATTATTGTCATTTAGTGAAAAATAAAGTAACCAAACCAATAATGTTAAGTAACACATTATCACCTACAGAGCAACTCAAAGGTACTATGAATCTATTATTGTTTATTGATATGATTTCTTTCTTTTTTTTAATTAAAAAACACAATAACTTAATGTAACAAAATCACTACTACAGAAATGTTAGTAAAGTTAGCATGAAATCCCTGTTAAAACCAGTCAAACCATGGTAATTTTTTATACTGTTCTACCCAAACTTTATCGCCAATATCTGGGAAGGTCAGCCTACTCCATGGTTGACATGTTAGTGTATCCACTGCTTTGCTTTAAGCACACATACAGGCAGACAATTACTGAGGGGTTACTAACAGTGCACGTAGCTTCTCTTGTGGTGCCAAATATACATTCTTCTCAACAGTAACTGTAAACTACCATAATGTAAAGAACCATAACACTACAGACGTGCCAAATAGCAGCTATAATGATGTAAAACAACATTTAACTTACACTTATGACTAAAACCACATTGTCTCAAAGCATGCTGGAATGTTCTGCCCACCTTCTCCCTAACATGCTCCAATATCATTGTGGATGGCCACAAGATAGAAATGTTGTGGCTGTTTGCACGATGGGTTGCAACAATGATTTTATTAACCAGTCATTTCATTTATCACACGATTGAAAAGTGATCGATATAATCTGTATGCTGCCCTTACCTAGTCAGCACAATTATTTTTCTTTCCAAAAGCAGAAAATATCTGTAAAACAACACACATTTTTAATAAAATTCTTTCAAATTTGTTTTCACCTGTTTTGTTTTGTTTTTTTACAGTGTAGAGTGCCTTTACATGTTTAAACTTGCATGAGGGCAAAACCTTTACCTATGTGGTTGTGTTGTATAATGGTGGGAAATGTGAATGACATGTAAATGGTACAATCATAAAATTATTAATTAATTCCACATTTGTGGATGACAGAAAAGTCTTGTGCTGGTTTTATGATTCATACACCAGCCGCTGTCTCGTACATGCCTCAAAAAGAATGCAGCACAGTGTGCTGGGTATTTACAGTGTCAGCAATAACATGTGTCCATATCTCTGCATTGACTATCAATGCATCATACTTAGTGTAATCTGTCCTGGGCAAGGACTCAGGAATACTAAAGAGGTGCCTTCATTGATTCACATGCAAATTCTCAGCTGTTATTAGTAGATTGATTGACTGATTGGTCTAAGCTGCATTCTTATCAGCTGCTAAATATTCTATATATGGGGGAAATGTCTATCTGCTTTTATCTTCAACCATTTGTCTTGTAACTTATTATATAGATACATACACTGGCTTTGTCTCCATCACATAAGACCACAACACATGCCTCTCACCCTCATCTCTTGTACATAATTGCCCAGAAGATGGTAGAGACGTGACAATGAGTGGTGCATGTGTGTGTCTGTGTCAAGCATCACAAGTTTCAAGATGGGCAAGATTCAGTGATTACCTTTTCAGCACTCACCATTCATCTGTATCTCCACCCTGATCCTTCTCCTCAATAAGCGACTGCAGGGTTACAAGGACGCTCTATGTGGTGTGGCTCTCTACGTGTGTGTGTGTCTGTGAGTAGCTTCTCTGATGAGATAGCCGAGAATACTCTGTATTCAGCCACATCACCGCCTGCCCCGATTGGCATAGCTAATCAAGTGCCTGAGCCCCTCCCTTGGCACTAGTGTGTGTGTGTGTGCGTGTGTGTGTGTGTGTGTGTGTGTGTGTGTGTATGTGTGTGAGCGTGTGAATGTGTGATCCATAGAGTTAGGCTGCAATTAAAAGGCCTGTCAGTGGTGTCTGCCATAACAGAGGCTCTGACTGTCACTATCAACCAGCCTCTACAGACACTGTATGGAGCGAGAGGGGGAGGGAGGGGCGGGCATATGGATGAGAGGAGACAGAGGAGTGAAGAGCGAGGGAAGCAGAAAGAAGGTGATGGAAGAACAAAAAAGAAGGAAAAGGGTGAAAGCAGACAAAGTCCACAGGAAGCATTATTATTCCATCTGGTCAAAATAAATCTACAGTCCTAATGACGGCTACATTACACACTGAATCACAAGTGCTGCCTCCGCCTCTGAGTGAAAGTTGCATGGTGTAGACATCACAACAGAGTATCATCAGTCAGCTGCTCAGGTATATCCCAGGCATATATTAAGTTGTTCTTGGTTGTAATTGTATATTTGTACTTTAAGCCTGTGGAAGCATTTTCTGGTAGTATGAACTTAAGAAAGCTGCTCTAATCAATATCATTATATTGACAGTAGATCAAATATAGTATCAATACTCTTCAGATTCAGTAATAGTAAATAGTCATCATGAAAGCTAACCTGCGTGTTAGGGCCCAGGCTGAAAATTACAGAGTTATGCTTGAGCTTTGGAAAAATTGAAGGGTGTACCACTGGGAGTAAGGTTTGATGCTTTCTTTCTTTTTTTTTTTCATTCTCAATATCTGACTCAAACACTGTGTCTTTGGATGCCAGCATTTAACATGCTGCACTTCTAACATAACGTGCTGTATTAGCTCCAAGAGAACACATGTTGATACTGGCACCTGATAATTGAGCATCCTGTAACAAATAAGATTTGGACAAAAATTTCAATGTACGTGAATGTATAATCTCATCAGCACAGTGGGCTTGATGGAATGAGGCCAAGATGAAGATGTTTTCTTTCAAAAAACATCCCTGTGTGTTCTTACAAAGCTTATATCTAACATTTGAGAGCTACCATGTTTTGTTTCTTTTTACTTTAATTGGCATATTCAGAAGAATGTTTAGAGGTCAGTGGAACATATGTCCTGTTATTTACATCACACACACACTCTTTGCAATTGCTGCTGAACATGCAGTTTGCAGAACCAACCAGACAACACACATAATGGAATGTGTAAAGGTAGGTCTTTGTAGCAATGGATGCACAGATGTATTGTCCTCTCTTCTTTTGCACTCATACTGTACACACACACACACACACACACACAAACATTCAGATCACCTGTCCCTCTCCTCTCCTCAAACAGGATCGATATTTATAGGGACGGTTGATATTGAGGCGTCCGTCATAGCTGAGTGAGGCAGGCAGCTGACAATACGTAACCCCCACATTATAACATGCAACATAAACACATATTAATGAAATGCAACTCCTTGCATGTTCACGTGGTGCACACACACACACACACACACTGACATAATGTATTCCCTTGCCCCTAACTGTAACCATAATCTACCAACTACTGATTCTTACCATGACCCCAAAAATGTCCTCACTGCCAGGGTCTAAAACTCAAACTGAGTCCTCACAAAGCATAGCCATACATGTACACACACACACACACACACACACACAGAGCAGTGACTCAGGCACTCTTCTCAGCAGAAACCTACACTCTCTCTGTGTGTGCGTGTGATCATATGGCTTCCACTGACAGGGACGGATGGCTGTGGTGGTGTCATTAACTGTTCTCCTACGTGTGTTCGTGTGTATGTATGTGTGTGTGTGTGCATACCGTCTGCAGCTATACTGAAATCAAGCCAAAATAAGAACTGTGGGAATCAACTTTAAAGCTGCTACACCCACATGTCCCAGCTTCTGTGTTTATGTAAGATGTGAAGACAGGAAAAAGAGACTGGATTTTAATAAGCACCTAGCGTACGGTTTGAAGGTATTTATTGACTATCAACAGCTAGTTTAGCTACAGCGATGGCATGCTCTTAAGAAATCCTGTCCTCATTGTGAAACACGTTTCAAGGTTGAACACAGCCTAGGTTAGTGCCGTATCTACTGTAGGCCTATCTGTAACTAGATAGCTACCTGAAGAAGACGCAATACATAAAGACAGCTACTAAGGATATGCCTTCCTATTCTATAGATGGAGGCTCATTGCTTACCCCCACCTTTAACCCCTTTCCCCCCTAAAGTTTAATGGATGGGGCTACATCACATTCTGGTTGCATCACAGAATATTAGCGGGAAATACTTCAGAATCGGAGCGTCTCTAAGCAGTCTGATGGTCAGTAGCCACATTTGTAAGATTATTTAGAACTGTTTTATCAGTGATTTTTGAGGTTTTACAAGTTTACTGCATACAAATTTGAAGCTCATTTACTGTAAGATTGACCTAGTTACAAGTACTTTGTGATTTCAAGGCCCATCTTCAAGCTGCTGCTTCTAAGATTTTAGGAAAAAAATCATGTCCAACCAACTAATTCTTGGAAAATTACAATAAAATCTTTGATTTTCAGCTGACACAGTGTCTTAATTATTTTTGACCTCAGCTCAGCATTTGATACAGTGGACCATAAATTCTTATTAAGCCATCTGAAAATCTTTGTTGGCTTCAGTGATGTGCCTTTGGATTGGTTTATCCCCTATCTGTAGGTCCATCTCTCAACACTTGGAGATTTCTCCTCCACTTATGCTCCTTTATTTTGTGGGGTCCCCCAAGGGTCCCTTCTTCTTTATTACATGTTACCGCTGCTATGCAGATGACACTCAATTGTATGTCCCAGTATAGCTTGGTACAACAAATGCATCCTGTATTGTGTCCTCCTTTGCCAAAATAAGACAATGGATGTCCAAAAACTTCCTGCAGCTGAATTGCACCAAATTTCCCCCATATGGCCCCAACACCAGCAGCATTAATAATCTCTACTCTGGGTGCTTTATCCAATAATGTCTAAAAAGAGGTGGAATGATATGTATTGAAACACCAGCATTAATGTGAATTATACATGTGTGTTATGTCAATTATGTAAATAAAGTGCTATTCTGATTTAACAAGCTCATATTCCAGACTACACAGAAAATAATGTTCAGTTTCAAACTTTCCAAAGAGAATCCCAACCAACGCAAGCTGACACACATGGTTACGTTTAATAGACTCAATAACTAACTCTTTAATAGTTTGTTATGTGAGCTCTGTGCAGGGTGCTGCACTGTAAATCCCCTGATCCGTCCTCTAAGAAATTACTGCCGCTGATTCTGGGAGACACCACACAGAGACCTGATGTTTCTAACCTCCACTGCAGCGGCAGAGAGGAAAACTTGCCCTTCACTTTTTCCAAACTGCAGTAGAAAACACAGCAGCGTCCCACCCTCCTCCTGCCAGCCTTCTGTCTCTGCTCACACTCTCAGTAAGGGGGGAACAGGAGGCTCCTCCACTCATGAATAGTTGAATACCTCCAGTATAAGGCCCGGCAGCGGGTCCAGGATCTACCCTCACCTCAGGAGAGTCAATCCTGCTTACCACTGCATACCTCTTGTGGCCTTGTGTTTAGCATGATGTGACGCTTTAGGGTGTCTGAGGTGATGGATTTCACTGGAATAGGTGAGCTGTTCACACCCCCAGCTTATGTAGACCAGACCAGACACGAGGCTTTCAACACTGAGGTTTATATTTCTAGGATCACTGGAACAGCTAAGTACGATTGATTTGTCTGCGATTTAGAAAATTATATGTAGCAAGGAGAAAATATATTGTATTTATCTCAGAGTTTATCGTTGATCCATCAGGTTATTATATTCTGGGGTTCCCATACTTGACCTTTTTCTACCAGACTACACCACATTATAATTATAGACTAGACTAGACTAGATTATAGACTCTCCTGTTAAGAAACAAATTTTATTTCCCTCAGAGTGATATGTTTTCTGTTGAGACTGACCGCGGCCAAACATTGTAGACCAACAATATTTGTTATACTCCCTGCATGTCATATATACTCCCACCTATAGCTGTCTATTACATATCCGCCAGAATCAATGGACTATTACAGTATAAACAAGATCAATTTGTCCATGTCATAGATGACAGTCTTTATTTTAGATTTAACAAACAATCCACTGTTTTGATTACTTCATGTGTTTTTCTAATAAAGAATTCTGTGTGAATATGTGTGTGAAAACTGTTTTGATTTATATCGATGAGTATCGCATTTGTTATAATTTCCTCAATAAAGAAATGACTGGGGTCCTGGCACAAAATCCTGGGGGACCCCTTTATGTAACATGAAATAACTTTCAAACATTTGTCTACAATAGCAGATAAACCCACATTTCAACATGCTTTTCAATATGACATGATCACAGTGTCAGTGGTCTTAAAGTATATTAAAATAAAATTTATAATAATTTCCAATATTTAGGGCTGTACCAATGATGAGCCATGTGGTGATTGTCATTATGCGGTTCCTCATAGCAAATTATTTAATATGCCAGAATGCAAGGACGTTTTAGAAACCATGTCTGTAATTACATAAAATCATATAATAGCAAACAACACACAAACAGTAGTTAAGGTAACAATATATAGTATGTCCTTTGCAGCCCTTCCAGCATCTGTGCCTCTCCTCCAATGACATAAGACATAACAATGCCTTAGTAAGGGCCCTGTTAACATTAGCAGAGGAAACAACACCTGCAGGTTGCCAAGGCCTGCATAGGTCTGAGGAATTGTCTGCACAGGCAGGACAGTGATGGTTGTAATTATCCCTAGCTCTGCTGCCCTCACTCTCTTCAATTTTCTGTGTAAAAGAGTAAGTAGATGTCTGATAGCTACAGTGTATATCTACAGTACCTCGATAGCTGCCCAGCAGGCCCCTAGGCCAAAAAGCTGCACCCCACCTGCACAGTCATGTTTGGACCCCCTGTGAGAGCGGCAGAGAGAGAGAGAGGAATAGCGGAAGAGACGTTGGAGGAGATGAGGATGGGGGAGGAGAAAGGGAGGAAAGTGAGGAGGAGAGAGGCTATGATTGCCAACCAGCATGCAGCCGGTAATTACAATGTTGTCTTCCCTCTCTCACACTCTCCATCTTTCTCTCACTCTTCCAGCCATTCACACCTTCCTGTCTTACATGCCTGTGTGCTCAAGGTTAATGGGAAGTTTGATGGCGATTGGCTAAATAAAGACACACATACACATGACACATACAGAGACCAGACTCCTCTGTGCACTTGAAAAGTACTGACACAGTGCAACTGCATTAGTCATAGTCACATGGACAGTCCCTTTACATTTATCTGGGGTATTTATTTTTTATTGTCAAAGACAACACAGGCCAGAGAACCCTGTACAATGGAAATATTGTTTCATTTCCTGTGATGGTAGAGTTGGCATGTAGCTGTGTAAACATGAGGATGAAACCGCATTATTGAATGAAATATCTTTTTGGATAGATATAGCAGACAAAGTTTAGGGAGGCAAATGAAAATGAGATGGTCCAAAACTGAATTTGAACCCAGAATATTACAGTTGGTCTGAACAGATGCAGTAGGCCTCAATTATCTGAGCCTCCAAAATATCCAACGGTTGGCAGTAAAGTAGCACCAATCAATATTTTTATATCAACAATGGATCAAATTACTCATCATGCCATGGTGAAATGATGATGAAATTAATTCTCAGCTCTTAAGAGCACTTTAGCATCTTTCAGCTCGTTGTTTTGGTCCTACGACTTGCAACTTCATTGTTCTTATCAACCCTGTTTAAAGCAGCAGGCAGTTGTTTTCAGTGTAAAAATATCTGATAAAAACATTGTAAGCTAGCTGGCTAGGGTGTAATGGGAGACAGACAAAGTAAGGGGATAGCTAACATGGTAACATAGTAGCTAAACAGCCAGAGTAGGTGGAGAGAAAAAGAAAGGGAAAAAGAGAGGGAACATTAGACTTAAGTTTGTCAGGTAACTGGATACACAAATTTAAATGCTAAGCTTGCTCTGTGTTCAAAATTAGTGGCTTAGAAAAAATGTATGCAGGTTTTACTATGCATATAAAATATAAAATATTACATTATATAATAATATTATATAACATATAAAATCCATTATCCCATCAGCTTAAACAGCATAGAGTTGCCTACATCTGTTTACGTTACCACCATCAACAGAATGGTGTAAAAAAAGGTCATCAGGACTTTGTATTGCATATACATCAATATGCATAAATACTGAAGTATATGCATGCATGTGCTTCCTCAGTCACACATAACAGGGGTCTGCTCACAAAAGCATTGCTATTGCTATTCCAGTATTCATCCACATTCAGCAGACACAGAGAGACATTAGCACTAATTTAAAGTGTCAAGTTTCTGGCCAACTGACGAGGATAAATTCAGCAGTCACTTACCTTTTAACTCTGTTGCTGGGTAGGCAGCACACAGTGGCTTTATCAATTTTTTTTTTCTTTTTTGCTGTGTAAGAGTAGAATTTGTGGGCCACAAAACAATGAGCTAAAAAAGACTAAAAGGCTCCATAAAGCTGCAGATTGATTATTCTCTGTGCCTTCATTTCTACGAGCAACCCCTTTCACATTACTCATTGTCATTTGATCCATTGTTAATATAGAAAATACTGATCAGATTAGCTTTAACATGAATGAATCTTACATTAATCACAGCTTGGTTGTGCATTTTGCATTTGTGTCTTTTCTGTAGCATAGACAGATTTCTACTCATTATTGTGCAGTGCTCACGCTTGTCAAACAAAGCAGGTAATGTTTGAGAGGTGAATACAACGCAAAATGTGTAAGTGCATGTGCTTGTGCATATGTGTGTGTGTGTGTGTGTGTGGTCTTTCCAGCCGTAAGATTCATTATTTACAGGAGTGGTTAAAGTAGGACAGCCTGGCCTTCAAAGCTACCTCACTGAGAAGCCCTGATATCTTCTTGTACCTTGTTCTCCTTTCTCTCATTCTTCCTCTTTCTCAACCTCTCCACACTCCTCTTCTCTTCTCCTTCCTTGATTTACCACTTCACACCAGTATCTTTTTTGTCGCCCTTTCTCATTTTCTCAGCCTCCTCTCTCCTGCTGTCTTGCGTCATTTCTTGCATTTTTTCCTCTCTCATCTTTCTTTTCTCTCTCCCACTGTCTTGCTCATTGCCTTATCTCTCTGCTTTGCTTGATTCATCTCTCTCTCCTTCTTGCTCTCCCTATCACACACACACACACACGGACATGGACACATACTTTAGGCTGCTCTACATGAGTGTGTCCTCTCCCCCCTCCCTCTCTCCTCCCACTCGTTCACCCCAATCTCCATCTCTCCCCTGCCCCTCACTCATTTTTATTACTGTCACAGGAGCCTTTCCCTCACTCTCTTGCTGCCTCTTTCTCTCCCTCTGTCTCTGTGTTTATGAGCAGAGCTATATTGAGAGCGTCTGGCTGGCAGACACAGAGGAGAAGAGGGGGCGAGAGTGCATGATGAAGCTAGAGGAGAGAGAGAGAAAGTGAGAGAGAGATGGAGAGACAGTGGCTGACAAGCCAGCAAGATAAAGATAGAAAAGGGTTAGATAATTTCATACAACCATATATACATAACATTTGTGAATGTTGTGTATACACACACACACACAACACACACACACACACACACACACACACACACACACACACACACACACACACACACACACACATATATATATACATGTGTATACAGGATATATATGTGTATACAGGAATGTACAGGAAGTATTTTTCAGTTTCATAAGTTAAATGCATGGAAATGATTAGAACTGAAGAATGTGGACAGACTCCATCATAAAAGAGGAATTGATTTGATTATTGGAACTGATTACTGATGGGGAAAGATAGACGCTTGAAGCTGCTATAATCAATATTTTTACAGTAGAATTATCATTGACTCTACAGTTCTACAGGCTCACTCTCACCGCTCTCATCAGTGCTGTTTCCTGCCCACTGCTACTGAAAACTATGAGAGTGCTGAGAGAGACCCAAAGTTAAACAATGAGCTGAAACTCACTATGAAGCCATATAAAGCTGAGTGGAGCAGATTCAGATGAAAATTCTTGGTAGACTATCAGCAAACTCTTTCAGAATGTCACATTGTTTTCACATTTTCATTTACATTTGATACTCTAAAAAAATATTAATTATATCAACTTTTTAAAAAAGTGGTAATATGTCAGAGTTAACTTTTTGTTTTTTCTGCTCTCCAAGTGGCCAAGACAGTAATTAATGCAGGTTTATGTGATAATCTTACAACTCTTTATTTCCATAGGTTTAACTACAAGCTATACACACCAAAGTAATTGCTAAGCTCTGGAAACACAGTGGTTTACATGATCTAAATTGTCTGGCCTGTCTGCTTGTCTGACTGCATTTCTGTCAGACTTGTTTTTAGTAATGGTGTTGTTTCCCCATATTTAGAAATTGACCAGGTGAGTATAATGTTACCATAACCAATAGAAGCAACGATGCAAACTTCAGTTGGAGTGAATTTTTTGACATTTTTGTCTTTTATTTGATAGCTGACAGTGTGGCGATGAGATGAGAAGATGACATTACAGTTATATGTGCTTCTGCTAGAAGGCTACTGGGATGCACCATGATATAGGTTATCACTGGCCTTTCTCAAAATGTTAATGAACTGTTACTTTTTGTTTCATGAACTTAAAAATGAAATGAAATTAAACAGTTATGTGCCATATGCAAAAGTTTGGGCAACCAAAACAAAGTGTAGAGCATGCACATCAAAAAATAAAAAAATAAACTTTCACAGGTGCTGGATCAAAACTAGAACTAGTGGCAAAAATCAGACAAACGTTATGCACACTGTGCAAACAGTTCCCAGTAATTTTAATAAAGCAATGTTTTTGATCTACAAGAGATCTTCATCAGTCATTGCCAAAATTCTGAGATTGTCTCTCAAGAATCTGTTGTCTGATTTTAACCCTCTACCTAAAACCCTCAGAACGTCATTAACTTGTTAAGCAAACATTTGATGGAAACTAATGACAATTCAGATCTTAATAAATTCTCTGTATCTTCAAACCTTGTCTAAACTCTCAACAACCATGGGCTCCTCTATGCAACTGACTGAATATGAAGCTAATTGATGCCTATAAAGTGGGGGAGGGCTTATTTCAGAAAGCCAGGGGAATTGTGGAAGTCAAGGCAGGATCTGAAGACCAAGAAAACTTTCTGCTGGTCAGAGAGGCAAAGCAAAACCTCTTATGACTGCAAAGGACCTGCAGGAAGGTTTAGCTGACAGAGGAGTGCTGCTGCACTGTTCTACAATGCAGTGTCACTTCCACAAACCAGGTCTCCATGGAAAAATCATCAGAAAGAACCTGTACCTGTAACCTCATCACAAGAGTCAAGCATGCAAAGCAACATCACCTTTAGAGAGATGATTCATTTGTTGACTAAAATCACCAAAGGTTTGTTTAGAGAAAAAATGAGCAGCATTTGATGAAAACAACACCTTGCCAGTTGTTAAGCACTGAGGTGGAAATATTCTGCTTTGGGGTTTGGCAGCCAGTGGTCAAGGAAACATTGCAGAGCGAAGCATGGATTCTACTAAATATCAGCAAATTGTGGATACAAATGTCAGTCAAGTCAGTCAAGAAAGTGAAACTGAAAAAAGGCTAGTATCTGCAACAGGATAATGACCCAAAGCAACCTCAAAGAACATCAGGAACTACTTTGAGAAATTCAAGCCAAAGCATTTGGAATGGGCTTCACAGGAGACCGACTTGAACATCAGTGAATATCTGTTCTGGTCTGTATCTGGTCTTGAACTTTTGCATACAACTGTATGTGGGATTGAGCCAAAATAAACTATAGAATGTGTTCATGTAATGAATGAACATGTCACCCAGTGCAATAGTGTAGTACTGATATGATGTTAATAGTTCTGGACAACCACTGAGCTCAGACAAATTAGATTTCAGGCTTTGGATACACAATACTCTGCTTGTTAGTTAGGAAATTCTAATAATAAGGAATATACAGAATATCACCAACCTTATTCTTTAAATTGCTAAAGCCATAATTTTGCAGAACTCTCCCATACAGTTATTAAACTGAAATTAATGGTCGGGCTCTCATGCAGAAAACTCTCGTGTCTGACACCACTGACTACAGACACATAACTGGTTGAAAGAGCACAAGACCTGGAGCCCTGAGCAATAGAAAATCATCTGATGAGTCATCCAGTCTTCTATCCATCCAGATGGGTTTATATTTGGAGAAAAACAAAAAAGCCTCCAGCTCTTAGTATCTATTAAAGTTGGAGGTAGGTGTATAATGGCAGTAGCAACAGTGAATCATTAGCTTAGAAGTTTGGTGTGTATGATTACCATGGCTGCAACCTCTCCTCCCTATAGGAAGAGTAGATGCTATGACTGGAGGCAGTGTTACAGAATCTGCTGCCTCTGCTCCCTCTTTGTGTTCCTGGTATTGTTGAGGTCTCCTAAAAGACTCCTGAATGGAGGCAATGAGTAGATGAGAGCAAAAGGGTCAAACAAGTTGTGCCTCAGACTAGAGGGGTATGAATGTGAGACTATCACTGTAGTTGTCTTACACTGCAGTTAGGGCTCACAATTTACACAGTGCCCCTGGATATATTTTATGTGAACAGAGAATTGTCATTTGCAGACAATCATTTGATATGAAAAGCTTTAATTCTACATCAGTGGAAGTTGTCAGATGGTCAGCTAGTGCACCACTGTATATGTATATACATACTGTAATATGGAGGAAAAAAAAGTTGTCTGATACTGTAAAGAATACTTATTACAGTATATCAATTTTGAGAATATAAATAAATACGATAACTGATGACTGTATGTGGAAATTAAATAAAACTAACACAGCATGTGAGCTCAACTGAGTCATGTATTTGTATAAGCTACAGGTGGCCTCATTAATCAAGTGTGTCCCAGTGAGCTCTGATAACTTCCACATACAGTCTTAATAGGCACTAGGGCACTCCGGAAATACCTCACCCACGTAGGCTACTTGACTACTTGCAGATACGTGTGTACATTGGGAGGGATCCTCAGTCTTGTTTGACAAAGCTGGTTGTGGTGAGACAGATGCTGCTGCTACTGCTATAGATGGTGAAAAATTACAAAACTGGCCTTTCAATGGGATTCCTAAGGATATTCAAGTAAATGACACTCCAAATGTCCAAATGTTAATGCACATATTTTTGTGCTTGGCATATTACAGATTTTACAACTCATGAAGTGAGCTTGAGAATGGTAAAGACGAAGAAGCTATGGTCAAGAGGATTTGTGAAAAATTCTAAGAGCTCTTCACTCTGACAGCGAGTCACTTTAAGTCGAAGGCAACACCAACACAACACAGTGAGACCACAGAGGAGCCAACTTGAGGTCAGTTTAGTCTCAAGTACCAGACATTATGACACCCTCTTGGACCTGTTGGTTCCATGATCAGAACGGTGCAGACAAACTGCTTTGGTGGCTTCAGCAAATTTAAACATCTTTCATCCTTTACAGGGGGAAGATTTCAACTTCCTTTATCCCTCAAAGAACTGGACGCTTTTTTTTTTCTTTTTTTCTTTTTTTACTAAGGAAAGGTCCAAAATCCATCACACACAGTTCAGGCAGTGCATCAACAGTGCAAAAATAAAGGCAGATGGTGAATTCCTACTTCATGATACTTCCTATTGTCAGAAGTTGAGATTTTCATTTACATACATTAAGAGATCCACTCACAGCAATCCTGCAGTGATAGGAGGGCCAAAGAGGTCACTGACGTGTTTGTGGGTGTGTGTTTAAAGCAGGACAAGAAAAAACAATAGCACAATCCAAGGCAGAGCAGGCTAGGCCAGCCAGTATTGTATTTATACCTTGAGCTGAAGATAGGAGAAAGCATGAGCGCTCAACCACATGTGATTGAGAAACTGATCAATAAGAAAAAGATGATGTTGAAAAGTCCCCAAGGTCAGTTTATGGTGAAAAAAAACATTACCCTGCTTCTACAAATGTCTCAGTCTCCCTGCATCTTTTGAACAATTCATCTTTCCTAATTCAGAGGAATTGAAAGTTCAATTCACCACTCTGGCCCATACTTGGGTGATAATCACTGTTTTCATCAGGACCAGCGTTGCTGGGGCTTGAGATTAAATAATGGAGAAAATAAATCAGCTCTGTAATTAGGCAAACTGTGGTGCAAAAAAGATTGGAGCTCCAGTGCTCTCTGCAACAAACTGTCTCATTTTCTGTATGTCCCAAAATCGGTTGAATTTTTACACATTAAATGATTATTCTTGACGTTAGGACTTGTGCTGCCAAATGGCACTCAAACTTTTGTCCACAAAGATAACAGGAGCATATTAGATTGGATTCATAGGCTTCAACTGTATAAATTTCATAAGTTTAAAGTAAAATAGGAGTTGTACTACCTCTGTCAAACCATGCTTTTCAATTAAAAAATGGTGCACAAGGAGAATGTAGCTGCTTTGAAGAGTGGCACATAGAGCACAAGACTACTAGAATGAGATCTGATCTGCATTAAAGGATACAAGCTGATCTGGCTGCCTTATCTCTAGGATTTTTCAATTGTGTGTAGCTATTAAGCTTAGTAATGAGAGCTGGGATCAATTCGTATTTCTGTCAAATACCGTAAAAGTAGAACCCTAAAAACTATATATTGTAGTTTTAGTTGATAAATGTGACAATAAGTGGTTTTTATCCTAACATACAACAATTCAACAGAAACCCTGCATTGGTGACACCATCTATCTCTCACCCTCTGAAAAAAAGAGATATTCATAAACTTTTCACTACAGGCAACGTACTCTACTCTGTAAAGTGCCACGTATGTTGTAATTTGGTTCTATACAATGAATTGAATTGAATGTTATAGTTAGACACTCCATATAAGTTTATAAGTTACAACCAACTGCTTTACTAAAACCCCTGAAAAGTTGGTTTTAAATCATAAGTATGTCTTTGTAACATTAAATATTTGTGATCAAATAAACAACAATCAAACACAAAAGTGTTTTAATAGTGTTATCATTAAGTAATCACATCTGTGTGGGTGTGATGTGATCAGATTTTGTTTGACAGTGGCAAACAACCCACAACTGTTATCAGATTCACATCATCAATCAGAGCTTGCTAAGCTCTGATTCACTTTCCTAGAGATAGCCTACAAGTTTAAGGGTGTTTGTAAAACCTACCAAGGCAGCAGTAGCTCAGTGAGGAGTGGCGACATACATCAACGACTGGCTGGCGGCAGCCCCCATCCACCAGGAGGTGACTTGTCACACAGATGTTCTCACACAACACCTGGTGAATCTGGGTAAATTTCAGATAAATGTGAAAAAGAGCATGATGGTGCCTGCTCAACACATTGCTTTCATATGGCTCACTTTGGACTTTCTCCAAGCCAAAGCATTTTTATCTCCAGTGACAATGCAGATAAATATTGCCCTTTTTTCAGGGGCAACATGGTTACCCTGAAACAATGCCAGAGGCAGATGGGCCTGATGGCCCTCTCTGTAGTGGCCAGACCACTGCAGTGCCTGTATATGAGAAACACCCAGTGCTGGGTAGGTAGTGTAATGGCTACCGTCAGGTGAGGGCTTCTACAGACTGCTCAGTAGCACCTCACCGGTGGAGGAACCCAGGTTTCCTGGCTTAGGATGTTATTATGGGAACAGTTCCCATTCCCATGGCCAGGAAGGTGATCACTGCAGATGTCTCTGTGGACTGGGATGTCACTCATGGGGGGAGAACAGTGAAATGGAGAACTCACATGCGCTCTGGCCACATAAATTGTCTGGAGCTGCTGGCTGTTCACTTGGCTCTGAAACTTTCCTCCCTTGGCTGAGGGGTCATCATGTTTTAACCACCAAGGTGTCCTTGGCAGCTATTTTAGCCTGCCATATTGGTTTTGACTTAAAGACGGTGGATCAACACCCTTTACTGTGTCGATTCATGAAGGGTGCAAACCATCAACTGTATCTCTACATCTAGGCCACTGGCTCCATCTTGGAATCTTCCCACTGTACTAAAAGCTCTCTTCTGTTCCTCCTTTGAACCCTTGAAACAGGTGAAGTTGAAGATGTTGTCCATGAAGCTGTGCTTTCTTTAGCTTTGGCTAAGTGCATAGGTGAGATCCATGCACTTTCTGGACATGTATACAGTTTTCCCTGGGGAATACTTAAGTCAAAATGCAACCTAATCTAGCCTTCATCAAGATGATTATAGGCACATGGCCCTATGGAACTCCCCCTCCCCCCTGTCTTTCTTCTCTGAGGGGCATTTGCATACTCTGTGTCTCGTTCATGCACTTTGGACAGGACCCAGAGTTTTAGACATGGTGACCAGTTATTTGTGTCTTGGGCAAAACCACACATGGGAAAGCTTGTGTCTAAGCAGCATCTGTCCCACTGGATAGAAGGGGTTATAGCCCTGGTTTACACTAGCAGGGCTCTCCAGCCATCCGCTGGTCTGAGTGCACATTCCACAAGGGATCTGGCAACCTTGTGAGCTCTCTATAAGGGATGTTCTATTCAAGTTTGCAGCTGCATGCTGGGCCTTGTCCCACACCTTCGCTGGGTCTTATAGGTTGGACATCACAGCACCAACTATGGCACATATGGTCCTCGATGTGGGCTTCTTCTCAGATCATGGCAGATCTCTTGTGAAGTGGGGACTGTTGTCTTCTTTACAGGCATGTCTGGTAATACAGGTCAGTATTTTTCCACTAGTGAGACTCAAAACAAAGGCTATGAAAGAAAACTTAAGGTTATGGATAAAAGCCCAATTCTCTGATTAGAATTAGTGAGTGTCTCACCAGACCCCATCCTTGCTATGGAACAAGGTAGTGGTGAGCTTGGTAGTGATGAGACAACAGACAGTGTCTGCCTATCACATAGGAAGAGTGTCCCATTCTCTCCTGACATAGGCGTCACCAGTGCCTTCCAATAGGACTGGAGTAATGTTATCTGAGCTTCTGATGAGGTCATGCAGGAGGCATTCCCCACAGTGAGACATTCATGCTAATCTTTGAACCAGGGTTATATCCATGACCTTAAGCAGACCTGTAGTAAAAAAAAAAAACTAAAAAAAAACTGAGTTTTCACTGACTTTAAATATAAATAAATATAAAAAAATATTTTACTAATGCTTTTAGATCAGCTTTATACCATTAATAAATATAGCTTTTGGGCTGCAAGATTATGAAAATTCCCCTCAGCATGACTGAATATTATATATGTAAGATTATATATATGAGGATTTTGTTAATAGCCAAGCAAATATAAAAACATAAACAATCCACCATGCATCTGAATTCAAAATTTACCCTATGCTGAGCTATAGCTTTTAAAAAGCAATGCTTGTACAGGCCTAATTTTGCCAACTATGTTCTACTGAACTGAAGACAGAGTCAGAATCAGAATCAGCAGGAACATCATAGAGTTATGACAGGTGATGTGTTCACTTACGTATGTCCATTTGAACAGTGATGAGATCGTTTAGCTTGGTAAAAAGTGATTGAATTACATAGTCAATAACTATGAATGTTTGAATAGAGCTGAACAAAATGATTGGAGTCAGCAATGTGATTTGTAATTTCCACTGCTAATTGTTGGATATCTCACTTTCCAATAAGCCATGTGTGCTATTATAGATGTTAGTTTTACATATTTGAAATTACACTTATCTGTATTTCCCTGACAGTTATATGAGAAGATCTATACCACTATCATGTCTGTATTCTACATATGAAGCTCTAGCCAACAGGTGATTAGTCTCCGCTGGTTGCCTGGCAACCTTGCAGTCACACCAAGAACCCAGGAAGTCACTGCACCCCAACAAGATATAGTCCAGCATGTAAAACCCATGAAACTACAACTTGTCACCAGTGATATTATATGTCCCATCTTGCTTGGGAGTGCCCTGGGAAGACCTCGATGACATTGATGGGGAGGACTGAACTACTGTGTTTTGCCTACTGCCACAGTAACCCAGCCGTGGATAAGTGGTGGAAAATAGAAGAATGGATGGATGGAAGGCAATAAACCAGCCAGTAAGATCACATCTTGGCAAACCAAACTTTATATACTATTAATAAAGCCAAACGTATAAACCCCTTTACAAAGGCAGATTTATTAGAAAGTGCTATCAGACAAAGCAGCTATTTAAATCAAAATATCAAATTTCCCTCTGTCAAAGTGAACAAGTTCCCTTTTTCTAATGTCAGTACAGTGCAACCTCAGTAGACCTCCCACAGTGCCCTACAGAGTCAACCAAACTTTCCGACAGACTTCACCCCCCTTGCCCTATCCCATCATGGGAGGTCTTGATTCACAGGACTGACAACCTTATTATGCGGCGCACTTATTATTGATATTACGCCGCAGAGGCGCGGTTGCCATGGTCACCGAGCGAGAGACATTTAATTTTCTCTCCTCCATCATCATTATCTATGGGGCCATCTGATGTGGAAAATGAATTCAGCCTCATTTGCATGACTGATAAGCACATTCTTTATCTGTCCCACAGAAGGTCATGTGCCATGGATTTGGGGGACCGAGAGATAGAGAGAGAGAGAGAAAGAGTGAGGGGTGAAATGATGTTGGTCTTACCTCTTCATGAATGAGGTAAATGGGGGTATATGTGTGTGTTGGGAGTGTTTGTTGAGCTTGGACGGTGCATGTGTCTGCATAATGCATGGACATGTATGTATGTCTCTTCTGAGCTTATACCCATGCCATGTTTTCATGCGGTTGAATTTACATAAGCATGTGTCTGTGGGGTTTAGGTATGTGTAATCACCTGATCGTCGAGCATGCAGTCATTTTGTGTACATGCATTTCATGACAGTGTGAGTGGCGTGTGTGAGAGAGAGATCTTTGTCGAAGTAGTCTGGTGTTTAACTCACTGGTATTTTTGAAACACATAACAAAACACACACACACACACACTTTTAGTTGCTTCGTCTCTCCTCACGTACCCTCTCCCTGTCTGTCCTTCCTTTGCTCCTTCTGTCATTTCCTTTATTTTAGCCAGTGTCTCTAGTTCACATTCTCTCTCCCCCCCTTCACCTGTCTGTCTCCCTAAAATTTTGTGTCTTCTTCCCCAACTATCCTTCTGCTCTGGCTCTGACTGCAGTGCATCTCTGTTTCATTGTTATCCTGGTCGCTGTAACAGGATTTTCCCTGTCCTAGTAGATGATTAGTTCAGATATAACTGAGAAGGGGAAAGGGGGGGTTTGTGCAAGTTTTGGCTTCACTTCTTCCTCTCAGTTCAGCGGTTAATGAGGGGGATAGATCACATATTTATTGTTAACAAGGAGGATGCCATCGTTTCTCATTCCCCCTCACCAATTGTGCCGCACAGTCCCATGCATAATAAATCAGACCCTCTGTGTCATCATTGGTCTCTGCATAGAGACAAGAAAGTCATAGTGTGATCTTCTACAAAATGCAGGAGAAATTTGAAACTATGCTCTCAGAGCTGGATTCTTGCTTCCCTTCCATTGCTGCAATGTATTCAGGTCATTGCCAGGTCTCTGTTAAAACGCTTCTTTTGCTTTGCCTGTGTTAAGCTCCCCCATCTTGTTCATTTTACTCAAATCTGTGTATCCCTGTCTGAATAAATATTTTCACGTTTTAGTTCTTCATGGTCTCAACCCTCATACAGCTCGGCTTCCGAGAAAGAGGCACTGCCTATAGTGTAGAGTGACTAATTTTCCTCGGCCAAGCGTTTTTCAATTAACAGGCCGTTCCAAATAACAGCTACAGCAAAGCGTGGCAAACTCATTTCCATCTTATAACAGGATAACCCCCATGGCCTAAGCTCAATGGCGAGATGGCAAATACTCTCAGAGGCTGAATATCAGATTCCCCCCTCATTGCATGAGTTTCACTAATTCACTTTCATCCCACAGTTTGTGCATTATTTCTGTTCAGTCGCTCATATTTATTGAACATGTCATTTCTGAGTGCAAGTCGGACTTGGTTGATCAAATTAATAGAATATGTGCTGAGTCCAGAAAAAAAAAAATAATAAAGGAATGGATAAAGAGACAAGGCTCACTGCAAAGGTCGTGGGGCAAAATGATTCAGGGCATCATGTGTAACGTATACTATGATCTGTATTTTGTATCATAACAGTATCAAAATAACTATTAATGTGCTATGCTAGGCACATCACTTTGCAAGGCCTGTATATTATCACAGTTAAATGGTATTGCAGAACAGTATAAGGACCGTGCATGCGTTTGGCCCATATCTACTCCCTGTCACTGAATTGGCTTTGGATGGAGATAATGAGGAGTAGGGGGTTGAGAGAGGAATCATTATTTTACCCATGGCTGCGGTGCTTCTTAACGGGGTCTGTAGGGCGCCTTCACAAAGCTAATGTAGAGAAATGGAAACAGATGGAAGGCATGATTATTTGATCTGCAAAGAGCTCTTGGTGGGCTTTGTAGTAACTGGACTAGACAGCTTAGAGGCAAGAGAGTGGGTTGTATATGTCTGTGGGTGTGTGTGTATGTGTGTGTGCAATCTCAGGGAAGTGCATCAATGTGCACGGGTGTGGGTGACTGTTGTTTGTGTGTGGATGCCGGCATGCGTAATATAAATTAATATTCATCCATCTGTTCCCATGTTGAATATATACGATATATAAATAATGTTTACATGCTCCCCTAATAACAATAAGATTATTTATTTCGCCAAACATATGGCCTTCTAATTAAGTTGAACAGTGAGTAATTAGGTAAACTCATTCAGACACTTCACAGTTTATGCAGTATATTCTGCATGTAGGTATCTTGGTTTTGTGCTGAAGTGTGTGTGTGTGTGCTACCTTGCTACATACTACCATGCAATGCTGCCTGTTAATTTGGTAACTGTGCAGAGCTCCGTACCTGTGGGCAGCAGCACATGATTGTTTTTGCGCGTGAAGGGCACTCCATTCTGAAATGTTCATTCACAATTCAACGATACAGAAATGCAGTCACAGATAACAGGTCTAATCTGCTTCATTCATACTCACATACTGTACATATGTATATTGTATCCATGCATGTATAGACAGCAGTGTCAGTGCCTCTACTGTTTCAGGTGTTTACCCAAAAAGACCCTTCCCACTTTGAAAAGCAATGAGTAATAAACACACATCAAACATACAGGGGCATGCAGCTCTATACTGTACAACCCACACACAACACAGAGAATTAGTCCAGCTCTGTATTATTCTATTGATCTTACTGCAATGCTGGAACTGTTACCATGCCTCTCTACACAGTATTCACTGCTGCAGAAGCACTCCCATACAGTAGCACAGAGTAGATCAGCCTTGATGTGAATAGCATACACACATACACCAAAGTACTGTATGTGTGGAGATAAACCCACCAACACACACACACAGATAGTACAGGGACGCAAAACTCTGACAAAATATACAGCCTCTCACATCATCCCTCTCTCTTTGTCTAAAACATGCTGCATACACACACACACACACACACACACACACACACACACACACACACACACACACCTCACAGTCACCGAATGGGGTACATTATCACATGTGGTTCCTTGTCAGGCAAGGGGTTGGAGGACGTGGCTGGCTGGTGTGTGCGTGCGTGACTGGCGGGCCACACCTGTCAACAGTACTCCATAGGCTGGGTGGTGATGCTATCTGACAGCCTGGCTGCCATGGCAGGATGTGTGTGTGTGTGTGTGTGTGTGTGTGTGTGTGTATATGTGTGTGTGTGTGTGTTCCATGACCGTTTGGATGAGTCACTGTTATGCCTCCGCTGCTATGTTCCCCAGAGGACCCTCTAGTGTCTGACTGGTGTTTTCAGCGTGTGTGTGTGTGTGTGTGTGTGTGTCGTTGTCTTTTTTGTCTGGCTGTGTGTTCAGACCCTATTAACAGCTGGCCTCTTACTCACACAGTAAACAAACACGTTGAACCATCAAAATTTTTAGCGATCTAGTCTCTAGTAGTGTTTGCACCATGCCTCTGCAACACATTCAAATATGCAATGTGCTGAAACACTCACACGCTACATCTGTTGTGTGCTTGTATCTGTAACACAGCAATCTGTTTTAATTCATGGGAAGGATTTACATTAAAGAACAGTACCTTTGCCAAATTGGCTCATTGTCATGCAAATCGTGTTGCTTTAAACTTAATGTTTGAGCCCACTTCACATCACGTGTAGCAAACAACTACTTTCTGGATGCGACTCTCAGACACCATCCCTCAATCATGGCCGCCACAGACCCAGCATTATGAAGCAGCTGTACCCTCCAGTGCCTCTCAGCAGCACATGCATTTGGCTGAAATATTCAGCCCAGCTCCCAGTGTTACCTTGCATGTATAATTACCGGATATGCTGCCTGCCGCTGATAACTCTCCCAAACAATGTTTGAAGGGGGAAGGCGGCGATGAATTCCCAATGAAGTGTGAAAAAGACTGATTAAAATTGCTGTGGTCAAAAGCCAGCGCACCAGTGTGTTCTGCTCCCGCGGACCAGGGGAGATGGGGAGACAGGCTCTGCAGTTGAGATAGCTAGCTTTTTTTTCTATACTGTGCTTGGGATTGATTTTTGGGTTCTATTTTGGTCCACTGTGGAAATTATATTGGCATGTATTTTTATATTTTTGTGTTTTGACTGTGCTATCGTCATTTTAAAAAAATAGAAAAAAGGGTGCAGTCCTTAAACATAAAACAGTTGCATCTAGTAAATGACTGGGTGTGCAGCATAAATTCTGTGGTCTGAGAGGTTCACAGGTTCACTTGAGCCTGATTACTTATTAATAACAGAAAGGTGACAAAGCAATGTGTTGTGCTAAAATCAGCCATTCATCGTTTTTTGAGGACAATGTTCCTGTCAGTCCTGTATCCATCTGACACAGTCACTGTGATCTTCCATATGTGTTGTTAACTGTTTATTTATGATTACAACCAATATGTGAATTTTTGTGTGTGTATGTTTTTTGCGTATAGTTTTATGGATGAGTTTTTCTCCAATTGTTGTGCTTGGTGATACTCACACTCACACATACATATATGTGTGTGAGTGTGTGTATGTGTGTGTTCCAGAACCCAGGCGCCCGGGAGCCTATTTGCAGAGGGGAGGGAGGGATGGATGGCGTCTCATTCGAGGCGTGTGGGCGTCAAGCTCAGGGCACCTAATTACAGCCCTGGCTCCCACAGCCTGCCTGCATCTCCCTCAGCCCCCATGTTTGGGTGCATCTTCCCTGGCAGAGTCAGATGATATGCTCCCCTTGTCTCCGAAGCTTTGGTCTCAGGAGGGCTCCACCTTAGCACAAAGCCCGGCTGTGTCTGATTAGCCGACTTAAATGAGATCCCTAGCTAACTGGCTATATTGTCATTCTCTTTGTTGACAGTCGTGAGATGAGCTGCCAGACAGCCACCCAGTATGTTTAGCTTGTTAGCTTGATCAGGAGATTTCTATATCAAATATAACAAACATTGGCATCACAGATCTGTAGGGACCTAATTTGGGCTACTCTAGTTGAGAAACTAGTTAGCCATCTAGCTAGCTGTGCTAACAAGCCATGACTAACATAGAGGGGGCTTTTTTCTTCCATTCCTTTCTTGTACACTGATGTATAGTTCAATAATTGGTGGTTATTAGTGAGCTTGCTGGAAGAGGAGCTGGGTAGCTGGTTAACCCTTTCCTCTCTGAAAGGACTGCAGTTGTCTTTCCTCTCATTTCAGAGGATTAAAAGGCAGAGAGATGGCAAGAGAGAATAGGAGAGAGAGACAGAGACAGAGATGGATGCCTATAGTGGGGGTTGGTTATTATTTTTTTGCCAACAGCAGATGCCAGGCACAGGGGTTTTAACCGGGCACACTTTAAAACACAGCACAGCTGTCATCTCTGCATCTGGGCACCAGATAGAAAGAGGAGGAGAGGAGAAGAGAGAGAGGTAGAGGAGAACAAGAAAAAAAGAAACAGGGAATAAGAATGAGAGAGAGAGAGAGAGAGAGAAAGAGCAGGAAACAGGCTGTGTGGGGAGAAACAGAGGGAACACGAAGGAAGAAGAAGGAGGAGAGAGAGGAAGAAACAAAGGCTGACACAGATAACATCTATCAGCACAGCAGAAACATGGACCGGGTTTACCATTATAAATAGAGACCCACATCCCCCTCCCACCTCATCCCCAGTTTAGCATTCCCTTCCAAAAGCTGGGAACCACTAACTGGGCCAATCCACAACAGGGATTAGCTATCTAGCTGCAGAGGCATTTAAATATGCTCATAGCAAGCTCTGTGCTTTATGTGGGAGTGACTGTAAACACAAACACATACCGAGGTGTCAGAAAGACGAAAGAAAGAAAGAAACTAACAAAAAAAATACATGGTTTACTCTATTGTTTTTACTGTTTTTAAGGGATGTCACATAGAATTGTAATACTATAGAGGAGAAATGTTACAAAGAGAATGCAATATTGTAGCATCACATTAAATAAGATTTAATACAGTGAAATCTTTTTATGAAACAATTGCTAACAACAGGATACTGCACAGAGAGAAAGAAAGGATGAATGCAGAGGAATGTGCCAAAAATTCACTGAGGATGTTAAATACATGCGATGAGATATGTCTGAACATTTCTGAAAATACCCTAACACAATAGAAAGATAGAAAACTGGTGATATGTTGTTGAAAATATTGACCTTACATATATTCAGTTGTACTATATATACGGCTCTGTACATGCTCAGTCCTCCAGGGGAAAATGTAGTGAGTCGCTCTTTGAAAGCTGACTATTGAGCTGTGTGATATGTAAAATAGAGGTAGATTGAAATTTCCTTTCTTTTTCACTCCCCACCTGTGGACAGCGGTGCAGGGCAAAGGTCAGCACTACTGAAAAGGGAATTACACACTATTATTATTTTACAATATGTATAATTTCAAAGACCCTTGCACCACAGCATGCTTGTTTCTCTCCATCACTTCACCCCCCCACCCCCCCCACCCCCCACCCCTTCTCTTTTCTTTTGTTCTACCTCTATTAGAGTTGTCCTTGACTGCCGAGTGAGCGCGTAGTGCAGCCTTTGGTTGAGAGGAGCCAGTCAAACGCTCTCTCGCTCTCCTGTTGAGACAAGAATAAGAGAGGACATGGGGGAGCGAGAGGGAGAGAGAAAGGATAGTGAGAAAAGCAAGGAGAGAGCCTTTTTCAATTCAGCAAACATATTCCTAAAGCCACGAAGAGCTGTGAATGAGATAGGAGGAGTATTAGCAGGATGTTGGCCTGATGACTAAGCGTCTGAAGACAGGGGAGAGCTCCGGGCATCTTGTTTGGAAAGGCTGTGAATGAATAGACATTGTCTGCCAAGAAAGAAACCCTCAGAAACTGTGGTGCATCGTTCCCTATGATGTGCTGTAGAGCATTTGGTCCTGGAAAACCTGCTCCTCATTGTGGAATGGCAAGGTGGCGTTCATTATACCAAACGCCAATACAAGATTAATACAGACAAAGATAGCGACCATGTGGAGGCCTCTTGATCAAATATGAACATTGGGTCTTGAAAGGTCATGTAGTGTCCAACTGAGAAAGAGTGAGATATAGGCTTCCTTTATAACACCAATCTTTTTTCCTGTCATGTCAGTCAATCTTTCTGAAATTGAAGTGAGCACCAGCCATTATAGGATTGGGTGAAGGGTTCATATTTGCCATTTTACAAATCACCTTGACACAGACGGACATACAGTAAGACAAGCAAATAAACAGATAACAGACAGATGGACAGGCAGACAGGTAAACAGGCAGACAGGCGAGCAGGCAAACAAATAGAGACACAAACAGATGATGAATAGACAGGCAGATAGTCAGGCAGATTGGCAGAGCGGCTGACAGCCTGGCCGCTTTCCGGCAGAGAGGTATTGGCTAGAAAGAGTGGCTGGCAGGCAGACAGGCAGATGGACAGGCAGGCACCCATGCACACAGACAGAGACACAGACACAAAAGCAGACAGACAGGAGGACTGGAGGAGTAATAGATAGAGAGACTGGCTGGAAGAGAGACATGCAGAGCAGCAGACAGAAAGGCAGGCAGAGAGGTTGCCAGACAGACATGCACTGTTGGTAGCAGGACAGGCAGTTGGCGTAGGAAGGAGACATGGGGACAGCAAGTGCCTCTGGCAGAGAGGGAGCGCGAGATGGAGGGAGACAGAAATAGAGGAAGAGAGAGGAAGCGAAAGAGAGAGAGAGAGAGAGAGGGAGGGATGAGGTCAGTGCACGGCTGGCTGGCTGACTGTTGATCTGTGGCACTGGGCTGGCAGAAGAGACTCCTCAGGGAGAGAGCTGCTCCACACAGCCTGCATCTACATCCCCCCAGCCGTCCACCCATCTCTTCATCCCTCCATCCCCCAGCTGGGATGGAAAGACAAGCCTATGAAGAGAGAGACATTTAGCAAACAGTGGCACAGAGAGGTGAAAGAAGGGAAATGTGTACAAAATTAGGAGTCAGAGTGACAAATGCTATCCAATAATGGTTGGGGGAATGAATTAGGCGGAGAAATATAGGAGCGTGGTCTCCTCTCCTCTCCTCTGTAACACACTTGAAGGACACTGTGACAGGGCTTACTGCCACATGGGGCTCTACATGTACCCCAGGCTTTTAGAAAGGGGGACATGCGATATTCATTGTGCATCTTGTCTGGAGACAATGTGGATATAAGCTGTACATCGGACATCTCTGCATCACAAGTTCAGAAAAGGCAACTTCTGTTTATATTTATATAAAATGTATGTGTGTGTACTCACTTTTATCAAACTGTACATTTAACACATTTAGCTGGCCCTCACTTATCTAGAATAACGCACGGTGACATCAGCAGTGTGAGCTTCCCAGATCACCAACATTTTATACATGCAGCACTTAACCAATCAAATGTAGCAGTCAGAGCCAGATGGAGCAAACATATCTATTTCTGGAAAGATAATATATTACAGAGAAGTGCAGAGAAAGGTAAAAATAAACGTGAATGTGGAAAAGGTTTTATTTATTTACAGAACTAAGCATAGCTGTCATTGGTATGTGTCATATAATATATCCTGATCATATTTCCAGAGGAGCCTGGATAAACTGCATTGCTTAATGTTTAAAATGCTCAGATGCTACAGGAAAAGTCTTGGGCTTGCTAAAAAGCCTGTGGAGGTATTTTCAGGACACAGACGAAATGTTAGAATATTATGGTCGTTTTGACTTACCCCATGTTTGGACAGTTGAAATATTGAATCAGTATGTCGATATGTGATTTGAGGTGCTGAGGATGTTTTTTATGGCTTTCTCTTGGCTAGAGTTACACAAGGTTAATGTTACAGCCGTGTGTGGGAGTGTGAATGTGTGTGTGTGTGTGTGTGCATGTGCGTGTGTTAGTGTTTTGCTGCAGGGTGCAAAGCTGCTCCAAATGTCCATCTGCCGAGTTCACAATCCACCTGAGCCCACTCACATATGCACATGTGCCTCCCCCTCCCCATCCCACAACACAAACGCGTGCAATTGCACACGTGCCCATACACACATTCACATAGGCACACGCAGAAACGTGCCATAGCCTCAAACTTCAAATATTCAGTACATACCTGTACAGCCGTGCTGAGTGTGGTTCTTGTTTCAGTTCTTTTCAGACCTATCTTCATTCTCACAGTCATTTGCATAAAAACATCCCACCTTTTTTCAAGCTGTCACCTTGATGTAGCTGCAATACGCAGTGTGATATCAACATAACAAGTTTTCTGACAAAAATCCAGAAATGCACATATACATATTTTACAACAGGTGTTAAGTATGCAGGAAAAGGAAAGAATGCAGTGCAAGAGCCCAAACACATACAAACACACAAGCAAAACAGACATGAGCAAACATCCGTATACACACGACCATTCATAGAGTTTATGTCTGCATGTACGTTTACATATACACACGCAGCTCTTGTTTGCAGATGATTGTTTTTTCAGCTTGTATTTCAGTGTGGGCATGTGTGCTTGGCACACCAAGTGCCAAGCTGATAATTATTGAAACGAGCTTGTGACTCGCTGTCGCTACCACTCTGGCAAGATCTCTAAATCAGATTCATTTACAAATGCCACATAAAGCACCTGTTTCTTTTCTAGGATTTGGTATACATTTTCCAGTGACACTAGGCATGGCTCAGTCACTATATTCTCTTAACTAGAATAAAGACAAGTGCAGTCAAAATAAATGCTGCTTTTAATGTGTACTCTGCTCACTTATTCATCAGCTGAGCCAGCCAACATCAGCTCTGTGGTAGCCAAACAGGTGCCACGCAGCTGACATTTTATAGGTCTCTGAAAATGTGCATTGTGCCCCATATTCCACTTGGATTTTAAGGTTTTCTCTTGGACACATAATTTTTTTTGACATTATTGTTTGATAAGAAAAGTTATTAAATTGTATATTCTTTGAAATGTTTAAGATATGATTATTAAAAGTGTCCAATAAAAACTCATTCACATGCTAGTAGCTATTAACACCACATTGTGACAAACGGACATTTAAATTTCTCCATTGCTCCACAGACTCATCATAGTAGGAAAAGCACAGATGTTACTCATAACATTAATGATGGCTCTGTTCTATTAAAATTGTCTCAGTAAAATAAGCCATGACAGTTTCATAGTGGATTCTGTGGAATTCAGAAATCTTAAATTTTTTCATGATTTACATTGTTGTCATTATTTTTGACTCCTGAAGTGACATGTCTTCCATGAAAAAAGGTCCATCATGGACATTCTTTGAATTACCTTACTGCATTATAAAAACACAACAAGTGGCTATATATTTATTGTTTTTTTATTGCCACCTTCTTACAATCTGAAATACCAGATGTAACAGCATTGTTAACAGTGGCTTATATAATTATTATTATTAATAATTATTTATTTTCTGAGCCATTTAACCAATTTAGACAGCTTGACAATATACTAGGGATAGACCGATTATCGGCCGGGCCAATTATCGGTGCCAATATTCGGCATTTTGACGCATATCCGCATCGGCCTTTTTTAAAAATCCGACGGCTGATAAGAGATCAATTTAAAACTGGGTTATTTTGGCTCTGATGCAGCTGCGCCTCCCTGTCTGCAGTCACTACTCAGTCTCCAGCATTGTCCTGCCCACAGCACCATCTGATTGGTTACACGCAGAGCGGGCATGGGTAACAGCCAATCAGCAGTGCTCACACACACGGCGGAGAGGAGAAAAAGTTTTGTTGGGTGGAGAAGCTCCAGAGTTTTTTTATTTACTGTAGAAAACTTTAGGGAGCTATTTATTTGTTTAAGTTTTCATTTAACTTTGTAAGACATGCTGCTGCGGAGCTCCCTGCACTTTTTGTTAGAATTTTGAAACAAAGATGTTTATTGTCTAAGATAAAAAAAAAACCTTTAACATGTTGCAAATCTGAAAAGCTGTTTAATAAACAAATGCTTAAAGGCATTTAAACGAAGTTAAGTGTTGGAGTTTGTATTAGTCAAAAAAATTGAAATTTTGACGCCAATATTTTCACTTTTACTGCAAATGAATATCGACTCCAAATATCGGTTATCGGCCTCCTTGACTACTAATAATCGGTATTGGTATCGGTATCAGCCCTAAAAAAACCATATCGGTCTATCTCTATAATATACAGTGACAGGACTGGGTGGAGTATCAAGCCCCCATACTTTGTGGTACCCACCAAACCCTGTCAAACAGAACATTGAAAACTGTCAAATATGAAAAGTTGGCATTGAATGGCAGGTCAAATTTGTAGACCTCTTCCCTCATTCCTTTCTTAGATAGTTCTTTTTTTGAATCATAGCTTTAAATTTTGTGTAAGCTAAGCTATTGTAATGGTGTGTTTGTTGAATGAAACAAATGGTTTTGCAGGAAAGCGTGTTTATATTTCTCAAAGCAAAGTCTTACCAAAACGCATTAACAAAAAGAAACTCAGGTAACATACTGACAATATACTGTCAAAAAACATGGGGAAACAAAGGTCCCAGGCAGGACGACACAGGGCATATTGTCTATGTGGTGTTTTGGGGGGTTTTTTAATCTGAAAAACCTGAAATATATGATTCGATAATGACATTTGGCAATAGAGGTAAAATATTTGCATATGCATGTTCAGGTTTCACATCTGAATGACAACATTAGCTGCTAAGACTTAAATTTACACTGCTTCTGAACTGCACTTTGGATAGTCAGATACCAGATACTATCGGAAACCATTCTGACACCGGGGGGAGGGGTTCTGTATCTGAAACGCACAATCCAACACTCACACCCACTTCACGCTGTGATTGGCCAGAGAGACTGTCTGAAAATATGTGTCATTATATTAAATGATATTGCATCTCACAGCCCACTTTTCATCCCACATGCAAAACCTAAAGCCAAGTTAACTCTACTGATAATGTGTAGTTAAATTAATAAAAAGCTTTATGAGACAAATAATAACACTATCAGAAGTGACTCAAAAATTATATTGAATAATTACATAAATGACCAGATCAGGGAAAGTGAAGCTAATTTCAGACAGATAGCCTGCCTTTCTATCCGCTAATGGGCTGCCTTTCTGATTTTGTTAAAATATGTGGAATGATTTTGAATTGCCAGCTTGAACCTTGTAGACGGGGCTTTAGGTAATAAAGAGGGCACAGTCTGCCTGTGTGTGTACACCATAGAGAATGCTCTCTGGGTGTTGGGAGGCTATTTCAAATTACTGTGTGATTCATTCAAATCCAAGCAATTGAGTTGTCCAGGCTTGACTCCCACAACGAAAAGAGTCCTGAGTAGAGGAGATTGGTCTGCCCAATAGCTGGCGATGAAAGCAGACACCAGCGATCAGAGTATTTAGAATGCTCAGAAATAGGTGCCTTCCTACAGGAAGATATGTAAATTCAGTTTCAGCCAGTGTGATGTGCCGTGGTGTGTGCTCGAGATAAAGGAATTGGGGATATTCACCGTCATCTGCCGGTGATCAGGAGAGAGAGACAGCACGTAAGGTGGATGTTTCTTCTGCCTCTTTCTGGCTCGCCCTCATGGATTTACTGTACATCAATGAATGTAATACCAAAGTGCATGGCAAAAACTGTGTCTGTTTACCTGGGCTCGCCTGTTTCAAAAAGCAGCGCTGTTGCTGCTTGTACCTGGGAGGTGTGCTGCGTGGGGGAGGTGGGGAGGCCAGCCCATGTCATCCCGGGTGCCTGTAGCCTGTGACAGACAGCCCCATCTATCTGGCAGACTGCATCATTGTACCTGGGTAGACACACAGGGGTGTGGCATGGGGCAGGTGTGCAGTGGTAGCTGAAGGAAAGGAGAGAGAGGAGGAGTGAGATGATGAGGAAAGACAGAGAGAGGATTTTAGAGACAACTAGGAACAGAGCCTCACTGCAATGAGACCTGGGTGCACCACACACACACACATGCACACACACAAACTGAGTGTGTATTTACATCAGGCGTACCGTGCAATTGTACCTGCACACACAACCACCTCCCAGTTATTGATCAACATGGCTACCACGGTGGACACCCGGTGGATCCGATGAATTATAACAGATAATTAAAAATGTCATCAACACAAAGGAGTTACCACGAATGAGTGAAAAAGAAACGCAACATAAATCAGCGAGTAATGTTTTAGTTAACCCCATCCGAGAGGAAAGACAGCGCAATCCCCATACTCGTTACCCTGCACGATACTGCACTGATCCTACCGTCAGTAAAGCAAAATACTGCCAACCAAAGCCTAGGATCTAATATCATTTGCCAGCCATCAGATCTGGCGAGAACAAAACTTCGCAGATATGAGCATCGAGAAAGGTCATCGAAGGTCAACGTTAGACGACATTGCTTGCATTACATGATAAATCAAGGTTAAAAATTCAGGTACTGAAATTGCCCTGACATAGATCACATTTATAATATGAACCCCTGCTCATACCAGAATAACATAAATAGTGATCTGATCGCGGAAAGCTCTACGTGGTCAGTCCACATCTCCACAGGCGGAACATCTTGAGACCATTTTGACCTTCAAACAAACATATAATTAACCAATTACAAATGATTGTTAGTTTTAAGAAGAGAACACCCAGGCAAAATGATTAAACAATTAAGAAGACAATTGAACAGTCTGAGGATCAGATCTCAGCTTGTGGTCTCGCATCCATCCCGGCACGTACATCTAGTACTTAGAGTCGTCCGCCAGAAAGACTGATCACTCTAGATACATAAATGCCAGGGCTGAACAGCCATGGCAGTACACACACATAAGGACAAACTTGACTTCACTAGGCAACTGTCACCGAATAAGATCATCACCAAGAATGAAACACAAGATGTACTTTGACCTAACAATGAACACCAACCAGACGGCCACCAATGAAACAGGATTTCAATTCCTTGAAGCCTTTGAGGGTTTTAGCTTAGTATTTTATCAGATCTGAAATTGTTTCAACAGCACAATAATAAGTACAAGAAATTGCATGCCAAGAACTTAGTAGTTTAGGATGCCATTATATAGCTTACGTATCTTTATTTGGTAGTCCATCAAAGAGGGACAACAGGTTCATTTTTTCACCTATAGAATGTCCTATCTAGTACATGTCATACTGATACAAAACAAGAAAGAGTTTTTAACTACTAATGTATCAACAATCATTTTTTAACATCTTAAATATTAAATGTCAGTCTTGAAATGTGGGTTGGGGTAATGTTAGCTGTATCAAACTGCTAATTTTATATGAATCCACTCAAATCCTAGCCCTGTATCAGTCTACATTTGCCAATAAAATAAGAGAAGCACAAGTTTGGGCTAATGTCAGGCATACAGAATAATCTGACCAGACAATAGTCATGTTTTAGTTTGGGCTTTCAGTAAGTCAATCACAAATTAAACTTGTTCTGCCCATAGTTAATATAATCTTCCATAGCCTGGCCATTCTAACCAGTGGAGAAAGTCACGTGCTATAAAAAATGAGAGAAGTTTACCGCCTGATGCCTTTATCCATATCCAAACAGGAGAGACAAAAGCTTATCATAGTGTGAAATGTCATCTTGTAAAATGCTAGCTGTATTAAGCAGTTGTAGTTTTCTATCATCCGCGAATCTACATGATGGAACTCAGTGTCACTTGCTCCACAGCCTAAATGTTTCCGTTCATTCTCTAATTACCATCATCTGGCAGAAAAATAAGTAGTCAAACCTGGACAGGTCCGGCCACCAGTGTGAGAGAATCTAAACACCTCAGCACTGCGCAACAGTGACAGTTTTGCAGGTGAGGCGAGCCTGCCATACAGCTCTCTGACTTTTTCCACCATGCTTCCTTCAAGTCTTTTGCTGGCCCTCACTCTCGACAGGTACCTATAGCTGCTGGGATGAGAGATGGTGTGCTGCTAAGCTCATCTCTCTCTCTCTCTCTCTCTCTCTCTCTCCATCTTGAACCCCCACACTTCCCTCGCCACAGTACATTCTCTTGCTCGCTATCTGTGTGAGTGGGTTGGGTCAACTGAATGGTGCCATTTGCACATGCACACACATGCAGGGCGGAAAGAGGAATGTCAGGTCAAGGCCCTGGCTGCCATGCAGGTGGGAATCAAGGGGCCAAGGCTCAGCATGTGTGTGTGGTTGGGGGGTGCTTGTATTTTATGAGGTAGAAGCAGGTGGAATTAGGCAGAAGATCTGCCAGAAATCATTCATAAAATCGACATTGGATTTTGTCATTGCTAATACCAGGAATGCAAAGTTACACATTTTTACATACACAGTATACTAGATGCCCATGCCCAAATTCACTTTAAATTGCTGCCAACTTTTTTTTCTGAATGAAAATGCTTTTAGGGTGCTCCAGTGGCTTTAATCTTATACAAACCATCACTCTTGACACTATTTTCAAAAACACGGCAGTAGTTGTAAAATGAAAATATAGTTTGAGTGGCCCATTGTTTCACATTAGGGTTTTGTGTTAATAGCCCTTTTCAAAGTTGTTTGCGCTATCCCCTTACAACATACTCGTTTCTAGATTGGCCAGACTTATTATTCACACTACAAAGGAAGTGGAAAGAAAAAGTGGAAAGCAGAGGTGTGTGTGTGTGTGTGTGTGTGTGTGTGTGAGTGAGGAAGAGTAGAAAAAGACCCCCTGCTGGTTCAAAGTAGAGTCCGCTTATGCACATGCACATAACCACCACCGCTCCTTTTACATAACACACAACAGCTCTCTGAACACTCACTGTATATGCCTATGGTTGTGTTTGTCCTGAGGGTCCAGCTATTGTTATGATTTAAGCTGCTTTGTGATAGGTTGGGAATGACTGTGGTGTCTGTGTGTGTGTATGTGCTATGGGCCATCTGGTGGGCTCCCTATGGGGGCCTTCATTCTTTGTGATGGTCCCTATATACCATCAGCACCTCATCTGTTCTCTCCCATACATTCTCTCAATTAACAGCACCGGATGGAAGGAATCAAAGACGGGCAGGGTACACAGGCAGTGTCTGAGTGCACATTTTCACTCCGACACTTCCATCTCTTTTTATCTCTTTCTTCTCATACAATATATGGGTTGTTTCTTTTTGTGGTGGGACTGTATATCTTCCTCCACTCTCCCTCCCATTTTCTCTCCTCCTCTAACTCAGCGAAGGATGGAGAGCTGAGGAGAGAAATCATGAAGGCAGGCACGGATCATTAGCTATATTTGTCCCCACTTCCTGCAGAAGATGATAGATCTAGCTAATTACCCCATGTTGCCAAGCCTATCGCACACGACAAGCGGCCGTTGTTATGGCGGAAATCAACGTTCACTTTGGCGTGTGCCGCATAGCTGATGCTATATGACTATTCATGAGCCTGGAGTCAAAGGAGAAGAGGAAATTTCAAATCCTGTCATAGCTGTATGTGAATGTGATTGTTCTGGAAATGATTTTAATGATGTATGTTCTCCATCTTCTTCTTCCCTCTTTGTAGAAAATGAGTTTGGAGGAGACGTGGTGAGCCGTTCCACTCCAGCTGAACGTCTTTAGGTCACAGTGGAAGCAGACGTCTGGACCAAAGAGCTGTCTCAACCCCAAACCATTTCAGGTAGAGTTTAGTATATCCTGTTTTCACACCTAGCCCAGTTCAAAACTGTTATATTTTGTTTAATCATATTTGCATTTTGCTGGTTCTGATGCAGATTTGCATGATAAATCTTTTCTATTGGCATTTGGAATTTGGCATTTTTTCATAATGTTTTATTAATTTCTAAAACAGAAACATTATAAATGACAACTTGACAGCATCAATATAAAAACCATGCTGCACATTGCACAGCAAAATAAAATAAATTTTAAAAAGAATAGAACAAAAACAGTGCCATAGTGTTCTAGAGAAAAGTAGGGATAAAACAATTAGTAGACCAGGCAACAGAGAGGTTAAGGAGGTAATTGTCTATCACTCTCTTTATTGTCTTAAATTGACTGACAGGAGAACCCCTGCTACACAAAGATCTCCAACAGTTTTAACTCCTCTTGTGTGTCAGACATACAGTAGATCATCTTTGGCCAGAAGTGAAAGAATTAATTAGTGGTAGAAGCTCAGATGAAAAGTTTCCACAGCCTGCCTGTTTGGTAGTACGAAATCTTTTTTTTTTTTTTTTTGAGTCATGTTTTTTCTCTTGTCCTTTCAATGGACAATTTCAGTTCTTGAAAACCATGTTCAAACATGAACTAGTACAAACCAGTTTTTAAAGACTCCTGACACAACTGACCTCCAATAGCAGTTTAATTTATTCTACTTCCTCCATAATGAATGCAGTTCTCAAAGATAAAATATTTTTCATACAAGGCAATACAGCTGAATAGAACTGAAATTTTTGAAGGAAAAAGCATTCACCCTCAGATCCACTTATAGTAATATAGAGGCTATATAGCAATTGTTTAAATTATGAATACACCTCTGTTCAAATCCTGGACTGTAACAGCACTGTCATCACTGGACCAACTGATAAATTGTTGTATTGTATTAGTCCTTTTCTATTTTAAAGCCTAACATTAATACACAGGCTGTTACTGGTTGGGAATCCTCTCCAGTTTTCTAACATAGTCCTCACTCTCTTCTAAACATCCTCTCTCTCTATACCCTACCTCGCTATCTATGCCGGTTTGGCATGTTTACTGTCACTAGATGATGCATGGCGTAAATACGTATTTGCAGTGAAATCAGATAATGCCAGTGCTAGTTTTGTTGGCTCCCTATTACCACTGAATACCATCTGGTCTGTATATATGTGTGTGGTGGGAGGGTGGGGTTTAGGCATGTATCTCGGCATTTCTCCCAAACTTCAAAATTGAAAACAGGAAACTGACGATGTGAATTATTTGTGACCAGATGTCTGAGCAGCAATCCACCACCAAACAATAAACACACATACACACACACACTAAAATGCTTGTTTTGTGTCTCAGTGCATATTACAGTAATCGCTGCATTCTTATCATGTTTCATTCAGTAATATCCAATTCTTTTCTATCAAACTAGCAGCCTCTCAATTTCTCTGTCTGGTGGCATTACTGTAATATGCACTGAGACATAAAACAAGCATTTTGTATGTGTGTGTGTGTATGTGTGTTTATTGTTTTGGTGGTGGTGATTGGGCGGGGGGGGGGTTGCTCAGACATCTGTCACAACAATTCACATCGTTATCAGTTTCCCTTTGTTTTCACCTTGAAGTTTTGGGAGAATGCGTTTCAGGCATATGGCGCCCAACCCCACCCTCTACCACACATGCACATGTGCGCACATACAAAATGCTTGTTTTATGTCTCAGTGCATATTACAGTAATCGCTGCATTTCTTATCATGTTTCATTCAGTAATATCCCAATTCTTTTCTATCAAACAGCAAGAAGCCTCCTCAATTTCTCTCTGTCTGGTGGCATCCCTGTGTCATATATAATGATGAAGACACACTAATAACAACAGGCACAGCCACTTTCATCTCCAAGGCAGAGAATTTACATATGATTTTTGTACTGATGTCGACCGTACAATCAATACCAACACAAACACAGTTGGAATTTGGGCAGCTGCGTTTTCCAATATGTGAGCTGAATAAAAAGTTTCACCGCATTCCACATTCCATTCACAACGTGCATATATTTTCAAAGGGGTCCAATCTTCAATGAGAATATAGCTTTGTGCTGAATTAAACACTTGTGTTTATAGGCTTAGATGGTGTGCATTTGAAATGGGATGCAGTCTGCTCTTCATGCAGACATTTCATCCCCGACCTTGTGTGTTTTGAAAGTGAATAAAATCCTTACACAATATATGCTGCAAAATATGCCACATGGATTTAAAATGGATGCAAATTACATAACATGGAAAGACTTTCTGTCACACACATTTAGAGGCAAAGAATAGTAAACAGGAATATGAGGTACATGGTTTTATACCTATTGAATACAAATGGGGTCATGTGTGAAATAAAATGATAAATTACAACAATACAAGTACCTACCCGTTGCTTAAGTACTCCCAACACTGAGGTTATCCAGCAAAGCAATCAGTGAAATATTGCCTCACCTTTTTGGTATGATCCTTGAAAATTGTATAAATGTAATTATATTATATTATTATGAGCCAAATGAATGTCAGCGCCATTTCATTACATTTTATTTTTATTTGAGTGACAGGTCACACTACTCCGCTGTTATATGCTGTAACTTAAAGGAGAAATGAATGGACAGTAAGACCATGTTTTGTTATACAATCAGTAATTTGAATTCTTGTTAAAATTGCTTGTTGTGCAGTGATAGGAAAATATACAGAAGTTTGAAGTTTGCATCATTATATGTGTTTGCTTAGCCAATCTAAACTTTTGAAGCTGGGATGAACGTGACTCTGGTTATTCATCTGGGCCTATAATGCCATTGATCCAGGGTCTAATTGAGACACAGACAGAGAAGGAGTGGGCCTCTTCCTAATCCTCAATAAGCAGGCTAACCTTCATTACAGCCGTGACATTTTCCCATGGGGTGCTAAGAGAGAGAAAAAGCCAGACAGAATATGAAGGGCTCTCCAACATATGGCGAGCTGCAGAGGCGTGCATGCTTCCTGGGTCCAACTCTCACGAGGAGCCTTGAGGGAAGGAAGCGGAGGCGACAAGACTTACACTGCTTCTGCCGTTATTGTTACTGTTGTTTTATTCTGCTGCTGGATTCGCTAGTTGTTGACACTGTGTTCAGTGCTGATGCAGGCCTCGCTTAAAACTGGGGCCCTCAGAGAGAGTCTGACAGCTTCAGATAGGCTCTGTTAGTATTTGTGTGTGTGTGTGTGTGTGTGTGTGTGTGTGTGTGTGTGTGTGTGTGTGTGCGCACTTCCTCTAAACATGCATTTAAACAAGTCAGTGTCATATTTTAGTCCACCGTGGGTATTTTTCTTTTAACCGGGGGAGCATTCTGCAAGCAGGTTGGCTTTTGCTCTTGTTTTCAATATTTCATTCATTTTATTTTCAAATCTCTAGTCAGTATTTTCAAACCAGGCAGCTGACTCCAATAGGTTAAAGTTCTACACAGAGATTGTTTTCATATATCTACTTAAATGTAATCATCAGCAGCATCGTCAAATAAACAAATGGTTCTTTCTATCAGAAATAATTTATTCCCAGTACACATTAAAGCTACTGCAGCTTAAACACTGTGATACGAATGCTGTTGCAAAGTTTTGCATCTCTAACAGCAGGAAAAGCCTTTTTTTTTTAAAGAAGTGGAACAGGAACAGTACCTTCTACACAGACTAAGATTTCCAATAGAAACTCAAACTTTAAAATTCTTGAAAAAAGAATCACAGTCCCACCCATGCTGTGTGATTGACAAGTGATCTGCTTATTTAAGTGCAGAAATGGCAGCAGTGAGTACATAGCAACTAAAATGAAGAAAAAAAGGTAGAAAGAGACATCTCAAAGTTTAGATTTAAAGATGAATTAATAATTGAATTACTCAATCAAGTGATTAGGAGGACAGAAATATTTAGGGCTATAATGTTTGTGCCCTATTTTTTTAGACATAGAGGAGTCAATATGCTGAGGAAGTCTACATATGCAACATTATTTCTCTTCTACTTTGAAATGGATTACACTGAGGGGATGCTATCACTCCTGCTCATAGTGCAGATTGTTCCAGAGAGACTCTGATTAAACAAAACAATGTTGAGTGCAATGAGAGACACCCAGCAAGAGGAGAGGGACCTGCTCACATGGCTACCTCAGAAACATTCACATACATTCCACATACAAACACACACACACACACACACACTACGAGTGCTCAGTCTCCTGAAGGGGGAGGGGAGGAAACTTGATTGATAAGTTGTTATTTTCCCTTTTCCCTTTTTTTTTTTCCCAAGAAATGATGTATTATCTGTTGCCATGGGAACCACAGTTACACTTGATGTAAATTATATACATATAGATATTTTAGGTTTTCTCCCACACACCCACATAGTACTCTCAGCCTCCCCAAAATACTTCAGGTCGTTTCTCTCGCTGCTACGCTAATAAGATTTACAAGGTATCCCTGCCTTTCATCATTTTATTTTTCTCCCGTTGAAACATTTATGGGCATTCATAAAGAAACACACCATTAGGGCTGAGGGGCTCTACAGTACAGTAAGTGTGGTGTTAATAAATCATGTTTAATAAAAAGAGACATCCAAACATGGCCGCAGCCCCTGTCATAGTCCAAGCGCAGCTAGAACAAATATTTACGGACATCTGGAAATAACAGTGACGACCAGAGGCGTTCAGGCACCTCAACTATTTATGATGTGTTGGTAAGGGGATAAACCTACCTTTAGAAGGAATGTAGGTCTGACATACTGACATATTGTAGCATATGTATATACACATACACACACACACACCATTCAGCCACAACATGAAAAGTAGTAACTGGTATCAAATTAAAAATTTAGAAATGTGAAAACAGTAACATCATAGAGAATGAAATATATGCCTCAAACTTTCTTGCAAATTTTTAAAAAGTGAATTAACAAAGGGGATCTCATAATTAATTTGTTCATCTGTCTTTTCATAATTTGTGTTGGTTTTTGAGTTATGTTTGGAAATTCACACACTCCTGACATCATAACCATATCAGATGAGTCTAATATTGATTTTTGAGAGATCCATTTTCCATTATTTATAATTCAGCAGGGCAGATGTATTGGCAATGAGATTTTATAGGTCGCATTTACTCAACAGTGATTTAAGATAACAGGAATCTAAATGTTCCTTACTCTGTAAATTACTCAAATCATTGACAGTCATGTAGACCTGCATGAGATGTTCCATCTAACATCAGGTGTGAATTGCATGTCTGACAAGGGGGAAAGAGTACTCTGAAGCTGAGAGAATATGTATCCAAATTAAAGATAATTTAGTTGCTGTCTGTTGTGTGTTTAACAGCTTGTTTGTGCCTTCTCTGCAGATGGAGTTGGATGCAGACGATAAGCGCCATCGAACACGCTCCAAAGGTATCTGCATGGATACACACACATACACACAGGCGGCAGTGCCATTCAGGGTGACCTTCACTCCCCCAACAAAAACACACATGCACAGACACAAGCACGCACATATACTGTACACACACCACTGCACAAATCCCAGACTGTCACACTTGAGTTGCCTTTTCTCACTGCTCTCTCTCCCTCACTATCTCTCTTTTTTCATATCTTCCAGAAACAGAATCACAGTCCACATTTTAGAGTTTTATTCAAAATGAAATATCTACTGCAGTGACATATAATCCAACAAAACGATACATAGTGCAAAACGAAAACAAAATATGGAAAAACAACAGGTAACCCTTGGTTTTAGCTGACAAACAGTGTATGTGGTGATAACAGATACACTTTTTTACTTTTGTATTACCTCCACCTTACCTTACCCCTACCTTACTTGGTTACATAAAACTACAGCAAACACTGAATAGGCTCATCAGTCATTACTCCCAGCCAGCTGCCCTGTCCACTCTGATAAGTTTAAAGCATGTAAAAAAGAGGTGCCCATCAGAGGACTCTCTTTATACATATTTTATCCCGTCTAACTTTAGAAAGTATCTAACATCTCTGACCAAACAAGGAAATAGGTGGTGACCATTGTTCCTACATTATGTGGATCAAACACTTTGTCAGCCATGTAGTGAAGGCTATGACCACAAGGTCCTTGTTTGATTGAGTTACAGGCGTCCTCTGCTTGTCGGCCAGTGAGAGAGCAAACGTGTGAGTGGAGGACAGGCACTGTGTCCTAAATGACTCCATCTTTCACTCATTCTGTTCTTCCTCTATATACGACAATCAAAAGTATGAGGCTATACATATTTTTTTCCATTTCATGAATATTTGAGGGCACTATGTAGGGCATAAATTTCACACTCAGAATTCAAACCCTCAAATAAAATGGCTGACAGTAAATATAGTGCAAGTTTAGATGATAAGGAGTGATGTCAAACACAGCCTACGTCTCTTTCTCTCTCTGCTGCGCGCTCACACTCATTTTAGGCAATTATCATATTGAAAAATAAGAGCTGATGCCAGCTGGTAGGCTTAACCCAACGTTTGTACTTATGTCTTGGATTTTATTTTAACTATCCAGTCTATCAACATGTTACATCAACAGGCCACTGATATTTGAATAGAATAGAACATAACTGTCCGTTAGAGTGGAAAATTATTAAGCATGCCGAAACACAAAAACAAGACAAGAACATATAACATATAGAACAAATGTGAAAACAAACTATTGAACAAACCAACACTGAAATATAAAAACAGTTAAGTCAATTGACATAATATTTTTTTTTACAAATTTGAAACTACAGAATATTTTCACCACAGACCTTTGTCTTTAAAATCATCCAAAAGGATTTTACCCATGTTTTGTATTATTTATTTTGCTGATAGAATTCACACTTCACACTTCTAATACTCAGTGTGTTATTGATGTCCCTGATTTTTTTGAAAATTATAAATATAAGTGTGTTGAATTGCATTGCATGCACAGCAAACTACCCATAAGAGACAACATATTTTCCTTTTTTTCCTTTTTCTCCAGTCTTTTAATCACATATTGCCACTTTAAAGTTCTTGTTGGGTGAGTTGAGTGGGTGGAAGGTAGAACACACTTATTTAGTATATGTTGTATATTTTATTTTTTATACATTTTATTTTTATTCTATTTTCATTTTTATTCTATTTTATATATGTTATATACATATCATATACATATTTATATTTCTTGTTTTATTTTCTTCTTTTTCTGAGAGAGAGAGAAACGTTATTTTGATTTTCTGTATGCCCTGCACATAGAGATAATTGACAATAAAAAATGTTGAATCTTGAATCTTGAATATCAGATTAATAGCTGTATACATTAGCCCTCCATATGCACATCTACTGAATAAAGAGCTGTTCACTAAAAGAAATCAGCCTCTCAGAAAAAAAAATATTCCATGTTATATTTCCTTTTAGAAGCACTAAATGATAATCATAAGGATATATTTCCTAAAGTAAATATACATAGTAATTTTCAGTTGTGTCTACTTTTCTATATTTTACTGAGTTCAAAGTATTTCACTGGTAATTTATTTCATAGTTAACCTATGCAGATAATAAGCAGGTTCCTCTTTCTGTGTTATACAAAGAGACTGTGGATTTAGCATGCTCAAGTCTGTCCTGTTTCATAATCATCTCTCTCTCTCTCTCTCTCTCTCTCTCTCTCTCTCAGTGCCTGTGGATCTAGCATTAACAGAGCTTTTCAGGTCAGTGGATTGGAAAACTACACTGCACAAACATACATACACACACACACACAAAAGCAACATGTAAACACCAATGCACAGACAGAAGTAAATAGCCAGAGTTACATTCTGTGACCCACCAAATTGGCTTGTTGTTGTTGTCTTAGTGCCCAGGTAGAGAGAATCAAAATTGCACCTGGATCAACTGTCACCTTATTACCATCCAGAGACATTCTTGCCTTTCCTCTGCTGTTTGATAGCTGCCTCACTTTAACAACTACTCACTATTGTGTGCTTTGATGGCAGTTCGTGATTCTTTTCTCTCCTTGCTTTCCCTCTCTATTTTTCTGTCTCCTCAGCCAGTTAGAAGTGATACTTAGGTTATTTCACTTTCTCCTCATATAGTGTGAATTCTCACTTTGTCTCCTGCCTTTCTTTTGGACATCTTCAATGTCACAGAAGATGATAACAGCAGAAGAGAAACAATACACCAAATCTTCTTCCTCTAGAAGTTACTGGCTAATTTCCATATGAAATATTAAATAAGAGGTCTCCTTAATGTTCCAACTAGATCGACTTAAATAATTCTGTTTTTGTCTCATGTACTTGATGATATTTCTAGTATGATAGCCAATTATCAACTAATACCCATGCAGCACAACTCTTTTCTTCTCCTTCTACGCCTACAGCTTTAAAGTTCTTGTTGGGGTGAGTTGGGAGGGTGGAAGGTAGAACAACTTTATTTCAAATTTAAAGGTTTTCTTTGTCAATGTAAAAGTTTCTTCCCAGTATATTTTTAAGAGCCATTGTCGCTTTTTTTAAACTGCAAATGTGAGAGTAGCTTCAAAGTTAATTAAAAAACATGTTAAAAAGATAGTAGCTAACTTAATTTCTAATTGTTGTCAATGACGTTACACTGACGTGGCAGGTTTTTATGTTGTAAGATTTTGTTTATCCTAATCTTTGGAAATGTGTGGAAAAAAAATGCAAATTGTAATGCAATGTGCTGGTACACTATGGCTTTACCTGAATCAGATCAGTTTTGTATATATTATTCATATTGCTGCACAGTGATTTGTACAGTCCAAGACCTGCACAAATCTTCTATACCAGCTTCATGTCGAGTCTTAGGATTTGGCCAAGACTCACGTTTAGAGTCCTCTGATCATCATCTGTGATGTAAAAATATCAGATTTACAGAGAACAAAAGTACAAGTCTTGCTCATAGTTTAGCTTACAAATTCCTTGGCACACTGAGGAGCATCTCAGGATTTTGAGACTTCACGAGCATGTAGTACTGAAGCTGAATAAATCTGAGAAACCAGGGAATCACAAAGAACTGCGCCACTTTTCCTCTCCATTTCCAAGGACCCTTCTATTATTACAGTTAGACTGGTAGTAATGTGATTTTGATTCGGTTTGTAAAAATATATAGTTTCGCAATGTTGTTATTCTGTTTTGTAGATTTTTTAAAGCCGCAGGATTCAACTGACAAAAATCAGGTTCAACTCAGTAGCTTCAGCTCGGCGATCTGAACCAACAATGTTTAAAGGCTGCCTTTGCACACAGGTAAGGACCAAAATGATACAATAAACTACCACTTTCAACGAAATAGCTTTGTTATCTGCTATTCATTACAATTACTAATTTTAAATAGTGGCTCAATGGAGCATCCACTCCAATTTGCATTTAACAGGTTATTGACATAGTATATATTTTTAGCCTTTAATTATTTTCACTATTGCTTGTAGTAGTCTCTGTTTGGGAATTTAAGGGTGGGTATTTCAGTGTCCTCTACTTGTTCTGGTGTTGTTTCTACCCAGTTATGTGTGAATTTCATTTTGTCCTTGGCTGTATTAGGTAATGCAGTTATGATAAGGGTTCTTGCCACTATATATCAATAACAATATTCCACCTGGAAGATTACTGTGTAGCCTTTAGCTGATATTCACAGATAGCACAAGGTGTACCTCCTCCTCTCTCTCCCCAATCCTTCATCCCCTCCGCCTCATATTCATTCTCTCCTTCCTTATTTCATCAGTTCCACCTTCCTCTCTCACTTTTCTCTCTCACTCTCTTCTCTCTCCTCTCTCTCCTCTCTCTCTCTCCCTCCCTCCCTCATTCTGCTGCTGCCTGCAGACAGTAATTAATCAGATCGGCGTGGCTTCATCTCCAGCTGAGGCGTCATAATGTCAATAATAATGTTGCTCGATGGCCTCTCTCAGAGAGCTGATAGTCTTCAGGGACTAACACGCTTGACTTCATGGAGTAGCCTGTCAGATAGGCTGTTGCTGCCATGTACGTTTGGTGTGTATACATGTCTGTTTATTCGTACATCCCCTCTTAAAGACTGTGCTCACATACAGTATGCGCAGCACACAAGCACAGAATGGGCTTAGTATTACATCTTATTAACAAGTGTCGGGTTAACGACAGTGACAACTGAACTGAGGGAATGCAAATTCACCGTATGTTTTTTTATATTTAGATGCACACACATAATAAGACTGACTGAGAATACTCAGTAAAGACAGGCTAACCTCTACATGATAAATGAATGAATTTATCAATTTTGTTAAAGTATTAACATTAATCTGGACTTTTTCTGTTTTTAAAATCATTATTTATGCTGTTGGCAGAGTTTGTTGCTTTCAGATCAAGTCAAACCCGTATGTTAGCTGGATCCTGACTTGTTATACACAATCCATAAATGGACATGGATAAATGACACCATCAGTACCAGTAGAATAATGTTGATGCGGCTATGTGAGAAACATACATAATTGGAGAGTCATTGTCACCTATTTAATTTTCACAGCTGTATTGCCAAACCTCAAGAACCTATACATGCTAAAAAATACCGTCAGAATAAAATCAGCACCTTTGAGGGACCAACCAATTTTAGTTTGGCTATAAAGAAATGTATTCAGTTAAACGTTTTGACTAAGAGTGTTATGGGCAGTTTCAAGAAATTGTCGCGTTGACATGAAAACAGTTAAATTCTCTCTCTCTCTCTCTCTCTCTCTCTCTCTCTCTCTCTCTCTCTCTCTCTCAGTGCCTGTGGATCCAGCATTAACAGAGCTTTTCAGGTCAGTGGGATTGAAAAACTACACTGCACCAAACACACATACACACACACACACAAAAGCAACACAAACACCAATGCACAGACAGGCGTAAAATAGCCACAGAGTTACATTCCCGCACCCACCAAATTGGCTTGTTGTTGTTGTCTTAGTGCCCAGGTAGAGAGAATCAAACAGCACCTGGATCAACTGTCACCTTATTACCATCCAGAGACATTCTTGCCTTTCCTCTGCTGTTTGATAGCTGCCTTCACTTTAACAACTACTCACTATTGTGTGCTTTGATGGCAGTTCGTATTCTTTCTCTCCCTCTTGCTTTTCCTCTCTATTTTTCTGTCTCCTCAGCCATGAAGTGATACTTAGGTTATTTCACTTTCCTCCCTCATAGTGTGAATTTCTCACTTTGTCTCCGTCTCTTTCTTTGGACATCTTCAATGTCACAGAAGATGATAACAGCAGAAGAGAAACAACAAGCACCAAATTCTCTCTTCCCTCTAGTTAATACAATTCCCCCATATGAAATATTAAATAAGAGGGTTTTCTCCTCTTTTAATGTTCCAACTAGACGACTTAAATAATTCTGTTTTTGTCTCATGTACTTGATGATATTTAGCATGATAGCCAATTATCAATTCATTACCCATGCAGCACAACTCTTTCTCTCCTTCTACGCCTACAGCTTTAAAGTTCTTGTTGGGTGAGTTGAGTGGGTGGAAGGTAGAACACAACTTTATTTCAAATTTGAAGGTTTTCTTTGTCACTGTAAAAGTTTCTTCCCAGTATATTTTTAAGAGCCATTGTCGTTTTTTTTTTTTAAACTGCAAATGTGTGAGAGAAGCTTGAAGTTAATTAAAAAAACATGTTAAAAGATAGTAGCTAACTTAATTTAATTGTTGTCAATGACGTTACACTTGATGGCAGGTTTTTATGCTGTAAGATTTTTTGCTTTATCCTAATCTTGGAAATGTGTGGAAAAAATGCAAATTGTAATGCAATGTGCTGGTACACACTATGGCTTTACCTGAATCAGATCAGTTTTGAGAAGTATATTATTCATGGCTGCTGCACAGTGACGGTACAGTCCAGCGCACCTGCACAAATCTTCTATACCAGCCTACATGTCGAGTCTTAGATTTGGCCAAGACTCACGTTTTAGAGTCCTCTGATCATCATCTGTGATGTAAAAATATCAGATTTCCACAGAGAAATAAAAAGTACAAGTCTTGCTCATAGTTTAGCTATAAATTCCTTGCACACTGAGGAGCATCTCGTATCTTTTGAGACTTCACGAGCATGTAGTACTGAAGCTGAATAAATCTGAGAAACCAGGGAATCACAAAGAACTGCGTCACTTTTCCCTCCATTTCCATGACCCTTCTCTATTATTACAGTTAGACTGGTAGTAATGTGATTTTGACCTGGTTTGTAAAAATATATAGCCTGCAATGTTGTTATTCTGTCTTTGTAGATTTTTTTTTAAAGCGCAGTGATTCAACTGACAAAATCAGGTTCAACTCAGTAGCTTCTCAGCTCATGATCTGAACCAACAATGTTTAAAGGGCGGCCTTTGTACACAGTGTAAGGACCAAAATGATACAATAAAACTACCACTTTCAACGAAAATAGCTTTGTTATCTGCCATTCACAATATACCAGCCACTCTTAAACAGTGGCCTTAATGGAGCATCCACTCCACTTGCATTTAACAGGTTATTGACATACAGTATATATTTTTTACTCTTTAATTATTTTCACTATTGTTTGTAGTGTAGTCTCTGTTTGGGAATTTAAGGGTGGGTATTTCAGTGTCCTCTACTTGTCTTTGCAAGTTGTTTCTACCCCAGTTATGTGTGAATTTCATTTTGTCCTTGGCTGTGTATTAGGGGGTGGTTGCAGTTATGATAAGGGTTCCTGCCTACCTATATATCAATAAATAATATTCCACCTGGAAGATTACTGTGTAGCCTTTAGCTGATATTCATAGATAGTACAAGGTGTACTCTCCCTCCTCTCTCTCCCCAATCCTTCATCCCCCTCCGCTTTCATTCATTCTCTCCTTTCCCCATTTTCTATCAGTCTCACCTTCCTCTCTCACTTTTTCTCTCTTTTCTCTCTCACTTTCTCTCTCTTCTCTCTCCTCTCTCTCTCTCTCTCTCTCTCCCTCTCCCTCCCTCATTCTGCTGCTGCCTGCAGATAGTAATTAATCAGGGGATCGATGTGAAGCCTATCTCCAGGCTGAGGCGTCTATAATGTCAATAATGCTGCTCGATGGCCTCTCTCCCCAGAGAGCTGATAGTCTTCAGGACGAACACGCTTGACTTTGCATGGAGCAGCCTGGGCTGGGTCAGATAGGCTGTTGCTGCTATGCGTGTGTGCATGTTTGTGTGTATACATGTCTGTTTATCTGCACATCCCCTTCTTGTAAGACTGTGCTCACATACAGTATGAGCACATACACAAGAATGGGCTTAGTATTACATCTATTAACAAGTGTCGGGCGAATGACAGTGAGCAACTGGAACTGAGGGAATGCAAATTCACTGCAGTGTTTTTTATATTTAGATGCAATACACATAATAAGACTGACTGAGAATAGATCAGGGTAAAGACAGGCGTGTCCTACATGATAAATGAATGAACTTGATTTAATTGTTAAAGTATTAACATTAATCTGGATTTTTCTGTTTTTTAAAACTGGCTTATTTTATGCTGTTGGCAGAGTTTGCTGCTTTCAGATTCAAGTCAAACCTGCATGTTAGCTGGATCCTGACTTGTTAAGGTTAATAATCCATAAATGGACATGGGATACAAATGACACCAACAAGTACCAGTAGAATAATGTTGATGCGGCTAAGGTGAGAACATACATAATTGAGGAGTCATTGTCACCATTTAATTTTCACAATACAAACTCAAGAACCTATACATGCTAAAAATACTGTCAGAATAAAATCAGCACCTTTGAGGGACCAACCAATTTTAGTTTGGCTATAAAGAAATGTATTCAGCTAAACGTTTTGACTGTGTTGAGTTATGGGCAATTTCAAGAAAATTTGTCATGTTGACATGAAAATATATTAAATCTACTTGTATCACCATGTGGCTTTTCTTCAGTATACAGGAGCTGGTGTATATGGTGGCAAGTAACAAGAAATTGCAGCACAGAAAAGACATGTCTGAAGTACTGTTTGTACGGTCTTAAGGTACATGGTTACAAGGTGAAGGAGAGAGGACCTGGATTGTACACATAGAATTGTCCAAGTTTGATGACATGTTAAGAAGCTGCCTTCAGCATGTGTCCTTGCAGCTGCCCCACGTCTGCATGCTATGGAAACAGCCACAGCAGCAGCAAATATGAAAGACATCGAAGGTAAAGTTATCCCTTCAGGAGGGGGGTTGACTGAGCTAGACACAGATCTCAGAGCATAAACATTCCCCTCCACATCTCTTTTGTCATTTGCATATTTACAGTCTGCCATGCTAATCATGTTTATTGGGGTGTATAAGTACTGCACCAGAGCTCAATAGGGAGGGATAGCTTTGTGCCGGAGACTGTATGGTAGAGACACTTGGATAAAAATTGCCCCCAACACCCCCATTTCTGCAAATAAATGGTTCATCCTGCGGTAATCCAATTTCAAAAGACAAAAAGAGCCGTCTTACATAACTAGGACAGCACGGGCTTTTGCTAATTATGGTGTTAATGCAGAGTGAAAAATTCCCCTGATTTTAAACAAAGGCCAAGATTTGTGAAGATATTTTGTGTTGTTGGGTGTTGTGTAGTTGAGCAAGTACAGTTTTTACAGTATCACATCATAAACCGGGACTGAATCTATTATTATGCAAGGTGATGGATGTCTGGCTTACAGGAATAAGGTATTTGTTCATTTGACTGCATGTGTCAGAAAAAATTCTAGAGAAAATTACACACCATGTAAAAGCCATCAATATGTAAAGATTTTCAAGGTGGATGTCTCAGTGCCTAAGGCTGGCTTGCAGAGGTAAACTATTCACTCCCTTATTTGCATTAATCAAAAAATAATAATAAATAATCCAAGGAAACTAAATCCAGATTTGCACGATTTCACCTTGAATACATAGATTTCATTGTCAGTTCCGGTGTGCTTTAGCACTGAAGTGCTGAGAACAGTTAAGTAAGGTGGATAATGGCTAAAGCCCCTCATTTTTCCCCTGTCAGATTTCTGCTTCCATACAAAAGACATAAGGTTGTCCTCTGTCGCCAACTGGCTGAATGAGAGAGGCGTACAGTCCTGGCCCCGGCTTTAATTGCCAGTGTCAGAGCTGAAACATGGCCGAACAGGAAATGATCAAGTTAATGAAACCTTTTAATTATTCAACATAATTGTGGAACGTGATGAGCGTGTCGGTGAATCCCTGGCCTGGCTGTTCACACAGGGTGTCTCTCAACCACACACACATGCGTGCGCGCGTCGTCTCTTTCTCTCGTTCTCGCTCTCATTCCCTTTGTCTCACCCACATGTGAACACTTGCTTTCCCATGGTGCTCTCCCTCATCCTTATTACCCACCATTCTCTTCAGTGATAGAATGAGTGAGATCAGTCTGTGTTATAATTACTTGCCCTTGTCTCCTCAGGGTCGTTACTCCTCCACCTCAGCCTGTATGCCCACTGGCCTGAGCCCCTGCAGCCATTCTGCGCATCACTTCAGGGCTGACAGGCACTGGCATATTGATCTGAGAGCTGGAGAGCACAAGAATGAAAAGAGTCTTTTCTTTCATTCTCTATCACTGTCTCTTTGTCTAATACTACACACATACCCACACATTTGCCCACTAAGCACGTCTGATAATTAAAGACAACTAAAACAAACATGAGGATATCAGTTCATCAGCACACCTGAGACACCTTCCTATCATACTCTGTCTTTGGTCGCTCCTTTCTTCCTTCCTTCACGCTCTTGACATTCCTCCTCTCCTCTCCTTCCTGCCCCTTTTTAGTTCCCCTTTCTCTCCTAACACCCTGTCCCTTCTTCCTTGCTCCTTTCCTTCCTTCCTTCCTTCCTTTCTATTTACCCCTCCCTTCTCTCTTGGCTGTCTGTGGCAGAGCTAATTCCCTCTTCAGATGGTGCAGCTCTCATTTGCATACTTATCAAAGTGTTTGGACTATCCGACAGAAGCTGTAGGAAGGTGGGGTCATTAATATGTTAATTACCCCACCACCACCACCACACACACACACCACACCATCTTTAGACGGCAGCACACCATCCATATCCTTCACCTCTCTCTCTCCGCTTCACACAATGCCTTTGAATGTTTGAATACCCTCAGAGGCCCTGCAAATGCCATAAGACTCTGTAGACATCCACAGATGGGGGTTAGGGTAGGTTCAGTGGGTGTGTGTTTGCATGTGTGTATGTGTGTACTGTAAGCTACCATCACTTACATGTCTACTGTCATGGATTAGCGTTAGTTATATGTGTGTTCATATTTTAGAGCCATAATATGATCTGGTTGCACAACTGACCATTTGCTAAACCTCCCCCCCAGAATAGATATTGTCCAATTGCCAGGCTTAACAGCTGAAACTAAGTATGACAGGTCTATCAAGCCTCTGACTTCTCTGTATGCCCAAGCATGGTAAGAGCCTTCTTGCCTTTCCAAGACCGAAATGCACAACAGCAAATGTAAGGAATGGATTTAACACTAAACACTGCTATAACATAATCTTTAGTCTTTAGCATTCCTGGCTAACTGGCACACTACCTACAGCAGTAACTGAATGTTAATGCCACTTCCAAAGCCAGGGAGCATATCACTAAGTTGAAAAAAGCCACTGTGTAGTATTTCCATACTGTGCAGAGGCAGGTCCTGGTTGCTATCATAGTCTAACATTAGCACCTACCTCCTGCTCTCTATTGTATGTACACTTCAGTATGGCCAAACCACAGTGCGACGTCAGCCCTGGAGAATGGTCAGGCTGCATAATTCTGCACGTGGAGGCAATTACTGTCATTATAATGGTCACAAAAACAGTAAAAGACATGCTGACTGTGTGATTACACAATCCAAATCTTCATCAAAAGTTACCATTTTCAGCAAGTATGTTGCTAGCTTGGAGGATGTTGTAGCGAAGGGGATTTTGAAAACGGTAGCAGACAGGAAGCGGAAGGGAGGAGAATGCTGACATAGGTTCCCAATTGCAACCCTATACCCACAGTCTACATCCAGTTAGTTAGACTAGTTAGAGCACCCCAGTTACCCCAGCCAGCAATACTTGAGATAGCATATATTTGCCAATCGTATTAATTAGCTCTCATGCCTGTTCTCTTGTAACGTGAAAAGTAAGAACATACTGTTTGATAGTATGAATAAGTAATAAGTATATAAGATAGGCATCCAAACAGGATTATACTAGAAGAAAATAACAGTCTGATGTGACATTTTTCGGTATAATACAATGACTACCTAACTCTATACTGCAATATAAGAGAAATGCTTTTTATTTATGTCAATGTCTTCTACATGGACTATCAACTTGTGAGAATGTTGACGTTGCCTGGAACATGTTGCTTTAGCTTTGTCTTTTAGCATGATAGCATGTGTGTAGCTATCAAGTGCAAATTAAAATAAAACCCTTTACAAGATTCTCATTTTAAAATGAGTGAGTAGGACACATTCAACCAGACCAGAGAGCATTTTCAGCCAAGTCATGGTGTAAATGTGAAATTAATTATCTCACCATAGCCGATAAAATCACTATAAACCGCATATGAGCTGTGCAAGAACAGAAAACCTGAGCAGTGCAACAACAGTAACTGAAGGGAATGGGGCTTAGCAAACTGTCAATTGCTAACTCTAACCAACCAATGAGTTTGAAGCTTGTCTAAAGGCATATTTCCATGAGACAGTTCTGCAAATGGGCATACTGCAATATACAATTGATTAAGTCTAATTTCAGCAACCTTCAACAAAGCACAGTTAATGAAGAATCTCTCCATTCATAGTCCATGACTTAATTTGCATACTGTACAGCATGCTGTTCTCATCTCAGTTAAAGTAACGCACTTACAATAACTGTCCTGCGTAAAGGTTGCAGTGTCAATTGTTAAGTCACTCAGCTGAAAGAGATGGACATCTCTTTAATTTTGACGTATCTGCTCATGAAAAAGGTTAATGGTTCAGTCGTGTGTTGGCTGTTCTAACAAGGCTTGGTTGGCAGCGCATTACAGATTAGTCAGCATTGATACAGGTGACTGACTAAGGGTTTACAACAAGCAGTTGTGGCTGACATTAATTGAAAATGGCACGGGAAGGCATCTTGGGAATTGATGTCTTTGATTGAGTTTGTTTTATGGCTTAATTTTAAACTTTTTGGTTTGAGTGTAGTTGTGTCCCATGTTGTGTATGGGAATGCCAAAATCCATAGAATTCTAACATTCATATCCTGGCAAACAGAGGTAAGTGGCTCCTGGAATGAAAGGGAAATAAGAAAATAAATCAACATTTTTCTGTAGAACAGAAAGGTAACCAGCAACTCAAGTGTTTTCCAGAGTAGGTTTCAATTATTTAACAAGGAGAGTGAAGGCAGAGGAACTGTTTCAGCATTCCCGTTCACAAGTTGTGATTTTAGCTTTTCAAGGACTTTAAGGGATTCTAACAGATACCTACTTGAACATGTTTATGTAAAGTAGACTTTATTTCAGTTTTTTGCTTTCACCTCTGCTGTCGTCTCCCCTCTGTAAGTGACTCTGCCAGCGCACCGAGGGGTGGCTTCCTGGGTTGGTGTTATGTGTGGTGGGTAGAATGAATGTAGAAGAGACTACAGTTTATTATCACAGAGCCATTTACATAAATTGGAGATAAACAGTGTGATTTTTACAGCAGGAGACAACACAGACCACCAGCACTTGTCTTTGTACGCCCCATTTTGTGAAGGGTCTTTACTTTTTCTGTTCCTCCCTGTGGGTGAGATAGGACAGAGCAGAGGTAGGACAGGTTAGGGTGGTGTAGAGCAGGGTTTGATATTGATTGAAAAGCAGGATAGAAGAGGAGTGTTTGTGCAATTAAATAATAATAATTATATATATATATATATATATATACCATAAGAAACAGGATGGGGCAATGATAACAGAAGTAAAGAAGAGATTAGACAAGACAAAAGGTGAGATGAGGAGAGCCCTCACCTTGTTCTTAGCAACAATAAAAGCTTCACAAATCCACCTGGCCTTGCCTCTGAATACATATTTCTCTCTGTGCCAAACAGAAAGGGAGTTCAATTCAACCCACACAGGGCAGACTTAATAATTACTCTCACTTTGAACGCAATTTCCTGGCTGGGGGAAATGATTGACAGATTGTATCCATGGTGTCAGGGGGGCAGCCACGCCCCTCCTGACTAAGGCAGAAATTAGAGAACAGCAGGAGCTAAATTACACCTTAGCAGAGACCTCTGGCAAGAGGACAGGAAGGGAAGCATGATGAATGAGAAAAGGATCAGAACAGAAAGGTAGAGGGTGAGTCGCGTGGGAGCATGGAGATGATTGGAGGAATAGCTCGGAAATACATTTGTAGCCACACACAAGCACACACATGCACAGATGCTGGCAGATGCACAAACACACACACTGAGGTAATGGGTCTGCAGTACTATTGGAGTGCAAAGGGAGAGACACTTAAATGCCATCTCTACAGCTGGGATGCTATTTACTCCCTCACACACACACCACACGCACACACACACACACACACACACACGGACAGAGTCATCTCCACTTTCTCTACTATGTCATGCTCTCAAAGCACTCAGACTGATATGAGAGCAGCAAGCAGCCAGCAGAGTGGCACAATGAGTCTCAGGGTATCTACAGTGGAAGAGCTCAACAACAGCAGGAAGTGGGCAAGAAGAGTAACACATCATTGGTTTGTACATATTATAAAGCAAAAGAAAAAAAAAATGACATGGACAACATCCACTGTGGTCACACTATAAAAACTTTTGTCTTATCAATCCATATGTGGTCTCTGATATGAAATATGGGTGACATGTTCCATCTTTACCATGAACACACACACTTGTTTAATTTCAGTCAAATAGACATACGCCATCCAGCTGCAGTAAATATTTACTAGATTAAAGTGGCAAATGTAGATTAATCCGCAGGTGAAAACTGTCCTTGGGGCAGCCCAATAGCTGAATGGTTAGGGCACATACCACATGGGCCTCAGTGACCTCAGCAGCAAACCCCTAGATTGACCCCTGGTCCAGCCAGACCCTTGCTGCATGTCTTTCCCCTGCTCTCTCTCCCTGCATTTCCTGTCTCTCTCAATGTCCTAAAGGGAAAAAGCCCCAAAAATAATAATTAAAAAAAGAGAAGAGAGAATCTTTTTTTTAATTAAACAATATATTTGTGACCTGTTTTTACATCTTCAGTAGGAACCAATGGACTTGTTGCTGAGTGCTGCAGACATGATGGGGAAGTTGGAAAGTATTAAGAGACGTACCAGAATATTGTTGGTTTTAGTCTTTTAATAGGATTTGTTGACAATAAGAAAAATACAGCATAACCCCAGACTTGCCCTTTTTAACTTTATGTCTTTCCTAAATTAAGTAAAATATTCTGCTTGTGATAGTGTTACAGGAAAAATACATGTGTTGTCAGGAACAGTGTTATATTGTTAACTGAAGCTAGACTAAAACACCTGTTTTACTTACAGCATATGCATCACTGACAGTTTATCACCTGACTAGCAGATTATGACTCATCTAGAGACAAACGATATTTCAAGATTCTATAGAAGAATACACTAAATAGTTTTTTCATGTGGATAGGGATATTCTTTGTAGTATAGGGCGTTGCTGCCCTGCTGGTGCCAAACTACTTGTGGCTGCTGTCTGATGGTCCATTAAGTGTTTGCTGCTAAGACAGATGGTGTACTGTAGGCTTACCTCTATCTGGGTAAAGTGCTGCCAGCCTGGCTTCAAGGGCTCTCAACTGGAGCAGAGCCTTCAGAACAGGCTCTTCACCTGGAGAGAGAGAGAGAGAGGGGAGAGAGGCAAAGGGCAACACACTGACACACACACATTCACACGTACATTCACACCTACATAGGCTCTCTTAATGCGTGCTGACACAAATGTAGACATACAAGACACACACACACACACACACACACACACACACACACACATCTCCTAAGCCCTCACACACACACAACCTACTTCACATGTAGAGCAGCATTCCCAGCTGAGTGCTTCTCTCCAACCTGGCAATTTCAGTGGAAAGAGAATCCAGCTAAAGTACACAGGGCGTCATGCTGATTTCACAACAGGAGGGTTGAATGGCAGAATGGCCTCACTATAGCCCTCGTTACTGATCCAGCAAGATCCGACTCATCTATTTCAATAGCACTCTATCATTCGCAGCTGCGTGTGCGTATACAGATGCAGCTAGATTGCAGATTTTTTTACAGTCTTGCTCCAGCAGTGTTTCATTGTTGCTGTAAATACAGTTTATTTAACACAGGGCAAATTAAGGGTGGACCTCTACACTTAGTTCCACTGAGTGATGGAATACATAGCTATACATGCGCAGATACAATTCATACATAGAAACACTATGTACAAGCTTATACACACAGCACCATCTGACAGTGATGTTTTGGGTGACATTTAGTTTCTAGGTTGCACAAGATGCTCCTATAAATGAATCATGAGTAAATCTGTGAGGTGTGAATAATAGATGGGAGGAGAGGTAAAAAACAAAGGAGTGCTGTTATTATTTGTTAATAAGACACTCTGGAGCATCACTAACTAGATCTCATTACCACAATACACGCAGGCATGCATACTCACAAACACCCACAGCCACACACACACACACTTTCTCCCACCCACATGTACAAACACTGTGTGTGTACACACCCCACATGCCAAACACATGCAGAAGTCTCTCATCCTGCATGACTATTTTTACCTGTGAAGCCTGTCGTTGCCTAGCACTCTGTAATTACATCCCACACTTCACCAACGAATGATTAGAAGCAATGATGGATGGGTTAACACTGTCACCTAAGGATGCCTCAGTGCAAAGCTAATTACGCGACCATACATGTGTCATATGCCTGATACATGTGATAGCCCTCACAGCCTCCTGCCATAACCACAGAACAAGTGTGATAAAGGTGAACGACGTGTCTCCTGTTAATCATCAGATACGACATGATGAAGTAACTCCACTGTTGATTAATAGATCTTTGTAGTGCAGTTGTGTTTAAATATCAACTGATATTAAACAGAATGACATAAAGAGTTCATTTAGTGGCATTTGGCTTTGAGTTTGAACTTCTTAAACATTTTCTCAAATGTTTACCCAGAGTTTTTCTCTCTGCAATGAAAAATATCTTGTTTCATAATTGTGCACGTTTAGCAAAGTTTTGTGTCTTCTAAATGGACTGGAGTATTCCACCTAAAATCAATGCACTGATTTCGTCATTATCGTCCATGAAATCACTGTCAACAATATTCTGAGCTTTTCATTTCTAACTATGGACTTTCTGAAATTTCTGAATGTACATTGTTCTTTTCACTGGCAGAAAAGATAATACTATGGATTTTCTGTCATGTATGGCAGAAAAGTTGTATAGACTTTGTTTCTCTGCATAGACAATTTTGGCGTTATTTGGATCAGACGATGGAGTGTGCGTGTTTGCTCATATGTGTGTGTGTGTGTGTGTGCAGACGGGGATGTGAAGGGTTGCGTTTATGATTGCCACAACTGCAGCTGGGGCTGTGGGCTGAGTAATTGCCTGTCTTGGTAGGGAGAGCGTGGTAGCGAGCTAAAAGTCAAGTGCTCTCTTCCTGCTGTAGACCTCATTTGGATTCCACATAGCTAGCTAGCAAGCTAACGCCAGCCTTGGGCCTGTATTATTCATAGCTTGACAGATAGCTCTCACTAAAAGCATTGGAACTGGGCCAGGTGGTGATGGAGCGACAGAGGGAAGCGGTACCATTGCACCTCACTCTCTGCGTGGCAGGATGAGAGGAGAGGAGAGGAGGAGAGGAGGAGACATAAGTAAAGGATATGGAAACTGAAGATATAAAGCAGCAGGGAGATGAGCAGTTTTAAGAGACACAGGAAAATGTCTAAGCGGAGTAAGAAAAGGAAGTAGGGATATAGAGATGCAGAGACTGAGTAGGTGAAGAGGGGACAGAGGGTGAAGAAAGAAATCACACAGAATTATCTGAGGGCCATATGAAGTTAAAGAACAGCGTGACTACAAGACGTTAAAGCATAGCTTACATTATAACAGAGATAGAGGATGAGTGCACTAACCACAAAAGGATGAAAATGGAGAGAAGGCAGAAGCAGAAACGCAGAGCGAGTGAGTGAAACCATTTCAAATAGAGGAGAGAAAGAGGCCTGGAAAAAGAAGAAGAGAACAAGCAGCCATCCACCCCCGCCAAGCTCAGCAACCCCTCTGCCTCCATGTGCAGAACCAGATAAGGTCGCATTAATCAAAATCTGCCACTTCCCCTTCCAAAAAAACACCGTCTATGCCATCAGCCCCCCTCTGTGAAGTATCTGTCACCGAAACGGAAATTTCCATATTTAATGGGAAAGCTTTATATCACCAAAAAGGCAGTGTGGGCTGAGGGTGAAAAGAACAGAGTTGGTTGGATCTGTCAGCTCTGTCATTAGCTTATACACTTTAGACTGCGTAAGGAGCCTTGGGGTTCATTTCAATTTGGCTGTGATACTGTTGTTGTCATTTCAAGAGTATGATGGAGCTGGACAGAGATTGGTCCTTGTCGTGTACAGCCACAATCACAAGTGTAATAACAGTCTACTATAATAATATGACATTGTCCATTGTCCTACATTGTAGTCTCTTACTTAGCACATTGCAGAGTTATTGTTAAAAGTAGTAGTTGCTTTTTTCCTGCTGCATATTCTGTCCTCACATAAACCTCTAAAGCAACTTAAAAAACACTTTGAAAGTACTTCAAAACCACAGCCACCAAATTTACACTGGCATATTCATGTGACTTCCTTCGTCATGACTTTCTCTCTGATGCCATTTGTTTATTTCTCCCTTTGTAATCCCCCCCTCATTTGCCTCCTGTGCATATTATGACAAGCCTGAAAACTACCTCTCCGACATTACCCAGTGTCAGATAAACAGGTGGTGTTTACGCTTTTTTTTTTTCATCCTCCTCTTTTTTCCTCTTCTTCTTTTTTTTTTTTATAACTGCTTCCCCAAGGAAAGACATCAAAGGGAATAACAGATTATGTGCAGTGAGTGCGGAGCGTGCCAGGGGAACACGGGCATGAAGGAGGGGGAGGTGGGGTGGGGGTTGTGGTGGGTGAAGGGGCGGGCAGCTGCTCAGGGCCAGCTCCAGGCCGGGCACATCCTGACCTCTAACCCCTGATTCTCCACTTGCTCTCCCCAGTCCCAGCCTCCCCCTCCCACCTCCGGCCAGCCCTCCCTTCAGAGCAGCTGCCAACTAAATTACATCAATGTCAAAAAGCCCTCCTCCTGCGCTGAGGAGATGGAGCCCGGAAAACATGACGCAGAGTGGAAATCACAATGCAACGCACAAAGGGCAGACACTTTATTCTATGTGCCAGAATTAGAGTAAAGGATAACTGTGGTCGTTTTTATTATTGTCAACAAATCCCATGAAAAAACAAAAACAAAACCAAACATGCATTCGTGCCTATATTTTCCCACTGGTCTGTGGCTCTTAGCCCGAAGCCCAGTGGTTCCTGCAGAAGATGTTTTAATCAGTTTTGAAGACAGTGGAGAGCTCTGTGGCACCGAGGAGTTAGTCAGCTCTGTTCATTGTTGGTTTTGGATACAGAATGTCACCTAACTAATTGTTTAAGTGTTTAACTTTTTGTTGTTTAAATTAAAAGAGCACTCCATTGATTTAGCATTGCACTCCTACAACACTGTTAGAAAATCAATGCTGTTGAAGTCTATTCTATTTAGAATAGACTGAATAGACCTCAAATAGACTATTCTGCATTTATCTTTCCATGCATTTTTCTTCCTTGTCCAAACTTGGCACCGACATTACCCATGATACAAGTTGACTGCTTTCAGCTGGGTCAGAGATTTGGGTGTGTTATGCTAGTAATGGATAATATAGCCTCAAGCCTCTAAAATCTAGTAGAGGTGAGAAGCAGGCTAAGTTCACATCTTTCTAACTCCATACTCTGGATTTTATTTAGTTTCACACTTGTAGTCTTCAGCCCCAACCAATATTGACTCAAATGACATCAATTGAGGACATTTATCGGACTTCACACAGCTCCCCCCTGGAGACACAGAAGGGTCTATACAACTTTTTTACCATTTGCATACCTGTAAACACACTAATCATTTTATTGTTTAAGTCGTTTTAAGCACCGTGGATTGAATATATTTTGGTTTTGGGCTGTTGGTCAGTTGAGGTTAATTGTTAATGTTTGTTAATTGAGGAAATAATTGGCAGAACAATCAGTAACGATAGTAATTCAGCATATATTATACTTAGTGATTTAATACACTGGCAAGTATTCAGTATAAGATGCAAAGACTGAAATGAATGAACGATTTCATTTGCACTGGCAGCCTAATTTACCTCAGTCTTTTTTATTCATTCACACCAAGTCATTTCTAAAAGCTCATACAAATAAACAACTGTTGTGACAGCCTCCACTGTGGCTTACTTAGACAAATGGACAAGTTAGAGTAAAGGATTCCTTTTCTAAAATGGCTGCTGGGCTAGCAGTTAACTAGCTGGCCTCTGTGTGTGTGTCTCTGAGTCGGGGTGATTGATTGAAGTCATTACGCTGGTAGAGAGACTCCTTACCTGGCTAATCCACGAGTGAATTTAGCTGCAGGATGACAGATAGCCGCATTACACCTCCAGAATCTGCTGTCCGATGAGCTCTCCTGCTCAGGACCTCCACTAGAAAATTATGCAAAACGGCTTGTAGGAAACACACATCAATATTCTGCCAGAGCTATCTTAAAATCCCCAAACTCAATGTTACATTCAATCCAGGGAGTCTGAGGATACAGTTAGTAACAATTTAACATACTTATACTTTTGTACAGTATGTTCAAATAACATAATATATATTATGATATATTATCATTAGGTACATTTTTACCTGTTGTTTACACCTAAGTTAAACATTTTGTGGAGATGAGGTCAGAATACATCACAACATATTAGGGAGATCCTCATATTTGAGAAGGTGGAAGTGTTGCCTGTTTATCATTTTCGCCTGTAAAAAGCCAGAGAAATGATTTAGAAGTTAACAAATTAGTTCCTAAATATTTTTCTGTCCAATGTCTAATTGACTAATAGTTTCAACTCTACACCAGATTTGAAAATTATGTCACCAATTTCCTCCTCCAGGATCTGCAGAAATGTAAAAAGAAAATAGCCCATCTTTAATGTTCTGAGCTCCATCTCACATTCCCCAGCAACTACACTCCAGCTCCTTGACAGGGACACCATCACTAAGGCACATAAACAATCTATGAGGATGTGTTTTCCCCAAGCATGAGATTTGGTAGTTGGTAGATTTGGACAAAAGGACCTAAAGGGGAGCAGCTGAGGCCTTGGATGGGCTCAGGGAGTGAGGATAAAACGTAGGAAGATGTTGCTCAGCGCATATGAAATGCCCACTAGAGTTGTTTCCAACCACTGTACTGCATCTCAGCCATGTTGAGAATGTGGGGCTTAGTGCGAGCTCCAAGGCTGATGCTGGGCTCAGGATAAAGAGGAGACTAAGCAGACAGTACGTTATAAGGACACCAGCAGTGGCATGGATAAAAACAAGTGCAAGAGTTAACAGTAGGAGTCAAGGCAATGCAAGGGGCAGAGTATTTGACTAAAGTTGAGGCTGGGTTTATTAGCTTTAGGCTACAAATGTTAGAGCCGGAGCAGTGAATGGGCAACAACAGGCTTATTGAACCAGTGAGCTGTATAGCATGTTTCCTGGGTTCTAATGCCTCTTAGCTACTTCACCACTGCACTCACAGTCTAAAACATATTAGCCATTGTATTGTCAAGGAATAGTGATGCTGGATGTTATTGTTTTGTTCAACTACGTAATCAAACATTAGAAGATTTTTACTTACATGTGACTCTTATTGTTAAGACTTCAGTGTAAATCCAAGTGGACATGTAATTTCTGCACATAAACACTCAACATCGTTTTAAGTTTCACTAACACTGAGGATTATTTCAACACCACAGCTATGAAGTAACTTGTGAGTTTTAGGACAAACTGACAGTCATTCTACTGTATGTGTGTGTATGTGTGTATGTTTGTGTGTGTGTGTGTGTGTGTGTGTATGAATGAGCCATAGCAGCTGATATGTGAGCTGGAGCCTGAGCCGCCAGAAAACGCCCCAAATTGCAGCGCCTGCCATGCGCTGAGCCTCCTGCACCAAGACACTGTCTTTTGTTCTCCCCTGCTAGCAGGAGAAGCCTGACAGCTCTGAAATGATCCTCTCTGCTCTTTCACACGCACACACACAGATACGCACATACACACACACACATACATTTCTCCTTTTCTTTTTAACTCTTCTACCATATATTTCCCAATTTTGTGTGTACACAAAATGGGTATATACACACATGCAAACATGCACAAAAACATACACTCTCCCGCCTGTCTCACTCCTATAGCCTCTATTTTTCCTCCCCACCTCTCATTTCTCTCCCTGTCTGTCTTTCTCTCTCATTTTTCCTCACTGGCTGGCTGTGAGGATGGCGAATCCCTCATGGATTTCTGCAGGGTATCACCATGGAGACGGGGCTCTGCCACACGTGTCTATAGATCCTCCTACTGGATAGGGGGCACAGCCAGAGGTGGTGCATTCCCTCCTTCTCTAGTCTGCTCTGCGGGTAGAGAAAGAGAGACAACAATGAGCTATGGTTGTGAGAGAGATAGGAGGAAATGAAAAAAAAAAAAGGTTGAGAAAGTAAATTGGTGTGAGAGGAGAACTGAGGTAATGTATGCCCTAAGATATATATGGAGGAGGTGCAGAAAATGGATGTGTAGAAGGAAAAGGAGCAAGTGAGGTTATGATGGGTGAGAACAAAGGAGAAGTATGAGGTGAGAATGTTGGGTGACAGGAGGAGATGACGAGAGGGAGAGAGAGGAGTCAAGAAGAAAAGCAGCAGTGAGAGGAGACAGAGGAAGACGCAACAGCAGCCTCATCCCTGTGTCAGGGAGACAAATAGTGTGTGATGCTAATGACTGGCTAAAGCTTTTGCCCCTGCTGAGAACAGCCGCTAATATGACTGCTAATAAAGGCACCGTGGAACGCTGTCGCATTCCAGCAGTCGCTCAACTGTCGCCCAAAATTAGCCAAACGGGAGCTCTCCTTCTCCTGCCGCTCCGCTCTCCTGCCTCACATTAATGCTCCAGAAATGGGGCCCTCTCTCTAACGTTTCCAGAAGGTTTTTCCTGCATTAAAGGGCCACTTGTTCACACTGTAATAGAATTTGTTCCATCTTATAATGCTGAGGATGCCCACTCCGTAAAATATGAAGTGGTCTTTTTGTGATCTGAAGCTCTTTTCTTCTTTGATTGCTACCTCTCATACCGCACACTCCTCTTGGAGGATTTTGTGATTCTGCCAGGGGACGAAGCAGAGAAAAACTTAGGACGGTGCAGCATTTTCTCATCTTCTTCCCCTCTCTGCACAATTCCCGCAGAATTTATTTTCTTTTTCATTTAAATGCCACCTAATTATTTCGGGAATTGTAATTGCCAAGCACAGTGAGTGGGATGCGATGCCTGTGATGACGAATGTTGTAGCCAAGGTCACACAGCAACAGAGCCAGGGAACGTGGGATGGCGGAGCTGTGGAGGCTTCCTGTGGCTTAGTCATCATGGGGCTTAGGAGCGCTGGGGCAAACACACCTCTCACAGTGTCACAACAACCTGACAGCTCAGGGACGGGAGGACACCTGAGACCAAAGTTATTCAGTATGCAGCACCTCTTAACACGAGCAAGATTAAAAGTCATTTACATAAGATGCTCTGCAGCTGCTTTAAATGAGCAGGAGCTTTTAAACAGGAGCCAAATAAAATCTATAGCACTGTAGGTGGAACTTTTAGCATAGTCTAGTTTTAAAGCATGCTCACTCTGTGCTATCAAAAGGCCTCTTTGTTTGTACAATCCTGACCCAAAATAATGAAGAGCACTTGACTCCTTTTAAAGATACAATGGAAAAATACACAGCCAAGTATTTATTATTTGGTATCCATTAGCTGATGTTGCAAAGCAATTATAGGAATCCAACAACTAGTTTTCAGAGTGATTCAGGTGTAGTCACATTAATACCTGTCAGCCGCTGAGCTATGCTGTGGCTCAATGCTTGACAGCAAAAGCTACCATAAGACTGCTTTATTGTTAAGATAAAGGTAGAGAGGCAGGACTAAAGACAGAGGAGGAGAAGAGTGGTGAGGGGCTGTGTCTATCTGCCTTTCCCACACCACTTTTCCCTCTCCCTCTTTCAATCCCTGCTCCCCCTCCTTCCTCCCACTCACCTATCCTCCTCTCCTGCCAGCCCGCCTGCCTTGGCAGCTGCTAACCTGCTGGGACCGGCCCTTGATTTATTTGGAGAGGGCCCTGGAACGGAGGGGCCAGGATGAGTGGCATTTTAATGTGCTTTTGAGATGTTTGGTCACAAGCACTATTGATCACAGTGCCGCAGCACACACCGCCCCCTCCCTCACTGTCCTGCAGACCCCTCACACTGCCCTGGGGGAGAGGTCTGGCTGTCAGGCAGGGAATGAGTTTCCATGTGGGCTTAGATTAATGAAATGAGGCCCCTGGTTGCAGGGGGTGCAGGGGGTCAGACCATTAAGGAATCCCTGGGCTTGGCGAGATTGAGCCTGCCAGGTGACTGGACCCTGACTGACTGATGGACGTGTGGGACTGAGGGGAAAGGGAGAGCACGAGAGAGGGGAGGATGGATGGGATATTGGACTGTGGGGCACATGAAAAAGAGAGAAAAAGAGGGGACAATGGGTTTCTAAGACTGTGGTCCACCATCCTACAACAGAACATTAGCACCTAACCACTGAGATGAGCCTTTTACATAGCCGCTCCGCCACAAAAGCAGCTCACACTGACCAACAACAATCATTTTCTTACTCTCACACACAGCCTTGTGCCATTCATTCACATCAGGTCTTACTCTAAGTAGCGTGGAGCTGGGGAAACATCCAGAGGTTGTAAAAATAGGAGCCAGGGATATTTCACGGCCGAGTGAACATGCCCAAAGCGTGTTTAGCTCTCTTACACTCGAGCCTGGACAGGGGGGTTTATTTGATGGCCAAAACACTCAGCAGAACTCATCATAATTCTGACTGTGTGGGTGCCATTGTTCAGATGTGCCAAATGTGTGCACACAGCAACAATACGCATATATAGACTCACTCATACATAAATGTACAAACAGCAACACACATTATGAAGTCACACACATGCAGCTTACACTGGGGGGGCCAGGTAGCAGCTCGGGGCTCTTAAAGGTTTGATGAGTGAAATGGATTAAGCCCCTGTGATCAATAGCCTGAGCGAATACACAGATTATCAGATTAGGATCTGTCCCCCTGCTGCCTAGGGGAGCCAGAGAATACATTAAAACCTGAGGTGCTTTGGCAAGATTCAATTAATCAGGCTACAGGTTGTCTTTTCTCCCTTACAGTCAGTTCCAGACAAGCAGTCGTGTTTTGCTGCACTTGGTTCACGTCAGAACAAGGGCATACCAGTGTGCAGCAAGGTGTTTGCAGAGCATGCACAGTGATTTTCTTATGACCAAAGAACAAATTGATGTTACCTAAATATAAATGTAATCTTCTGCTTTGTTTGCTTCAAAGATAGAGATTTTTTTTTCCCTTTGTAACTGTTTTCTAGAAGAAATGGAGCATTTTATTATAATTGCTCAATAGCTAATGAGTACATGTCTAATTAAGGTTGGTTAAGCAAAGTTTAATATTTTTCCCAGCAGAAGAATTTAAGAGGCATTGCTTTGCTTGTAATAAGAGGCCCTTGTTCCTTGTTGTATTCCTTTCAAATGCAGTTTTGTACCACAGCACTTTACAGAGGTATGAGTGCAAATGAGTTTTAGCATTTATGACCAGGTGAGGCTAATAGCTAATGGTTGCCCTCTTGTCTCTCCTCTGTAGTGTGTATGGCTGCCCCCTGGCCAAGAAGAGAAAGAGTCTAGACAGACCATCCCTGGAAACCTCCCCCAAGAGGAGCACCTACCTAGATGACATGGACAACTCCACAATGGAGGAATGCTACGAGACAGACGGAACTGAGGAGATGGACGACAGAGAGGAAGAGGAGGAGGGAGCTGTAGAGGAGGAGGAAGAGGGGGAAGTGGAGGAGGAAGAGGAGGAGGTGGAAGGCTACATGGACTACAACATAGAGCAAATGGAGCATGAGGACGGGGAGGTGGAGAGAGGTGATGGAGAAGGGGAAGAGGAGGAGGAAGAAGAAGAAGAGGAGGTAGAGGTGGAGCAAGAAGAGGAGGAGGAGGGTGATGAGGAGAGGGTGGAGGAGGCGGAGGAGGAGGAGGAAGCCGTAGAGGAAGTAGACTATGAGGAGGGAGAGGAGGAGGAAGGAGAGCAAAGTCAAGGGCAAGGTGAGAACACTTTGTATCATGTATCATGTATTAGATAATATAGACAGATGCACCAAATGCACTAGAGCAACTTTTCAGAACTTTAAAGGAATAGTTCAACATTTTACGAAATCCACTTATCTACTTTCTGACTGAGATCAATACCACCCTCATGTCTGTAAATTTAAGGATCAAACAGCCGGTTAGCTTGTCTTAGAACAAGTAGAAATAGCTAGCCTATCTCGATAAGTTCACCTACCAGCATCTAACATGTTACATGTCATTTGTTTAATCTGTGCAATAACAGATGACTGTTCGCTATTTTATCGGAAATCATGTGTCGCACTATTTCTTGGCTGGGTCGGCACAGTAACATCCGAGTCACATCTGGTTGCCTGCCAACTGTCACCTGAGCCACAAAATACTCTGGTACACAACTATGGAGCCCCCTAAAGGACATGGGGGAAAAAAATGATGGGGGAAAAAAAAAGACAAACTTTTGCGAGAGCACTGTTTTAATATCTTTGTATTTTAGGCCCAGGTCAAAATAAAACTCAATAAACTTCTCCCACTCCATTGCTGTGTCTTTTTTGTTTCCGTTCTGAGCATGGATGAATATTGCTCTTAATGTAAACAGTTTTGTGAGTTTTTCTTGCAAAAGTTCGTCTTTTTTTGTCCCACCCCATTTTGCAAGATCTCGCAAAAGTTTGTCTGTTTTTTTTTTTTTCCCCCACCCATCATTTTTTTTCCCCCATTTCCCTTAGGGGGCTCCATACACAACCACCTCTTAAACCGCAATTTGTTGTTTTTACACTTAAGTTTTTCTACGAACAAGATATTATTTTAATTTGTGAGCTTTAAAGGTGCTGGTGGTCATATCCAGGCTAGCTGTTTCCAGCCTTTGTGCTGTGGTAGGCTAACTGGGGGCTGGCTTTAGCTTCATATTTACCGTACAGATATGAGTAATACAAATAAACGCATTTGCCAAAATCTGAAACTATTCCTTTAAAGATTCTTCATCTATTTAAAGATGTTACCCTTATTTTTCATGCACCATTTGCATATCTATGGTTTGTATTTCTTTTTTTTTTTATGAATCAAATAAAGTAGTTTAGGACAGTTGGATGTGATGCTCAAACACAGACTGTGTTTTGCATTGAAATGACAGGAAAGATCTGTAACAACAGATTGAATCCAGTATGGCTGAAGCCATACAATGTATTACTCTTACACCAGTTGGTTATTTTCACATTTTTCTTTCATGTGTACTCATTTTCAAAGACTTAACTGTACTGATATTGTAGAGGAGAGGTGTACTGACATCAAAAAATTTGAGAGCATCAACTTGTTTTCTAATTTATTGATTTTTCAGAGACCTCTTTTTAAAAAAAAAAAAGTTTGGGCTTTTTCTAATCACAGAAAAAATATCTAGACTGATGGCTAAAATCAGCATGGTCACCCTCTGCAATTATTACCCACTGAAATGTTTTAACCTTCATAGGACTTTTAGCAGAGTCTAAAAGGAGCTGAAAACTTGCTAAACTGCTAAAACTGCAGACATGATTATTTTTGTAGACTGCAGAAAGGCTACCAGCAAATTAATAGTTTTTAATATCAAAAGATATTAGAAGTCAGAAGTCACTGGTACCTTGATATATTTTAATCTTAAGAATATTAGAGCTGTTGACAGTCAAATCATTGCTTTAACTATATCTTTCCTGAAACATGATACAAAAATACCACCTAGTTTTGAGAAGCTCCTGTCCCATATGTTATCTCCTCTTCCCACCCTGACATGCCCAACACCAGATTTGGCAGGTTTCTCTCCAGCAGATTCTGCTTTGCACCCCTGCATCACGATTGGACCTGACAGTGCCTTCAAGTCCAATTAAGAGTGAAGCTCTGAGAGAGGAGTGTGTTAACCCTGTTTGGCACGTAGCTCTTCCCACCCTGTGTTGATGTGGCATCTCAGCAGCCATGCTCTTATTTTCTTGCAGACATGTGAAAACATCTCTACAGACTAGTGTTCATTAGAGCCCACACACGAGACCTTACCCTTAACTCTGAGACAGTGGACTGTTGCCACTGTCTCTTCAGCATGTCAGCAGCCTCTCTTTCTTTGGGTAGTAGCTGATTATCATCTATTTTTGACAAGTGGTATGCTCATGACACAGTGTATGTGTGTTATCAGTATAAATTCTGCAAATTTTCTCATTGCTGAGCTTTATAATCATTATGATGTTTACCATACCTGGAGTGGAATGACTTTTCAACATTTTAATCCACAGAATTTTCCTTAAATAAGGCAGAAAATTAAATTTTCAATATGCATCATTGTCATGTTCCCCATTCACCCCAAGACAGCAGTACTGAATGGTCGTTGGGCAGATTCCAGTCTCCTAAATGTAATAGAGGTGACATTCTGGAGCTTCTCTGTGTTTCTCAGTGGCATGCACATCTCTGTAGCTAATCCAAAGCCAATTCAGGGCAGGGCAGTCTCTCTGTTCCCTCCTTAATCTGTTTCGCTTCCATATCCCTTTTATGTACCTTGATTGCTCTTCAAATTGCTTTCCTGTGCCATGTTTCATACCATCAAAAATTAAACCCCTGGTGCAGGAGGTTGCTGTAAGAAGCCCTCCACTGTCAAAATATGTGCCTGGTCATTCGTGACTGTTCCCTCTTCCCGCTCTAAAGCCCTCACCCCCCAAGCACCAATATGATGTTGCTCTCATTAGATTGAAGTGTGTGTAAGAATGTGTGTATGTACATTATGTGAGGAAAGTCAGTATGAGTGTTTATGTACAGTATGCAACTGGATAATATTTAGATTTGTTTTTGTATGCATATTCCAATGTGTGCATAAAAATCAATATTTAATCACAAACATTTACACTGTCTTTTCCTATTATTACTATTTTGTCTTGTGATTTGCTTCTTCCCACCACACCATAAGTGAAACTATACTTATTTATTATTTTTTTACGTGTTGGCCTCCGGGCTCATTTTCTCTGCAGGAATGTAAGTGGCAAATGTGACGCCAATGTGAGCAATGTGCTCTTGGCGGCTCAGGGTGGAAATGTGAAAGGAGAGATTGGAAGTGCTCCAGGAGTGAGTGCTTGAAATTACTGACAGAAGAGGTTCAGTAACCTTTTGCAGCCTGTCAGAATCAATTAGGCAGTGAAAGGAATTCTGAAGATACTGGTGATTGAATGAAAAAAGAACTTTACCAGCAAACGATGAATAGCCACTGACTGGGGTTCATCTTGTTGTAGATGGAACATCATATTATCTTTCAGGTTTTAGACTCCCCTGTAAAAATGTTCTCTCTAATTCAAAGCTTTTCTCACAATGTTTTGATTTAAACTACTCAACAATGAATAAAATATTATCCCATTTGCAACTATTTACAGAATTCTTTAGTAATATTATTAATCATAAGACCTGTGAATATCTCTCTCTAAAGAAATCCAGGAAATTAGGACAAAAATTAGACTTGCCAAAGATATAGTCCCTGGTTTCATAAATTCTCATTTACCAGAGCATCTTTCTCTGGAACTTTCCCAAACCGCTATATTTAACTTCCTGTGCTGATTCACAATTCAGAACACGAGCTGCTGTTAAGACTCTCAAAGTAAATTATTAGGGGAAGCAAAGAGTTCCTTATCCAATTTAGATGGACCAAGCCCAGAAATCTGATTTACCAGTAAAATAGAATGATGGAAATGAAATTACAAGACGTTTGTTCTTTCTTTCCAACAGAGGACGATCAGATGAGCAGTGGCGAGGGGGGCGAGGGCGCTGGTGGAGGTGATGGTAGCAATGCCAAATCTGGCCTGACGACGGAGAAAGACAACAACAATAACGACGAGTACGAAAACTATGATGAACTTGTGGCCAAGTCCCTCCTAAATCTGGGCAAGATCGCAGAAGATGCTGCCAACCGGGCCATGACGGAATCAGAGATGAACAGCAACTCCTCTAACAGTGCTGAGGAGGAAGAGGAGGAGGAAGAGGAGGAGGAGGAGGAGGAGGATGAGGAGGAGGAAGAGGATGAGGAAGAGGAAGAGGAGGACGAGGAGGAGGAAGAGGAAGAGGAAGAAGAAGGGGATGGGGATGAAACAAAGAGGGGTGATATAAGTTTGGACGTTGACAGTGACGTGGTTCGGGAGACAGTGGACTCCCTTAAACTGCTGGCACAAGGCCATGGTGCAGTATTGTCTGACAATTTAGATGGACAGGAGTTTGAGGATGGTACAGCTGAGAACGGGGACGAGACTGACTGTACCCACAACGGGGGAAATGCACACAATGGTGGTAATGGACAAGTTAAGACCACCAGTAATGGACAAATAGAAAACAGTGATGAGGAAGTGTGTTTAAGCAGTCTGGAGTGCCTACGAAACCAATGCTTCGACCTGGCTCGGAAACTAAGTGAAACAAAGTCCGCTGACCGAAATGGAACATCCCAGCAAAATCATTTTTCATGCGGGGATTCCAATCAACAGCCCCAGCATCATGGCTATGGCGATTTCCACCATAGCCAAGACGACAGGCGGACGCTTGATAGAAACTATTCCGACATGGACAATCTCATGAAGCTCGAAGAGCAGCTGAGCCCACGCTCCAAAGCTTTCTCCAGTTGCGCGCAGGATGACCGGTATCACACCAACCACCGGGACTTTGACGAGGACACCGCCTCTGTGACCTCAGACCGATCAGAAGAAGTGTTTGACATGACAAAGGGTAACCTGTCCTTATTGGAGAAGGCCATTGCACTAGAGTCAGAACGCGCAAAGGCAATGCGAGATAAAATGGCCGCTGACGCTGCCAGGAGAGATGGAGTGAGGTATAACCATGAAGACCATGGCCCGCGGCATGGCTATGGTGTTGAGCGTAAAGCCCGCCTTCCTGATGGTATGAAGAAGCCTTTCTACCACAAGGGTGAGTGGTTCTTTCAGACACGGACACGCTCAGATGCACACGAGCTTCCGTTGGAAACCATATCTACACAAGTGTAGCCATGTTTACCTCATTTAACAAGCTCAGGTAAAATGTTTGTCTGCCAGTGTTTGGCTCTGTATTGTATCTGTCCTGTACTGGAGACTAGACAGCCCACATGCATTCTGGGAACCTCAGTATAACCCCAGGACAAGCTTTTTCAGCCAATTTGGAAATTCGCATCTCGGTAGCAGCGGGAGCGGCAGCAGCAGCTTATGTTGTTAAAATAGGCCAGCATGGAAACATCAGAGGGTAGGCTTGTCAGGCATAAGTAATGGCAATCTGCACGGCCTGTTAGGACCGCAAATCTCATTCCTGCGATGCAGCTTGGGGTAAAGCTGCCTATTTTTAAACCTGAGCAAGCACTTGGGAGAAGAAGCTACAAAACAGAGGCCTTCTGCCTTTAGAAAAGATTCGTTCTGTAGGGAACAAGTAATCTTTTTATGTCTGTTTATGATGCTTATGACCTAACATTCAGATTGATACTTATTGATACTACACAGAGACAAATATACATAAATTACCAGCTGTAATATATTGTAGTATTCCATCAGTGGTATACAGTGAGCTGAATGTCTAGAGTAGAGATGCAGTCACAGAATCATTGTACTGGCATTTATGGAGGTCTGATTGCAAGTTCCCCTGTTTAACTCTTAATTATTCCTCACATCATATCCTTTGCTGCAACAATATTCAGACTTAGGTTAAATAATTTCCTCTAATAAGGAAGATATCAGATGAGGGCAACAAATAAGAGCATGCTAATTCACAGCAGGGTGATATTACACCTTAAATGCCACACAAGTCACAGCGGTATATATTGCAACTTAAATGCCACACAAATGTTAATTTCAAGAGCCTTCCATCGCCCCTGTGTCTGGCTAATGCTGGAATAATGAGAGGACGCGAGACAGTTGCGTCACGATAACATCTTTCCTCGGGCAAGATAGTAGCAGACACTCGTTGACCAGGGTTCTTGTGCGTGATTTATAAAACAGAACATGGCGAGAGAGTGGGAGGGGTGGAAGGGTGGGTTCAGAGAAGCAGAGAAGAGGAGACCAGCTCCTTAAGAGAAACATGAGGCTGAGATGAAAATTGAACAGTATCAGAATGACCGATAACGAACGACAGGCCCACTGACTGCACATTAATTATCCAGAGATGGTATGGTAATGGGGGCCATTTGCTATGCAAAGTGCAGACCATCCCCAGCCACAATCAATATCCCCTGATTTCTAATATGCCTTCCACTTGGCTGCCTCCACTCACTGCAATGGAAACGTGGCGGGCAGGACGCACGGCCATCATGTATGTGTGCGTTCGTGCATGTGGAAATGGAGAATTATTTCCAACATACTGTTCAAACACTAACAGTCAATGTAATAATGTGCCAGAAAAGAAGCAATTATTAAGAAGCCACATTTTACATGCAGACCAAGTTCTTTATGAACATGAAATTTCCCTGCCGTTATTGCACTGGTGCCAGACAGAAGAGACATGACATAGCAATATTGTACCAAACTCATATGCCCCTAACGTGACAGATAGATAGATGACAGCCACAGAGGATAATGAGGTTCTTTTTCTCTGATTAATGGGACATGGGATTTCATTTGGTGACTTGCTTGTAAATGTATGAATACGTGTGCCTCATGCCACCTCTTAATTTTATCCTTCACTTGATTATTATTCTTTTTGCTCTTACTTCACAACCCCTGGGTTTATTTTGTTATTTCAGGAAGTGTCTTATGTGGAGCTACTAAGTTACACAATCCTTAAAAACTCACACAATCACTCACACAATCCTTAAAAGCCAGTGGTCTGTCTTTCTGTGATATAAGATAAAGTGACCTCTCCTGCCAGCTCACTAGGTCCTGGTAAAGGTTTCTGTCACACAAATGGCTCAAAATTTATTATGCAATCTGATACATCTCTCACCTCCTTTAACTCTATTATGAAAAGATATTATAGGCTACTGTTGCTCTGTAATTGTTTCTTTTAAAATGATAATACAGACTGCATCCTACAGAGCCATTGCATGTTGACAGTAAGAATCCTTGACCTTGTTGTTGGGTTTTTGAAAGGTTGATGGTTGCATTTGCAGAAACAATGCCAGCTGGCACGTCTTGGCATCCCCGCTTTTTGGTGGTAACCATATCTGATCTGGGTTTGGGTGAAATGGGAGAACCAGGTTTTGGGAAGGGAAAGACAATCTTATCCGGTGTGTGTGTGTGTGTGTGTGTGTGTGTGTGTGTGTGTGTGTGTGTGTGTGTGTGCGTGCTTTCTATTCAATTCAATTCAATTCAATTTTATTCATATAGCGCCTAGAATCGCAACAAAAGTCATCTCAAGGCACTTTTCATGTAGAGCAGGTCTAGACCATACTCTTTAAAATAGATATTTACAGAGAGATCCAACAGATCCCACCATGAGCAGCACTAGGCGACAGTGGCAAGAAAAAACTTCAACTTTCTGGACTCTCATTGTTACACTCAGTTGAACAAACTGTCGTGTCAAGCTAGGAGTGGCTTCAATGAAGAGAAGAATGATCAATTCTTAATTCAGTCTAAACTGGAAAAAGAAACAGTTTTCATTAAACAACAACTGAGTTGTAATATTTAACAAATCTTAACAATTTCATTACAGGAAGCAAACTTCATGATCAAAAGATCTGTCAGCAAGCCAATTATTGCATCTTTGTCCTTGCAAGTGTTCATCAGATAAATATAGCAGTAAATAATAGCCTATGAATACAAAATAAATCCACTTCAAATTCAAATATGTTTGATTACAATAGCCAAGGGTGTAGATTTAGTTTCAGATGTGTGGGGAAAACATGAAGTCAGGGGTTCCTCAACTAGAATAATTAAAAGTACAGATAATGCTATTTCCTACATTTTAATTACTTATATCAACTAATCATCAACTAGAAATGCTATGTAAATTGCTATAAAATTGATAGACTAGCACTTCTTTACCATATTTAGTTTTCATTCTGTACATTGTCACTAAAAAGAGCATTGACATATCTAATAATTAACACAATGTTAAATTCTAACATCATTCGAAAATGTTATTGTATAGAATAAATTAAAATATAGGCTCAGTTTTTAAATGTTGTCCACAGCCTTCCTCTTGGACTGCAGGTAAAGCCTCCATTAATCAGAGGATTGGGCACTAGCCTGTTTATTGCATTAGATGTGACACCCGGGGGAAAAAAAAGTCTACAAATCACTCACTGCTGCTCGCTAAGGTTATTGCCATGTGCTCACAATATATATACAATAACTTAAAGCTAACCAATCATGTGGGGAATGTGTCACCTCCATATGCCATTCTGTTCACAGATGCTTCACGTGCAGACAAGAAAGAGAGCCGGTGTCCGACGCCAGGCTGTGATGGCACAGGTCACGTGACTGGCTTGTACCCACACCATCGGAGCCTGTCGGGCTGTCCGCACAAAGACAGGGTGCCACCAGAAAGTAAGCATTCACACACCAACCGAACATAGGTTTAGATTATTTCCCCAACCTGTGGCCTTGATGTTCTTTGATGTTCAGGAATCAGCATGTTTCCCGTGACCACTGCTGTGTCTGGCACGTTCCGTGTACTTGCTGTCATGGTTGGACTGTGTTTTACATTTCAGCGGGGTGTACAGTGAGGGGTCAGACGGGTTGCAGCTGCGCTTCTCTTGTGACCTTTTGCATGGGGCCATGGATTTGCTTGCTGATTGCCTGCCTAGTGTGCTGTGGTGATGAGGTGGGAAATTAGGCTTTAGTGATGTCCAAATAGTGGCAATTCAGTGATTGGTGGGACGGTCAAGAGCTGTCAATCAGCAATTTACTTAACTGCATGAGACTTTCTCCTGCAAGATTGACTGACAGTGATTGAGAGTACACGATAGGGTATGCTGTACGTGGGTTGCATGCTTCTTTGCAGCATGGTTACTCAGTGCATGTATGACTGATGAGAAAAGGTTAAACGTCGCGCTTTGCATTTCATTAATTTGTGTAGCTTTTAACTGTTAATTGAGTCTTAACATTTCATTTTTCACAAAACTTGAAAACGCTCACAGACCTTGATAACACTGTGCCTGCTTCAGTCATCCATGCCATGAACCCCCATTCATTTATTTGTATTCCTTGCTCAATTAAGTTATATTGAATAGAAAGGCAGTATCATATCTCTAAGCCACAGATCAAGTGAAGTGGCAATAAACATTAGCTTCGACTGAATAGTGAGTTTTACCTTTCGAGAATTCACCCCAGCTATTTAGTCTCGTGCACCTTGTGCAAACTTCTCAATAAAAGCCCCTTTACACGTTTCATTAACCGCAGCATGAAAATCAAGTTATGATCTGCCATGACCCACACTGCAATCAAAATAAAAGAGGGTTTTAATAATGGCAAAGAAATTAGTTACCATTAAAGCCCGGCTTGTAAAGACCAGCAGTGTCACAGACGACTCTTGTTCTGTGGAGCGCAGCTCACACAAAAGTTCCTAACCTGAGATGTACTTGTCTCCCAGAAACATTGTCACTAAAAAGAGCACTGACACTGAAATGACTCAGAGCAGTTGACCTTGACTGGGATCAAGAGCCCCAGAATGGAATTTGGAAAGAGCTTGAATTGATTGTCACTGGAGATTTTGGAATTTGATGTCTGTGTTCCTCCTCCTGTTCCTCACTTGTGTTGATCAGACTGACTTTTGGGGGAAGTGATACCACTATTTCAGCACAGGATGCTTGGATCATGAAAAGTTCTCCTCTTGATCTTTGTGGCCTCATCTTCACTCCTTTTCCTCAGACTACAGAAGAATACTTGAGAGGGAAACATACACAGACTCGTTGTTTAAAAAGGTGGCGTTCTCTAGGTAGCATGTGTTAGCAGCAGGTTAGGTAGGCATTATCAGCCATGAAGCAGCCAGTCACCATGTTTCTGTCAGTGACGGCCAGTATACTTATGCACACTGTTCTGTACCACTTTAAAGGTAAAGATGAATACATGTCACACTTGGGACTACCTGCAGGGCAGACTCAGCTAGGGACAAGTCTCTCTCCCCTATTAACACATTTGCTGGTCTGAAAATACAATGTATTATCAATGGCTTCATTTAATTGGGATATCTCACAGTGTGGCCAGACTCTTCCATGGGAAATGTGAAAAATAACAATTAAATTTCAATTCATTAATTACTATTCCCATTTGCTCATTGTAGCTCCTTTTTGTAGAACATTAAGATATTTATTTTATCTGAGTCTTTTGTCTTTGAAATGGTTTACCTTGGTAACATTAGAGGAATTAGGTGCTACATTGCTTACTGTTTGCTAAGGTTAATCCCTGTAGTTCTATCTGTGTCCTCTGAATCAGGTCCAGTGCTTTAATTTCTTGCCATTCTTCCTGTCTCTATGTAGAGGGCAGGGTAGAAATGGGACATGCATAATGAATTGGCTTGTGGCATGTTGAGGTGGCAGGCTTTGTCCAATTACCTGCACCGAATACCAATTAGTATGTAAGGGACGGAGGATGATGAGGGGTTAAAGTTTAAGGGGGTGATAATGATGAAGCTGATGCCGATGGGGTTTGGCCCTGCATGCCACTGGTGTCGAGACGACCCTTCCCTGCGCCCCCGCCTGCGGTGCTCCAACAGCTACTCTCGGACATCCATAGATCATTAATCTAATTGGCGGGTTGCCGAGGGGATCTGAGACAGTTATGGACTGTTTTAATGGTAAATGGTATTGAAGACTGCGCTCTCTACCCTAACAACGTGCAGATGATAACAAAGCGCACTCTATCAAGACGCTGTATTCCATCTGTCTGCTTCTTCCATTGATTTCAAGGCTTGTGTTTTGCATGATTGCTAGCTGTTGGTTGCTCCACTCTCTGCATGGCCAAAATTTCCTTCCATCTCTGTCTCTTGCTGGCTTTGTCCTGTTAAACTTAAATGACATCTTTTTATTCATGACTGTCGCTATTCCATGAATACTAATTTGAAAGGGCTGGATAAGTGGAAGCAATATGGTGGGAAACCTTGCCTGCCCTTTCAAACTAGTGTTCATTAAAATGAAGAAGAGGTCATTTGGGTTCACACAGGCTCATTTCTTAATGATGTTTATAATGCCAAGCTCCTCACATACTAATAGAGCTCATGCTTGATTGTAAGGGGCTCCTAACCTTCCCTGTCTTTCACTCCTATCTCCTGTCTGTACGAAGTTGTGGCAATGTATGAGAATGTTCTTAAGTGTCCTACGCCTGGCTGCACGGGACGCGGCCATGTCAATAGCAACAGAAACTCCCACAGAAGGTAAGTGACAGCCTGCCCATATGAAACTGGCACTGTCCGTGTTGCACCCTCCTTTCTTTACTATGGAACTTTTTTTTTCCTCTCATCTATTTGTTTAATTGTTGTTAAACACACATTTTTTTCAGTTCAACACATTATTTTTTGTGTGGATATGTGTAGTCTGTCTTATAATGTTGTGTAGAAGGAAATTATTGAAGTGATTCAGCTGCTTAACAAGCCCATAGTTCAACTGAGACTGATTAGAATGCAGCAATTCACACCTTCCACAGCATAAATCATTTATCAGCTCATGGTGAAAAATGGCATCTATCAGGTGCAGGTTTGGAGGGAGAAACTGAAATAGCAGGGCGCTCTTGCCAGTGCTGTCAGATGGGGTGAGGTGACAGTGAAAGAGGAGTGTCACCCAGAGCAGATGCTCAGGGAGTCAGGCATAGCAGCAGCCATTAGCACCTTTCTGCCACTCAGCCAGGGTGACAGGAGAGGTGCATACCTAGGAGGACCAGAGTGCCTTCACGCTGTGCTCAGTGACACGGCTGCAGCGCAAAATAGACACGCACATGGACACGCACAGTAAACTTTCACTTTTACTAGAAAGAGCTGATATAAACCTCCATATACTCCCTCACACTCCCCAACCCGATACACACTCTCAACCTTGCACACATCCATGCACGTCTGATGACAGGTGCTCAAGAACACAACTCTACACTGGCTTCAGGCCATTGTCAAAGATAATTTTTTCACTGTGGCCCGACACACTACAGTTGACAGACTGGATGGAGAATAATAGGGGTTAAGGATAACAACATGAACTTTTGTCACATTTGGTCAGTTAGTTGTCACGAGGAAGTTTTACACTCTGAATTCTATTGAAACATACTGTAGGTGTGGATCCCAAGTGTATTTGAGTGTGTGTGTCACCATGTGTTTGAAGGAAACAAGATGCTTCAGAATGCACATAAAAATGCACATTTGTCCATATGGGAATATCTATTCTGCAAATTATTTCAAGCTGCTCAACCAGAAACTTGCAAGCTGTTACCAATTGTGTTGTTATTTAAAGTGTTAAAAGTGATGAAAATTAATGATTTTGCATTTTAAGCAGAGACTATCTGAACTACACTCAGGTATTTTCAAACTGGTAGACGCTGGGATTGATTGGCTGACAGACAGATGTGCACGAGCTGTTTTCAACCCGGCAGACTGTCCGACACACTCTAACAAGCCGAACATTTTACAGCATGTGCATTCAGTGTAATATTTTGACCTATCCACAGTGCCACTTAAGTTGCTTTCCCATTTCAGTCTGTCAGGATGTCCCATTGCTGCAGCCGAGAAGCTGGCCAAAGCCCAGGAGAAGCACCAGAGCTGTGATGGCCCCAAGTCCAACCAGGCCTCTGACCGAGTCTTAAGGTAGTATTCACTCTACACTTTTATCCACATCATATATAATGGAATTCCAGAATGTCTTTAATGTGAAATGGGCGGTAAATTTCATTCACTTAAAGGGAAAACAAATATGGATTTTGTGCCACCATGTGCTGACTTAAACATAATAAAATACTTTACATGTGGAAGAGCTGTTGATCAGTCATGTTGGAATGCTTTTCTTTTTTCCCGTGTTCAGTAAAGCTATTGAGATTTTAAGTCTCCCCTTTTTGTTTCATGTTCATGTTCTCCTGTCCCCTGAGAATACTTTCAAGAGGCTTCGTCTTCATTCTGCTGCTCACTATTGAAGACAAATTGCTTTATTAGATTTTAACAAAATTGGCCACATTTATCATAGTGAAGGCAGAGCTTTTTGAATGAGCGTTTCTTTGATAGTCATGAAATGTTATGATGAAAAGTCCTAAGTAATAGTAAATTTTATATTTATATCTAGCTGAACATCAGCATCATAAGATCTTACATCTCATTTTTCCAGGTCCTAGATTAAGGCTATAGATGCATATCAAATGATAAAAGAATATCAAAAGTATGCAAAAATAATAAAAGATGTGGAAATTGATTTTTTTTTTTTTTTTTTTTGGACTGCATGAAAAACTCTTGTAGAAGGGTTGTGTTTTTAAAGAAAAATTAGGAAAGCAACCACGCTATGGCATATAAAAGGGATGCCCTGCACCCTAAGTCATCCCTCCATCCACCAGCATCATCCCCGATATTCTTATCCCCAAGTTTAAGATTACAGCCTGCCCCTTCCCTTGCATCTGCCCATTTTTTAACCAAACTCCCAAGTTCCCTCTCCTTCCCCTGGGCAATGTTGAGTGCCTCGGTCCAACTTCCACCCCCTCGTCATTTATTTTCCAGGCCTATGTGCTTTGTCAAACAACTGGACTATCCACAGTATGGTTACAAGAACAATGTTTCCACCAGCACGCCCCGCTCCAACCTGGCCAAGGAGCTGGAGAAGTACTCCAAGACCAGCTTCGACTACAGCGCCTTTGACGGCAGCAACAACCACCAAGTGTATGGGAAACGGGCCATCGCACCCAAGGTTCACGGACAAAGGGACACCTCCCCAAAAGGATATGACGGTACTATTTTATTTTACATTCCTATAACATCTTTTTTTCCCTTCTCCCATGTTGAACGTATGAATTCACACACAAGGTTTTGAAAAGATTCTTTTGAGCTGTATCAAGCGTATCGACACAACAGTATTTTGTGGAATCTGGCTTGGCACATCATTTTAAATTTTAGGAGTGTCATTTAAAATATGACATCTAATGTGGTATATACACCGATCAGCCATAACATTATGACTACTGTTGGATGAAGTGAATAACATCAATCATCTCATTATAACATAATGTTCTGCTGAGGAACCTTTGGTCCTGACATTCATTTTGATGTTACTTTGTCACATACCACTCCCTTAAATATTGTCACAAACCAAGCACACACCCCTCCAATGGTGGAGACGTGTTTGGTTTGTGACAATATGATACTGGGGAGTCTGGAGGCCAGGTCAACACCTTGGGCTCTTTGTCGTGTTCCTTGAGACATTTCTGAGCAGTTTTTGTGGTGTGGTGGGAACAATATCCTGCTGGGGGAGGCCCCTGACATTGGGGAGTGTTGTTGCCATTGGAGGGGTGTGTGGTTTGTGACAGTATTTAGGTGGGTGGTATGTGACAAAGTAACATCCAAATGAGTGTCAGGACCAAAGGTTCCTCAGCAGAATATTGTGTTATAACGAGATGATCGATGTTATTCACTTCATCCACCAGTGGTCATAATGTTATGGCTGATCGGTGTATGTATCTAAGAACTGGACAAGTTTGTCAGGGAAATCTTCTTATATTAGTTAAAGCTTTAAACATACATAAAACATACTTCACCAGATTTATACTTACGGGTAAACCTACCTAAATTGACTTTTTTTCATCTTTATTGAAAAAGCAATTGATCTTCTTTATTAGCAGGAAAATACAATATAAAATATAGTACATCATTTTACATATGCATTTTTGAATTTCTTGATTTGTCCCACAGTTAAACGTTACTGCAAGAACTCCAGCTCGGCCAGCAGCACCACCAGCACCTATGCTCCCAGCAGTAGCAGCAGCAGCCTGAGTTGTGGAGGTGGAGGAGGGGGCACGGGAGGAGGCAGCGGGGGTGGGGGCAGCAGCGCCAGCAGCACCTGCAGCAAGAGCAGCTTCGACTACAGTCACGACATGGAGGCCGCCCACATGGCGGCCACGGCCATCCTCAACCTGTCCACGCGCTGCAGGGAGATGCCCCACGGCATGGGGGGAAAGCCCCAGGACCTGTGCTCGCAGGTAGGAGGGGAGAGGGAGGACACTGGAATGACTGTAATGAGGTATTACATCTAGTCTGTCGGTAAAATGGACAAATTGTAAAATAAATACAATTGTGCACGTTTTGGGTCATTTTTTTCACTTCTGGTTTTTGATGGGAGGATGTTAAAATCATCCCCTGACACATAGCCTCCTATGACTCAGTATTCACTACACCCTTTTTCCTACTGTGGTAGTTACAGATTATAAGAAAAAAAAACACAGATTATATCTGTGCTGCCTTCATTATACTGATGCTAGCAGTGAACACTGACAAAGACAGGGAGATTTCAGATGTGTGTGTACATGTACATTTAGAGATACACACACTCGCACATGCACATTCCATTAAAGATCCAAGGCTGTGTCTTACACTCAGGGCTCAGCAGGGCAGTTTTTTATTTTCTGTCTGGGGATCAGATAGGAGCAGGACGAAGCGCCGTTTGACACGGCGTGAGCCCAGTGTGTCATTTCTGAGGAGATAAGGTGACGGTGTTCCTGTATTATCTGCACCCAGATGCTGAGCTGGAAAATGGGGGCCAGAAAGAGAGCACACAGCATAGGGCTAATGCTGGCTTAATGCTAATGTTGACAGCAGAGACTGCCAGGGAATGAGAGGCAAGGTGATAGAATTGAAAATAAAGAAAGACAGCAAAGAAAGCCTTTTTGGTGAAAGGTTTCTAAATGTCACAATACTGGAGGAGAGGAGAGGAGAGGAGTCAGAATCAGAAGAACTTTATTGATCCCTGCAGGGAAATGACTTTGTTACAATTGCTCAACACTCAGTTAGGAAAGAGGGAGCAGATAAGTTAAAAAAAGTAAAAACTACTATAAAATAGTGATAACAATAAATACACAGTAAGTGAATAGGAAAGGAGAAAGATACTGGGGAAAGAGTTATAGAAAAAGAAGTGAGAATCATGGCAAACAAACGCCTGAAGCAGTCCGGCTCTTCCTCTGGTCCTATCTCATTTTATTGTCAGTCCTGCTCCTGCTCCAGGGCCAGATGGGCAGGATGCTCTCAGGGCAGGATGGGAAGACACGAGACTACAGATTTCAGATCAGACTTTCAGATCAGGATTTTTTTTTTTCTTCTTTCATCTCAACACCTCACCTCGTGGCGCACACTGTTCCTTTCTGTGTCTGAATGAGACTTCACACACACACACACACACACACACACACACACACACACTCGCACATCTACTCTCGCCTCCTTGTTTTTCAGCCCGTGTATCTGCTTGGTTCTCTTTTTTCTCATTGAATTTATTGGTAGCTGGGTTGACTGAAAGACTGAAATGAATTTTCTGGATTTAATGTCTTATACTTACATGCAAAATGTTAGAATAATGGAAACTGGAATGAGCAGAAATTCAGTTTGTGGGGAATCCCTTCTTATCTATACTGTATTAAGTCAAGTTATTGAGTGCAAGGTATGTTGACAAGTGAGATTAGCCTAGTCTGGCAGAGGTCTCCAACCTTTTTGGCTGGGTCTCCCTTAAATTTCTCCAGTTGAATATATCTCTAAGTTGTGAGCAGTTTAACCAAAGTGTAATTATAATAAATAAGCAAAGATTATGGAACCTTGTGACATCTCTAAATTATCTTCTTCATTATCTAGGACCATACCTGTGTTTTTACATTACATTTTACATTAGTCGCTTTACTACAAACCATTCATACACTTAACATTAATATAGTCACATTTCGAAGCATACCACACTGTAGTACATCTTCATGTGTTTCTACCTTGCAACCAGGTGCATGTGCCATTCCAAAATCCAAGGACCTGAAACACACACGGTTTCAGATACATAGAAAAAATGTAATATTACTAATAAACAGCTGCAGTGCACCAGCTCATTGGATTTGATTGCTTGCTTCCACATTCACTGTGGAGGTACACAGGTGTAACACACACGCAATATTATTTCTCATTATAATGTGAAAAGTTTCTTGTTTTAACAGGATTAGTTTCATGGTAACAAGATTTTTTTCATTTTATTATGACACATTTTTTTGTGAAGACTAAATACCAAATTATCCCGTTTTTAAAAGAAACTCCTCTTGACTTTTTATTGTTTATTGAACATACGACACTCAAATTCATCATGTTATTATTGTGATTTAACAAGATAGGTTTCTTGTAAAAACTGAATTGATCTTTTAATAATGATAAAATTATAAGAACTTTGCTTGTTATAACAAGAGAAGACAAATTTGTTAGTATAACATGCTGATTTTTTGTCATGTAGGCAGAAAAATGGTGCCATATACACATATTTCAAATTCCCAATCAACCTTATATACCAGTAGTTATGTTGCAGTGCCATTTAAAGGACAATATTAAAGCTAGGACTTTATTTACACTTTAAAAATGTTAAGAGAAGATGTTGACAATAGGCGTACAAGTACAAAGTTTGTGACCCTCAGCTTTAGAGAAGCTGTATTTCCCTGAGCAAAGCTTGTGTTGATTCCGAGGACATCTTAGCATTTAGTCAGAATAAGATCATCTTTGTGTGAGCATATGATCAACCTCCACTCAAAAACAGGCATCCATGAGTGTTTGTTAAGTGGGAAAAACAGTACTTGAAGAGGAGGAAGGTAATGATGAGCACAGTGAGAGTGACATGAGACGTGAGTAAAGAAAAAGGCCAGAGAGGAGGACGGGACATGATGCCGTTTTTATTTTAAGAACCTGGAATAGGTGGGCAGAAGTAATGTGGCAAGAATTAGCAAGTGACCTCTCCCGCTCTGGCCTTCCTCCTCTCAGAATCGTCATGGCGACAGAGGTCAGGGGTTACGGTGGGGTGGGGGTGGGGTGGGGATGTCAGAGTGAGAAGGGGTGATCTCTAATGAAGGAGGTGGGGTGCATCCTCACACATCATCCTCGTTAATTCGATATGAAGGGGTGGGTCACGTTAATTGGACAGTGACATACAATACAATGGCTGACAAGGAGGGGGCAGTCCACTGAGCATATTCACCAGGACAAGACAAGTCATGGCAACACACAATGAGTGTGTGCCATTGCATCTGTTCCTCAGCAACTTGACCTTTGCATAACAGTGACTGTTTGTATTGCTCTTACAGTTTTAATAGTGAGTGTGTGTTTGATAGAAGCAGTAGAATAATGTCAGCTGGACATTTTTGTAGACAGGTGCTAGTGTAAAAGCTCAGTTTGTGTTGTGCTTGTTCAGCCTTATAATGAACAGTCTTTGTGCTCAGCAGCCCATCATCTCCATGTTTGTCTGTCTGGCATGATTCCCAAGCTTTTATAGTACCTATAATTCACTGTGAGTTATTTTTCTCCACAGACTAATGATAATAGTAATAGTATTTCACTGCCGCTTTTTCTACTATTTTGAAGTCCTTGGTTCAGCCACAGTTCTTGCAGCATTCATGCCCAGTCCCAGACCTATCACCCTGTGCATTTGAGTCACAGTGCGTCACAGAGGTTTTGGCTGCAGACACCAGGAGAATCCACCCCCAGGGACACTGTCAGCTGGAATAAGCATTAGAGCAGGCATTCCGACTGATGAAAGAGAGCAAAAGGAACAAGGAGGATGAGGAGGAGATGTTGGATGAAAAAAAGAGAGGGATTTTAATGAGAGTAGGAACATAAACACATGCACAAACATACCAAAACATAATCCCTAAGGGTTAGGGACCCTTTTGGTATATACAGTATGTGCCAGATTTAGATTAAAGAAAGCAAATGTGTCTATAAATATATAGATGCAAACATACACTCAGGAGATAAAGTGAATGCTTTAGTTAGCAGTCAGTCTTATCGGATGTGGCCCACTTTGTTCCAGCACACAGTATAGCTTTGCCTCTGTTTTTGGGTTTGCAGCAGTCTAGTTCCAGCCACTGCTGCTCATCACTGCACTCAACCCCACCCCTAACCCTGAGCCCCTGCCCCCCTGCGATGTCCACTCACATTAGGCTCACACACACACACACACAAAGTCATGCTGCACGTGCACATCCTTCTGACTGCACAGTACAGACTATAGTGGGATGGAAGGAAAGAGACAGAGAGAGAAAGAAAGAGGAAAGGAGGGGTTCACAGAGGGATGCACTCGTCCTGGAGCACTGGTGACCTCTTCTTCTTTTGACCCTCTTATGAGTGTAACGCTACGTTGTTACTGTACACTGCAAGTGTCTAATGTTTCATGCTAGACAGACTTGGGCAAAAAATAAATTGGAATATAGTTTCAGATATTTGAACTGCGAGTGTTCTTGATCCATCTTTCCAGACATCTGAAAAGTTCAAAAGTGAACACATCACTGGAGGAACAGAAAATTCAAGCACTTTTCATGTACTTCTTTAGTATTCACCATGTATTCAGCTACTGTTTTGCCCAGCTGTGATCCTAGAATATGAAAATGTTTGACTGCTATTTAATCAGAAACTCTCTCTCTCTTTTATCCCCTTCTCTCCATCCCTGCCTCCTTATGTTCTGTGCACCCATCCTCATAATCATCTGACTGAAAAACTCAACATTCACACACCCCTCTCCTCCACATACACTGACCTGACTTTACACCCACACACATACATGTGCACAAAACCCACATCCACACACGCACCCTCCAGAGTCCTGGTCTAGATGTTGATGAGAACGGTACGTTGGACCTGAGTATGAGCAAGCGTCTGTGCAGCGGTGGTGGTGGTGGTGGAGGGGACTCTGTGCTCACCCCTCTAGAGCCCATGTCCCCCCAGAGGCAAGCTGCCCTGCTGTGCTCCCGCTGCTACGGCATGGGGGATGCCGCTGACTGCTGGGACCTGCCAGTAGACTACACCAAGATCAAACACATAGATGAGGACGAGAAAGAGGTAAAGGGGAAAAACAAGGACAGTGCTGAAAATTCATTTGAGCATTTATATCTGGGTGTGGTGTAGATCACTGCCTCAACTCAGTATCTTTTCAGTATCTTGCCTGTAAAGTGTGCTATATGAAGCAGAATTCCACATTTTGTCATTATTCTTATTCATACATATATTTTATTTTCGATCAGCTAAACCCATAAGGCTACTCTCCACTTTGACTCATAATGATCCATGATGTATTGAATTTCCTTTAAGATGTTGGTTTGAGGATCGAGGTAGAAATTAGGTAGAAATGAAAGTGATGAAGAGAGGAATAAAATAGAGAGATTATAGAAACAAATGACTGATAGTTGTGATGTTGATGATAACTATAAAGCAGCAGTATATGATAGTGTGTGGTTTTTGAAGCTGATAGACCATACAGTTGGCATGCATCGCCTATACTGTCTGTTCCATGTGTCCCAGCTCAAATTATCTCCCTTTAAACCACTGATTCAACACAGTGTCTCCAAGTCAAACATTTGCCTTGCCATCTGATTGTCTTCTAGCTTTCTTACCTCCCTGTCTGACTCACTGTTATATTTGGAATCATTAGAAAGTCATATTAGGGATTTTTGAGGGAAACCTAATGAATCTGCATGTTAATAGTCAGCATTGCCATGCACAGAGGTATCTGCTCTGTTTGTATCATGCTCCCCGCATGCTGGCTTTCTGTTTTTACATTTCGCTCTTCTCCAAAATGAATTATGCAAAGTAGCACCTTGGGAGGGAATCGGAATGGCTCATCTCATCAAAGAACTGCTGGAAATCAATGCAGCACTGCTGGGGTGCGCCTGTCGGTGTGTAGAGGCGCTTGCATGTACAGTACATGTGCCTCTGTTTGTGTGTGTGTGTGTGTGTGTGTGTTTGTGCGAGAGAGAGAGAGAGAGAGATGTGAATATTCATATGACAGTGTGCATGTCTGTACCCATGTCTCTTTGGGAGTGTGTCTGCGTGTGTATGTGCGAGTTTCATCCCTAGCCTACTTTTTGCTCCGCATCTCTGTATGTATGCATGTGTCGTTCTCCTTCCTGTCTGCCTCTCAGCCTAACGCTCCCTTTAATTGGAGAAGCTCGCTGGCTGACCCAGCATCACGCACTCCGAGACAGCTTGAGCGCTGGATAATTTGGGCTGTATCTGGGCCTGTCTCTTTATGGGCATTACTGTATATACACTGCAAGCATGGAAGAAAAGAAAGAGGGTTTGCATCAACAGCCAGTGTGCCCTGGCTGTATGCACTGCAGACAAAGCACAGCCCCACACTAACGCAGGCAGCAGCGGTCTGACGCTGCACTGCAGTGCCATCTAGTGACTGACTGGTGCATTACTAGAACACCCAGCCAACTCCCTGAATGCTCTGTACTCGCACGCACACAAGAATGCTCTGTGAACATGGTACATACCCATGAGTGAGCCCACAAATACACACACACACATACACACACATACTCTTCATTTGGCACTGAGTCATTATTTCCTCTCAGGGATTCTATTTTCTACCTCTGTTAGACTGACAGTTGAGGCTCAATAGTCGCACAGACTCAACCATTAGCATTCAAATTGACAGGACTCTATGGGCTGACAGGTGTGCATGTAGTGTGTGTGTGTGTGCGTGGAAAGACACACAAAGAGATAAGGAAGGTGAGGGAAAAAAACCCTCTAAAATCTGTTGGCGAGTTCAAGGGTTTGTTTTTTTTTTTAAATGTGCATCAAGCTTGATTTCTTAAAATATTATAATGATTGAATGACAAATATCCCTCTTCATCTCTCTCTCCCTCCTCCTTTTCATCTCTCCTTCCTCCCACCGTGTTCCCACCCAACCTCAGCGGGCGACCTTGATCCCTTCCACGACCTGCTGGAGGACAGCTCTACACCACAGATGTTAACATGCCCAGTCCAAGCAAGTATATCCACTGCAGGAGAGTAGAAGGACCTGATAACAGAGCCCTCCTACTTCCCAACGTCCCAGTGTTCCTCCTATCCACCTGACTCACTTCTTCTCCCTCTCATTGCTCCTGCTCCCCATTACCCCATCTTATTTCTTTCTTTGTTTTCATCCCTCTCTGTGTTTCAGTTAACCTCAGAACCCCTCTCTTTCTCTCCCTCCCCATCCTGTGTTGCTGGCAGTGGCTTACACTATAAGACTTTTATTTAACAGCTTTATCCATTTACCCACACTGATCTTAGAGCTGGTAGGTCTTCAGTACATTGTTGTGGTTTCCCTCTTTGATGCTTTATCTTCTAGACACAACACTAGTTGTCAGTATCATACCATATCAAGTGTAGCTGGAGCCACAGTAACAATCACAGACAGTGAAGCTAAGCGAAACAATGAAAACCAAAAAATCGAGACAACCCCTCTTTTCTCTAATTTTCCACATTTTCTTCTCCTTCCCTTTGAGCTTATAAATCTGTCTATTTTCGGTGTGAATCTCCACCGAAGTGTGATGGAAGTGGTCACTTGACAGAGCAATTTCGCCTCACATCGAAGGTGTGACTTCCTTTTTCTCCTGAGTGGATTCTAAGTCTATTGCTTTATAACTATTGTTTCAGCTTACCTCGACTATGCTGTCAAACACTGAGCAGAATGTCTCTCTCTCTTGTTGTTAGCCCTTTGACTATTGGCAGCTTGACATCCTGGGTGCTTAATTATCACAAAAAACAAGAGTGCCCATTTTAGATGAACCACAGAGTTAAATTATTTCTCAATGGGTTGTGTAAAGCCTGCTAAGCTGATGTTATTCAGTCCTCCAGGCCCTTCCCATAGTGCAGTGCCAACTAAGCATTTACCATTCAGAGCAAGCGGACTTAAGCAGAATTGCTGAGTGTTACAGGGTGAGATGAGTCTGCAGGGACTGAATGATATAAGTCTGGAGGCTGACATGGCTGCATGTACACGCAATTTCCCCCCCGAACAAGCTCACAATTCTGGCTAAGTTCTAGTCTTTGACAACAACTCCATATGGTAATTTACAATTTTTTATTCATTCAGTCCTGTTTGAACACAGTGCAGAGCACAGCATGCATGAAAACAAGTCTTCCTTGTTGTTACATATGAATACAAATACTCAGAGGGTTAACTTTTTCTAATCAACTCCCTGCACTTGCATCATGGCTTTTTTTGCATTTTGTGACTGATGTCTTATGTATGCATGTGTTTGTATGTGTAGACGTGAGTGTGAGCTGAGAGGCTGTTTTGTGTTACAGTGGTTGGGGTGCGTTGTCATTTTGTGGCTAATGTTCCACTGAGTGTATTTTTCAGTCTCTCAGGTTGCCCTTTAGCTGATAAAAGCATTGATATGCTGGCCAACAACGCAAAACTCAAGTAAGGCATTGAGATGACTCATTGATGTGTGTATGATTTGTATATTCTGCTCATTTTGCCTAGCATAAAGGTCAACCCTGTTAGTGTTAGTTCATAAGTGCAAAAAGTGGTCATGTGGATGAAACAATATGTATGTGTGGAGTCATGGAGTCATGAGCTTTATCTCACTATCTTTAAGAGAAACTGTTGCAGGATAAGACATGGTATTATATTTTGTATTGTCAGCAAATCCAATCAAAGACAGAAACCAACAATGAACTGATCCTGTATGACATTGTGTGTGCATCAAAGCCCTGATATACATTCATCTGTGCTGTAGACTCCATTTTCTCTATAAACTATTAAAACATATCAATAAGCCATACTGTTACACTGGGTTACATGTTTCTTTGTTGCTATGAACACACACACTGTAGTTTATTTTGACTCAATCCACATACACCATTCTGTGTCCCAAATGCCATAGAGCACAAAATGTATTAATTCTCCACTGAAAATAGTCCCTGACAAACATTTTAAGAGATGTTTGCTGAAAATAAAACTACATAAAAGTATAGATCCCATTATTTACATATCATAACTATATGTTCATGACCAGTTTTAAGATTTAAAGATTTAAAGTCAGTTTTAATTCTAACAAGGGAAATACAACAGCAAAAAAACAAACAAACATGAAGTTAATTAATGTTGAAATCTTTGAGGTTAACTGCACAGAAACAGGCAACAAATTTTATATCGTGAATATCATATCTTAGCACAAGATAATCCCTGGAGTCGGCATAGTAGTTTCACAGGAATACATTCATTTACTCCTAAGTTCTGTTTATTGGAAATCCTAAGTCTGCACTTTGCTGTAGGCCTAGGCCCTTTTGTGTTTTCTGCCCAGGTGCCCGACACCAGGGTGCGATGGTGGGACATATCACTGTATCGCCTCACACACAGAGAGTCACACACACACACATTCTACAGCATGCATAGACAGTCCCCTCCGTTTATGGCCTCTACACTTGTCTCCTAATGCATCCTAAAGTTCTTCCGTTACTCTGCTTCTGCTTTTCTCCTCTCTCTATTTCTCTCTCTCTCTCTCTCTCTATCTCTCACACACACACACACACACACTTTATGCTTCAACTTTGTAACACTGTCATTTATCTGCAGTCTCTCAGGGTGTCCGCGGGCCAGGAAAAGTGGGATAAAGATCATCCACAGTAAAGAGAACAAGGAGGACCAGGAGCCTATCAGGTACAGTACAGACACTGATCATCAGTCTTCTGTCTCCCTTTAAAAAACCCTGATACTGAAACTCCTCATTCTGCTACCGGCACTGCTCACCATTCTCAGTTTTCTTTACACATTTCCCATGTGAAATATAAAAATGACATATGACTTTACGTTTCCTGTGCTAAAATGATGCAAAGGGAAGCTGTGCAAATGGGCACAAAGGAGCAATGTTCTGATTAGAAATCACTACATTGCTCAAACATCACTGATGCGAGCAAGAATAAATCAGTATTCATTCTGACAAGACAAATGTGCAGTTTCAACCCAAATCTAAAGGTTGCAGAAACTTCAAGTGCAAGCTTGCTTAGCAGTTAAGAGGAGGAGATTGCAGTCTCTGGTGAACTCCTGCAGACACACAGGTAGGGAAAAAGACAGAGAGCAAGCAGAGAGAGAGGAGAGATAGAAACAGAGAGAAGTTGATTGGACTCTACCTAAATTCCTGATGGGCTTCTCCAGGCCTCAGCCCTGCAGCTCGTGATTTCTCTGGTGGTGCAGCAACACACTTTAGCCATTCTCGATCATTTATTCTGGTGGATTCTGAGGACGGTTGCCACAGGTATCCCTGTCAGTGTGCTCTTTTGGCATTAAAATATCTCTCTGCAAAGTATTGAAATTCCTGTTACTAAACAAACAAGGATCTAACCAATCAAGAAGTGAAGCCATTAAAAATCAAAGAAATTGAAAACATAGCAAACATTAGCCTCCCTCTGATCCAGTAATTTTCATACAGTTCTAACGTGTACTGCTGCTACTGTAGCAGACACAACACTACCTCACCAGGCTGTCCCTGCTGGACGTTGGATGACAGTCAGTTGGGCTCCTCTGAGCTGTTACAGCACAGATTGGTGGATGTTAACCTCAACAGCACAGCTCTGGTTGTTGCGGACAGATTTTGCCTGTTTGACCGAGGTCACTGATGTGGTGTGCGAGCAGATATCTGGTTCAGGCAGCGCAAACATTTATGGCTTGAACTGGTATCCAGAGTTCCCCTTAGAAGATAAGAAGAGGTGCAGTCATGCAGCCGGGGTGCAGCCGTTAGAATAAAATAAAACATGTAAAACACTATCCTAACACACACACACACACACAGTAGAAACACATCATTATGCACAGTCTTACTGTCTGCACTGGAAAATAACTATATTGAAAGCATTAGCATCTCATAACACATACAGTTGGGTTCTACACAAAAGACTGTATATCTTTACCAGATGGAGATTTGATTAAATTACTTGGTCTAAAGGGTGAAGAATATTTTTTGAAATATTACAAAGAACTCATCACACAGTGTCCTGCATTTCAACAATCCAACACACTCGGTGGATTAGCTCATATTATCACAGAAATTCCACATAGCTCACAAACACAAATTCAACACAGTTTTACAATGATTCATCTAATGAGAGCTTTATTGCACTATAGCTGATTGGAATTTGAAACATATTAAATTTTGGCAGAATGGTAAATATGTCAAGGAAAGTTCACAGAAACAAATCATTACAAAGGATGGTCGCCTCCATGAAAAGTATGAGAAAAGAAACGAGGATGGACTACCATGTTAACAGAATTGAGAGTGGAACTTACTTTCCATCATGGTTAAAGATTTTGGAAGGCCTGGGTGAATGGATTAGTTAAGCAAATTCCTTTGACTTCTGATATATATTATTGAATTATCTCAAATATACTCAAATGCAGCTATCTCCCTGTATCTTTTTTTTTGCAGTCAAAAAGCCGTGAAGTTGACTAAATCAGCTATTTACAGAACCAGACCTAATGCTTTCACAACTGATGTAACTGGCCAAAATCCATTTAGCCTGGTGTGACATTGGAATAATCTACTGCCTCATTGCATCTGATTAGCACTGGTGTTGATGCACTGTCAGCATTCAAAAGTGTGATAAGGCTGCCACTGGGACAGTTTTAAATAAGATGATCATATCTTTGTTTATATCAAGCAGAAGGATAGAGAGAAACAGAAATGAAATCTGCTATAGTGTATGGTGTCTTTGTACTCAGGAGGCAAACCACGACTGGAGTGTATACAGATAGCCAGCAGCTGAGACTCAGCAGGTCATTCTTCTGGGGAAAAAAATAAAATAAAATCTGGTATGATGAAAGATGATGGCATCAACTTTGTGGTTGAATACATATGTTAAACAATGACAAAAGTCAAACTGTTAAGTGGTCTTCTCTGACAACATTTCTCTCTGTCCCCAATTGTCCAGTCAGGTTGTGATGGTCAGGACCGGCCAATGGCAAAATATCGTCCCTGAAGTACATCGGATGCCCCATAGCAGCCAAGAGACAAAGGATGGCTGTAAACGGCATTCAGTTCACATGGAGACTCTTACAGCGAGCCAGGGCATGTCCTGCCCTACACCGGGCTGTGATAAGCTCCGGTCATGTCAGCGGCAACTTCCCCTGACCCCACCTTCGGAGGTGGGTCATGGCTGCAATGCTAATTAATCTATATAATTTAACTTTAGGTCCCCTTACCTCAAAAATAAATGTTGGTTGTTTGATCTTCACTGTGTGCAGAATTGATATTCATTCTGTCCTCACCATAAATCTGAGTTTAAAGTCTCAGAAAACGCTTATTTTCAGTAATCTTGATATATGTGTGACTAAATAAACAACAATCAAAATTGCAATAAAACATCCTTATGTATTATTTATTAAGACAACTCTCAAGAAAACCAGCTAATGGTCCATCGTGACTGGGTGTGGTTCAGTCAGATTCAATTGACTTTTGATTATTGTTTCTGTCAATTGAACAAAAGAACCTGCGAACAGCCAGATTTAGTTCAACTGTAAAAGTGAAAAACAGCACAGTAATGATAGTAATGTCTCATGTGAAACAACCAAAACACATTTAACTTTGGCAGGAAAGTCTGTGTTCATGTAAGACTTACTAAAGACACAGACTGATCTAGAAAAAAATTTCAGGGCTTTTAGGTTGTATACTTATAAGCATGATGTTGTGACATCATAACTACAAGCCAATTACTTTAGGAGATAAACTTCTACAAGTGATATGGAAACTTGAAACCTCTGCACATGTACTGAGAAGGGAACTTTTCAGTGAAGTAAGACACATCTAAAGCACAAATTGTTAAGAAGAGTATTTTATCTAAAACGTGACAGCAGAGTATTTTAAAATATAACTTGAATATTACATTAAGACATAAGTCAATTTCTGTGAGGATGACATATGTATAGTTCTATGTTGCTAACTATAGCCTTCACCTTCTTTACACATAACGATAGATTATCGAGTAATTAAACACTATAGTTGCAGTGTAACATTCTATTCCTATTGTGGAAGTTATACAAGAGAGGATGAGAACAGAGATGCATGAGTACAGTTGAAGCTTTGAAGAGGCTTCACTGATTTGGTTTACTTGTCATGGGGAGAGAGCACCCCCACAGTCTTTAAACTACGTTGGCTCACTGAGTGTGTATAACATAGTGAAACAGTCCTTCCCTCTTGTTGCTGCCTCCAGTCTGTCGGGTTGTCCACGTGCCACCTCCGCCATGAGGAAAGCCAGGCTGTCTGGAGTGGAAATGCTAACAATAAAGCAGCAACGTGCCAGCAACGGTAACTACAACTACCACTCACCCACACAATACAGCCAATCAGGAACATGGATGTGGAATGATTTACTGAGCAGAGCTCCAATTTCATATAATAAACCCATCAGGAGTGTGTGTGTGTGTGTGTGTGTGTGTGTGTGTGTGTGTGTGTGTGTGTGTGTGTGGGTGTGTGTGTGTGGCAAGCAACATCATAAATACGTAAATTGAAATAAACTTGCCATTCAGGAGTAGGGTGTAAATAATGAGAAGACTGGCTCCAATCTGGAAGAACAGAGCTGGGCTTACGTGGCACTAATCAGAAATGTAACATATGAGGTAGCTTGTAGTTTTCTCCATCTATTTCTTAAGACTGGACTATGATGAATTCAATGCTTCATAAAGGAGTGTGAGATCATAATGGAATTTTGTCTGTAAGTTATTTGAGTCTTAATCAACTAAAATGACCTGACCCACTTCTATTACAAGGTGAGGTGATCCTCACAGTGTCAACAGAGTTCTTACTTGGCTACAGAGTCATATTGTGTCATTTAATTACTTCCAGTCTAAGCATAAAGACTGTTAATCTAATTTAGAGGTTTTGCAGTGAAGTGTCAGTGCTAATGCTGCTCCTCCTCTGTAGGTCTGGAGCATGAAGAGAGGATCAAACAGCTGGACGGTAAAGATTTAAGTAGATCTAATTCACAAGTGGAAGCTGACATAGTGAGCTTAGAACTTACAGGTAGGTCACTTCCTGGCAGTGCGTACCTGAGTCAGCAGTGATGTACAGATACGCTGTAACATCCTGTCGTGCAGTTCCTCTCCTCAGATTACAACAATGGAGTCAACCTGGGGGTCATAGAGGAGGAAAACAAGGTGATTGAACAGCAAAATGAATCTCTCCTGCATGAGCAGCCCAGCCTCAGCCAGTCACTGATTAACAGTTTAGCTAATGTCAGCTCCCTCATATGGTAAAGGGGTCACCCAGGGCAGCAACCCGGCAAGAGTTGCAGAATATAGCTAATTGTAGCATTATAGCAGCTTATTCATTTATTTGTGTATTTAACCTTACAGCCTATTGTGCGTGTGATCTAAATGTGGAGCGCTTGTCTTCAAACAGTGAGGAGTTGTGAAATGAGGTTTGATTAGGTGTGTAGTTTCTCAGTGATAGCAACTCCAGGAACTGAAATTATTTCCATTTAACTGTCCAGCTTGAACAAAAGTATATATACAATGTATTGAAGGTTTTGTCTGCTTTCAGAGAGTATGATAATTAAAGGCTTTATTTTTAAAGTGTATAACATAGTGGTTGAATTTTCCAGCGAAATTTGTCCTCTGTAGTATCATTTAATTCTGACTGTGGACATTCTTTAAGGATGAAAATCTGTTTTTGTAGAATTCTCACTGACAAAATATCCATGTGCTTCAAACAGTATTCTATCTGTATTCTATCATTCTATCTTTTTTTTTTTTTTTACTCTTGAAAGATAACTTTAAAAAGAGTTGCTGAGTTTCATAAGTAATCACACTATTTGTCTGTTTATCCTTCACAATACTACCCATTCTTTCGATGTCCTCCAGCATAATGGATCAGTTCCCATTCATTGACAAAGGAATGAATTAAACACAGTTAAGCATCCTTCACCTAAGTGGCAAGCCATTTGATCCATATCTGTCTTTATGGTTTACAGTAGAGATTTAAAACCCGACACTGGGTAAAATGTTCTTAAATTTTACAAATGATACCTCCCTCATAACTCTGGTGGACCACTCTGGCATCATGGGTTGGGTTGGCTCTGTGTTTGTCTCTCCAATGCCTGCCATGTCCTCATCTGTCCAGCCTCTTTTCCAGTTAATCTGGTCTTCCATGTGTCTGCTCCAGATACTGCGCCTAGTGTTTACTTGTGAGAATAATATAGTTTCTCTCAGCAAACTAAAGGAAATGTGTCCTCCATTCCTTCCCATAGAAACCACTGGCACATAAGAGCCTCCTCTAAGGAACAACTGCTTACAGTTGCACAGCAAGTAGTAAATGCTCTGTGTTCAATATTTCACCTCTAAAAATGTTGTCATAATTGTAGAAGAACAAACAAAGGCCAAGGTTTTTTAATCTTGAAACAACTGAGTACCTAATTGACTGCATCACTCAGCTCGTTACTTAACAGCTTTGATTTTTCACCTTATTTTCCTGGTCCACACTGGATGATGGTTGAAATATATTTACATTTAATAGTACATCTTTGCCTTCTCAGTACAATGCCATCACAATATTTCTGAATTTTAATACATATACACACAACATTTCCATCATAATCAGCACACTGTCTGATCATGGCTGGGTTTTCTCTCCTTGGGTGGCCATATAATATTAAAACAAAATAGCCTGGGCAGTAGGAAATGTGGATCTGAACCGCTGACCCCTGAAGACCTCTGAGCTCCCTGCAGCCCATTTACCCTGTAGACCGGTTCTGAAGGAACGCATCACTTTGTTCTATGAATTTTTAAACCATGGAGGTTTATAATGTAGCTCTCCCAGAGCCTGGACAGTTTAAAGTCTGTGATGTCATCCTGATGTAAAGCCCTATTGGCTGAGTGAGACCCGGGCAGTGTTTCCAATTACTAATGAAATTCAAATTCTTGTGGCTATTTGCTACATCATATCATATTCATTACATTAGATAATATTTGGACATATGTGATGGCTAAATCCGTCCTCCCTGCCTCTGTGTTCCTCTAATGGCCTCCATGTTGTGTCTTTGGTCCTGCAGGAGCCAATAGCGAGCAGAACTTTGACGCCCTACGTGACCACTCTAACAGATTATGTGCACAAATCAGAATGATGCCAGAGTCCAGAAAACTGACCCTGTTGGAAAACATCAAGCAAGGCTGTTCCAAGGATCGGTACCCAACCATTCAGTAAAGGGAGATTTTTAGTACAGCAGGTGTGGTGGTGTATCAAATCCACATACAAACAGGCAGTGATGGGTTGATCTTCTTGGTTCGGTGCAGTAACTTATATGGTGTTATATATTCTAAATTCTGTTCTCTCAAAAAAGAGGTATTATGCTTAGAAAGACTATAAGATAATTCCTTCTGTCTTTCTTTTCTTTTGGTCTTGCTTTTGAGAACAACATAAAAGTAAACATAAAATATTTTGAGACATTCACATTTTATGCGTTTTCATATGAGGCGACATAGTGTCATATAATGTTCTAGCTGCTCATGTGTACATTGCAGTGTATATTTCTGAACAGTAGCCTAATGATAACGGAACGTGAGTTCTTTTTATTGTGACAACAAATCATTTAGATGAAAAAACTGGACAGTGAGTAAATGAAAAAACTATAAAACAAGGAAATAGTTATTTTTCTCCTCACTCAATGATTTTGGACTTGATGATTTTAGATGTTTCTTCTTCTTCTTCTACTTCTTCTTCTTCTTCTTCTTCTTCTTCCTTGTGTAGATTGTTCAAGAGCAAGAACTGGTTTCGCGGATCTTTATTTTCTGGCGATGCTTGAAAGCGTTTGTGTTTAACGATGAAAAAAAGATGCATAGCTGTTAGGTGGGGGCATTTTTAATTGGTTATAAAATGAATCTGGAGAGAGCGACCTGATGTATGTATGAATGTATGTATAACGAACAGTTATATTGTAAACATCATTACACGGAAACCAGATGGTGGAAATCCATTATCTGAGCCAATTAGTTCTGAAGGGGCACATCTGTGGGTTAGCCATGTTCACATGCTCATCTCTAACTAATCTCAAATAGAAATGATGTGTGTAAAGACAATGACCTGATACATCTAGCCTTTCTAGTATCAAATCTGCTCAATCTCAAGACCTGTGTTGCTAGGATCAGAAATGTCTCAACAATATAATAATTAAATCATTTGTTTATAAACAGGTGGGTTGATACAAGGAAAAAAAAAAAAAAGTTGGTATATACAATTTCTTGTTTATAAGCATAGCAGGTAACATGAATCTTTTAATATAACCTATGTAAAATATTGATTTTTATACAAATCTTTTAATACAAAAGTCTTTTTTAAAGAGGAACCTGGACATTAGAATTTAAAAGGGAAAGTATATGGTTCCACTTTTTTTTCTGTCTGATTTGCAGGGACACCTTGGTTATGTTTTGATGTTCTTACAGGAACAAAAAGCAGTACCCGAGCACCTAAAGGAGGTTTCAAGAGGGTTTTGTAAAAGAGTATTTATAAGTATGACAGCGGGACTTACAGGGTCACTGTCCCCACTTGTAATAGTAGACTATTTGCTGTCCTTGAAGATATTATCTTAAATGCAATGCAATTTTCAGGTGACCTCTTTGGCACACGATTGGAACAACCAACTGCTTAGACCACTGTAGGTGTGGACTTTGGCTACCACTGAGAGAGAGAGAGGAAAGAACAGGGACTTGAAATCAGAAGAGGATGATTATAACCATAGCGGTTATACTGTAGAGGCTGGCTATCAAGTGAAAACATGCTATTCTGTCATTTTTTATGTTTTAGGAAGATGATTATCTAGCAGCACTTTATATCTAATCACTGTACAAGGTTAAATAGTCAATCAATTCAGGTTTAAAAGCAGAAGAAAGCGAAGGTCGGTGTTAGAACCTTGAGGGTAATCTATTGGCGTGACGCCCGTATGCCTGACTGTACACCCCTCCATTCTGTTATTCTAGTTGTTATGATCATGTTGAATTTGCCTTTTGAGAGCTAATGCCAAAAGGTGCTTATCGTTCACCTGAGTGAATCTCATCTATTGTACTTTGTCCTCTTTCAGGACTCTACTACCCATCATCCATGACTGCATCGCCTTTTCCACAGCATCGTGTCTGCAGCTTTTGCCAATATAGTAATGCTTCAGTAGAGTAATAGCTAGTACCAGTTTTTGAATTAATTCTCATTATCCCAGTAAAAATGGAAAAGGATTTTAAAAGCAAACTGGCTGCTCATCTGATGTTGGTACATAAATAACAAATCTGAAAAGAGTTATCTGTGACTATCTATAGGAACACAAAAGGTTGTCAAGTATTTAGAATGCTTGACTTTTCATATAAATTATTGTAGATTCATCAGAGTTTATTATTTTATTTGAGCCAATTCATTTTTGAGATTGATTTCAGTGACCATTAACAAAGACAAGTTTTGTATAAACTATTGTACTCTCTGTGGAACTGAAGTTTGATTTATTTTATTGCTACACAGCATGGATTTGTTGACATTTAATTTTTTGCTATAAATGTGTGAGATCACAAGTTGCTGTGATATTTCATTATAAATTGTGAACTTTGTACAATTTTGTCATGCTGGATGTTGACCTCTTACTCTGAATAAAGAAAAATGTGTTATGAGACCTGTAAATGATTTGTTTTTGTGTGCTCATTACATATTGATACTCAAGAGTACCAGCAGGTGTCCAGCAAGCCCAAACTACAACACACCACTACACAGGTGCACGATATGCAGCACTTTGCTGTCAAAAGATGATTCATTACAGTAACACTTGCTGATGGCAAGCTCATTTCCAAAATGAAACAAGTGGCTTGTAATCACTTATCTTTTATTTGTTTGCATGGAAACCTAATTTTATTTAACAGGTTTGAAATTCCTCTGTGTGTGTCTCATTAATTAACATTCAGATAAAGCCAATTCAATTTATCATTTAGTCAGATAATCTTATTCACAATGGAGCAATTAAAGGGGGGGGGGGCTACAAGGCCCTGTTCTATATTAATCTTCCTTCTCTCCTTGTCTCTGTCTCTTGTTCCAGTGCAGACCTCTTCTTGAAACAGTAATCTAACAGTTTATCACTTTTTCTATTATAATAATGAAAGACAGACAGATTAACACAGAATCCTGCATGGAACCTGGCAGTGTATTTTTCTTGGACACGCCCTGCATAATTTAGTACTCCAGTGATGTCAGTTGAGTCATTTTCTCAGGCTCCTTCAGCGCCTGTTTTCATTGGCTGAGTAGTTCTCCCTGTTACTATTAAATTAACACTGCAACATATCTAAGGGGGTAATTATCGAAGCCATGATTGTCAGAAATGAAATCAAAATATGCAGACCCAAATGTAACATGTACATCTTTCAGTCTTCATACTGACTTCTCCAAAGACAGAAATCTGCTTTGCCAGTCCACTCCAGACCACTGGAGAGTGTGCACTGATGTGTATTCCTTTTCCTAGTCAATGTCCAGAACATTTACTGTTCTTACTTCTGTGGGTTTCTGGATGTTTGCAGAGTAGCCAGTGTGTCAATGATCGACTGCACAGAAAATGGTCCATATCAAAATGTCAGCAGGTATACATATATATATATATATATATATATATATATATATATATATATATATATATATATATATATATATATATATATATATATATATATATATATACATATATATATATATATATATATATATATATATATATATATACATATATATATATAACCAAGAGGGCAAAGAAAGATGATACCCACCTACTGACATTTTGATATGGATATATATATTTTGCAGAGGTGAACATAATTTGGTGTCATTGGTCTGTCACCTGCAGTCTGGCTTACCCTGACAAACAGCCACAGCTCTCATATCCACTGACACCTGAACAAATTTGAAGGAAAATATTTTACAGTGGCATCGTCATATACAACAGCTAACCAAGGAGCATCAAAACTGATCCTGCTGACCTGGGAGGCTTTGGGTCGTATAGATCAACCTAGCCATCACTCTAAGATGCTATAATATACAGCCAGGAATGTAACTGTGGACATGTTGGTTTTGTTTCTGTCAATAGTGTAGTTATGAAGTGTCTTTTGTGACATGACTGTTTTCTTTTGGGAAACAGCCAAAGTAAGACTGGTCTTGACTTTGACCTTTTGTCAAGGGTCTGACTTCAGTTTCAAATGTAATAAATATAATGTTAATATTAAAATGACCCAAACTTTGCACAGATGGTGGAACTTAAAACTAAATAAGATAATGACCTTGGCTAATGAGAACATAGGAAACCCTGAGGTGCTTTGAAAGAATGAGCAGTTATGGAGGTCGTGAGGGTGATGTCAGCAGCTTCCTGACACATGGATAAGATAAACCAGGACGGTGATGTCACCATAGCCTAAGTTTTAGATTTAGCTCATCTTATGAATAGCCTTCATGAGGAGAAAAGGTTCTAATGTCCATAGTTTTTATTATAGCTCTCCACCGTCCACAGAATATGTTGGTTTATTTGAGAAACCACAATATACTGAAACAATGCTTCCTTAGTTAATCTGTGTCTGCAGTCTGTCAGGCTGTGAAAACTTTAACAATAGTAATAGGACAGCATTGTTGGTGATGGAAATGCTAACAATGACACAGCAGTGTGCCAGCAACAGCAGACAAATGCACCTCACACCAACACAATACAGCAATCAGGAAACACGGATGTGCGATGATATTAAGCAGAATTCCAATCTGAGACAATAGACCAGTCAGGAGGCTGTGATTATGTACAGTGAGCAGCTGCTGAGTGGCTTAAACTGGAAATGCTAGTCTAATGCGTATAAGTTGTAAATAGTGGGTTTTGGAGTGGAGATCCACATTAGAAAATAGGGTTGAGATTGAGCCTCTGCGAAGAACCATCAAATAAAAAATAAAATCTACTAAATCTACTAAAATCAACTGTCTCAGGCCTGTAAAGATGACTATTATGTGTACTGATATGTAGTGTTATTTCAATATGTACCAGCAGATGTCAGCAAACCCAAACTATTAATAAAAGGACCCTGTGTTGATAGTAAAAGTAATAATGGGCACTGTCACCTCACAGAAAGAAGGTTCCAGGTTTGAACCATGGTTTTCTGTGTGGAGTTTGCATGTGCTCCCTGTGCCTGTGTGGGTTCTCTCTGGGTACTCCAGCTTCCTCCCATAGTCCAAAGACATGCAGGTTAGGCTACATGGTGACTCTGAATTGCCCCTACATGTCAGTCCAGCGATAGACTGGCAATCTATAGAGGGTGTACCCCGCCTCTTGCCCCAAGTCAGCTGGGACTGGCTCCAGCTCCCCACCCATGACCCTTGAAGTGGGTTAACAAAGTGGTTTAGATAATGAATGGATAATAATATGCAGGTGAAGGCTGTCTATGACTTCATGTAGATGTTGTGGTACTGCTATTAAAAGTGTCAATTTGTTTGAACTGGTGATATATTTAAATGTTGAATATGTAGTTCATACACGTTTGGCTGATTGGTCTTTATCATGCACACCTGTGATCGATCAGTTAGCCTGTCAGTCAGAACTCAGGGATTAGCCCAGTTTATCATCGTTCACTGAGGGACTAGGTGAATTTAATTTTTCAGACATAGTTGTAATGCTGACTGAAAAAATGAAGATTCTTTGCTTTAAAATTATTTCTATAGGGGCGAAAACATGACCTTTCATTATTGCTAATGTTAGATGGAACATCCACCACCAGGGGCCACCAGGGGCCTTCCAAACTTACTGAAAATATGAGCTTTCTTAACATTCCTTTGTTCATTTTCCTCATATCTCCTTATTTAAAGAGACCATCCCTGAAGGTCTCTTTCAAAGCAGACATGTCAGCACGTCAGAACAAGCACAGGTAAAATTTATAATGTCATTAATGGCTACATTTCATTTAGGTATGCCAGTGGCAGGGCCCTGTTGTGCATGCTCACTGCTATGTGGTATGACTTCAGTGGTGGAATATTATAAACACAATTTACATTCTTGGAGAGGAGGTAGAGTTAGTGGACGGACACAAATACCTTGGTTTTCACCTCGACGGCAGACTGGACTGAAAATGCATCGCAGAGCAGCTGTCTATAGGGAGGGACTCTACTTCTTGAGCAAGCTCAGGTCCTTTAGTGTGTGTAACAAGATGTTGCAGATCTTTTACCAGTCTGCTGTGACCAGTGCAGTATTATTATTATTATTTTTCATCAATCTATCTATCCATCCATCCATCCCAGCAAACCATGTTTGGTTTGAGGAATGTTTCACAAACACTGCCTGAAAGGTGTGAGAATGTTCATTGGACTCCCGTAGCAAACGTCCCTATGATAATTCAGAAACGTTTACTTAATGTTTCTGGAGCGTTCTATAAAGGTTAGAATGACATGTGTACTTCAGGGAACCTTTAGGGAACGTACCCTGAAGGTTAACTGTTTGCTGGTATAAGTACAGTTACTAAAGTAGCTACTCTACATACTGGATTAGAGTTGAGATAGTTACTTTCTCAATATTTTATTTTATATAAGTTAATTTTATGCTATTTCATATATTTTATTATATTTCAGAAGAATATACATTTCACTCTACATTTATTTGACAGCTATGGCTTGCTGTGAAGTTGTTAAAATTGGCTCCTCAGCTACAGCATTGATCAAATAATAGACCTACAGTAACACTCATAGACGCCTGTTTAAGTAGCGTTACTTTTGACACCTTAAGCACACATCACGTGTGGTTACTGTGTATATCCTTAATTTCACCTACGTTCAAATATTTTCCATAGCGTACTTGGTTACATATTAGGTTTCTAAATAGAGCTAATTTCTTGTAGTAATAAAACTAATTTTAGGGTTGTGACAAACTGAAAATGGGGCACTAACGTTGTACCAAATTACTGGATTTAGGGGGCGCTATGGCAGATTTAGCTATTTCAAATGAACGTAAGGTACAAACTGAGTATATGTAGGCTGTACCTGAGGACAAAAACATTTCTAATTGGCGTCTCACTTAACGGCATTTAAGTCAATATTCCACTTAGCTTGTATAGGACTGTAACACTGCCCCACTTTTCTCTCTCTCTCTCTCTCTCTCTCTCTCTCTCTCTCTCTCTCTCTGTCTGTGTGTGTCTCTCTCTCTCCGTCTCTCCCAGTTGAGCTAACTCGCTGTTAGTGTGAGAAAGGGGCAGCTGGCGGTCTGTGCTCTGCTCGGCTCACTGCTAGCAATGGCGCTGCGGGCTGGCCAGCTCTTTTCTCCGTGTCTAGTCGCGGTGGCTTTGTTACTGCTCGCTAGCGGACCACAGTTTGTACTTAGTTGTCCGAGTCGCTGTTTATGTTTCCGAACCACCGTGAGATGTATGCATCTAAACCTCGAAACCGTACCGGCAGTTTCTCCTCAGACTACCATTCTGTAAGTAGCCTTTCCCTTAAAATTTAACGGGAACCAACTCCAAGGCACACTGGACGGGAATGCAATGAATACTTAAAGCATGTAGCCAAAGCCTGCTCATTTCTCCACATCTGAAGAGCCTGGTGAAGAAATAATGGGTTGACAGTTATTCTCGTTAACGAATTAAACTGTTCAAACCAACTTTCTGGATTGTGAATCGCTAATTTAAGTTGAAAATGATGCGAAGGCTTGTGGGAATCAGTGGTCCTGTGATACTGCAGAGGTTATTACAATGTCTTGGTAACTTTTCACAAAGTTATGACACCTGCCAGTGAGTTCAGCTGTTGGCTGTAGAGGTTAATGAAAAGGGTTTTTAGGGTCACACAGCTGGTGAAGTCAGCCGCAAGCAATGTGGAGGGTTAGGCTCTTCACAAGAGGTCCCTGCATAAGAGGATTTTGGATGAGGAACCACAGCCAGTGTTTCTATCTCCTTCTCTGAAACATGCCTTATTGTCATCTAATGAAACACACACAGTTTGACGGCAAGTGAGAGACATAGTCCAGTTTGATTTTATTGGAACCACAGTCTTTTCTTCCCCAGACTTCACTGGGTGCCTTATTGTGTTTTGGGGAAATGTCTGTTGGGAAAATCTTTGTTAAAGATCAGGCTTGACCAATGGACATGTTGTTTACTATGAACTATGGATTTAGTGGACATAACCTAAAGCTGCTTTCCTGCTATCACTGTGCTTGGAGGGGTGCACAAGTTAAACTCCATGTTTGACTTTCCCTCTGAAATGAAAAGAAGGAAATGCTTCTTACTTGACAAGCACTTGTGAATGTGTCCTGGTTGTCAGGAGTTCTCTGTTAGAGTCATCCAGTCAACCAGCTTCCTTTATGATGTTGCCGGCTGCAGTCTCTCAGAGCCACAGTTTCAGAACACAAAGCTCCAGATCTGTCCAATCTCCCAAATATGTGGTACCCTTTGTCCTTAATTGTCCACCACAATCTTGTTGTGCACTTCAGTCCACAATGCATGGGTCTATAAATAGCGCCATTCAGGCTGTAAGGGGGACAAAGGGGCAACTCTGCCAGACTACCATAGCAGAATACTTAGAATTAGCCTCGTCCTCTACCATCTGGGGTCAACCCACAAACTTGAAGGGAGCCTGTGGTGCAGCCCTGCTCAGATACCCCCAAAGGAAAGAAAAGTCCACCCTTCACCACATCAGTGAAAAGATTCTTTAAGTGTTCAGATCTGATCAGCCCTCTGATCAGAGCAGATGAGCGTGCTGCATAAAATGTTCAACACATCACTGCTTGTCTGCCATGGGGAAACTCCTCTACTTCAAACTTGAATTCACCTAGGCACTGTTGTAAGGAATGTCTTAAATGTGAGGAAGGGTTGTATTCTTGCGATTTGTGGTCTGTCTGCTGTGGCTGATCAAATTAAGCCTCATAACACGGTAGTCAAAGTGGATTGAAAACCAACAGGGATGTTATATGTATGGGTGTGCACAGTGTACCACATGTGTGTTTCTCTCTGATTTTTGGTTAGCTTTTAAGTGATATTATCGTAACTAAGGTCTTTAGGGTCCGAGCTTTCCTCTTGATCCCAAGAGCTTTGCAGGATTAAGTGATAGTAGGTGAAGATTTTTTTGTTGTATAGACTCTTGACCGCGAGCTATGTGCTTTATAGGTATTCAAGCTGCATTCCTGCTTCCACCTGGCAGCAGGCTGTTCTAGGAATTTAAAATAATAATATCATAAGAGTGTGAGATATAAGCCTTTAGTGATGGAAGGGTAGAGCATTTCTCAACTTCTGTTATTCTAGGTGATAAAACATAGTTAAACATCAGTGTTTGTTAATCATAAAAATCTACTCTATTTATCTATCACATTCTACTTTCATGGTATATTCTTACAGTCATATTCTCACTGGAATTATTTCAGTCAGTTTCATTTTGGATTGAATGTCCTTTATTATCAACTCAATCCTTCATTTACATCTTACAGCACATGGAGAGGTGTTGCTTATCTCTGTTATCACTGTTGGATTTTTAAGGTTCAACTGAACAGGGTTAGGGATAGGGTTAGTGGCATATTTTTGAATCCATAGAAATTAAATCGATGGTATATAAGCATCCTTTATGCATGTTTAGAATTAGGAAACACACCAGATAACAAAGGTGCTATGCTGACAGCTGTTTCTGAGTAGTTTCAAACAATGAATATTACTGTCTTCAACTTTTTAAAAGTCAAAACATCTCTTTCTGGTTTCTCTGGGCCACTGCAGCAGAGAATAAAAAGTTTTGGCTCCGAAATATTACTGCACATGGGCTTTGTGCCAAGAGCTTTTCTACATGACACTTGGACCAGGAAACATGGACGTTTTCCCCCAGATTTTTTTTTTTATTCTTTCTGGCCTACATTTGTTTTTCAGCTGTTTTCTCTAAGGAGTTTCTGTTTGAGGCATGATAGTAAATTACGTTTCCTCTCTGTAATGACACTGCTGCATATCTTCTCAGGGATTTTCTGGAGTTTGAGGAATGATTATTTTTACATTAGTGTTATTTTGCCAACATCAAATATAAACTGTTTGTTTTACTGGTATTACCTTAGCAGCTCAAGAAAAAGACTCAACATGACAAGTATTACTTATTTGTATGAAATGCAATATAAAAGCCTGTCAGTGTGTTGGAGGATATTTATTTCACAAGCCAGTAGCCCTGCGTTCCATATTTAGACATTTTGGCTTTTTGCTTATCATGATTTTGAAATATATTTTTGTCTTGTTTTTATGGTGTTTTAAGTGTGGTATTACATGATTAAACATTGTGACACTAAGTCACTGTACATACAGACAAGTGATGAAGTGAAGGAAAAACACATCTCACACTCACCTTGTGCCAGGCAGTTAGCATTCACTCTAAATGCATACTGTGTACAGGGCCAACGGAACCTGCTTGAAGAGGTGGGCTCAGGCACAGTACAACGCAATCACACAAGTCAAATGAACTGGACTTTCAGGGTCAAATGTGCCCTGGCACAGTACTAGTGTGAGGGGTGGCTGTGGCTCAGGAGGTAGAAGTCCCGGCTCCTCCAGTCCGCATGCCGAAGTATCCTTGGGCAAGATACTGAACCCTAAATTGCCTCCAATGTGTGTCATTCGTGGTGTGCGAATGTGTGTGTCTGTGGTAGAAAGCACTACTGTATAGACAAGTGCTGTATGAGTGCTGGGCCCAAGATGGTGAATGTGATCTGTAGTGTGAAGCGTTTTGAGTGGTCGAAGTGCTTTGAGTGGTCGAAAAGACTATAAAAGCACTATATAAGTACAGTCCATTTAGTGTGAGTTCACCCTTAGGATTGTGTATTGGACTACCATGAACCATGTGATGAGCTTCAATGCACCTTAGCATTGATTCTACAAGTTTATAGAACTCTACTGGAACACCATTCAAAAGGTATTCCTTCATTTGGTGTTGTAATGATGGCACCGTCTAACACGTCGGTCCAAAATCTCCCATAGGTGTTCAGTTGGGTTGAGATCTGATGACTGTGAAGGCCATGGCCTGATTCACGTCATGTTCATACTCATCAAACCATTCAGTGACCCTTCACGTCCTGTTTGGTCATCCTGTCGTCCTGTTTCTCCACTCGTTTTTTCCTTTAATTTGTCATCTGTCTCTATGTGTCTGCAGAGCTGGTCAGTTGTTAATCTGTTAATGCTCTACTTCACAAACTGACTTGTTATTGTCTTTCGCAGCTCTGAGATTTAAGCATTAGGCTTGTAGTCCAACGTATGCTGTTATTCAGTTAGTCTCTACCATACTATGACATTGTAATACACAGGTACCATAAACAGCCATTTTGAAAGTTAAAAAGATGCAGTTGTTCATTGTGGAGCTAGCTTTCAGCTTAGTGCCTGTGAGTGAATGACAGTGTTGAATGGAATGAGTGTCCAAATCATGAGTGGAATCTAGTGTTTGTGGGTGCAATAAGGCTGGTGAATCATTGCAGTGGGGGTTAGTGTCACAGTGTCACCAGGATGTGGACTGGAAGCGGCTTTGATAGGGAGACACATTTCTGTGACAACCTCCTTTGAGCTCTGCATGGATAACTGCTTGGTGGTCAGCGGCAAGCCATCGTTCTCTTTCTGAACGTCTTAATGTCTTTTACCCCTCACCCTGCACACTGCCCCAATACACTGGCTTGGTCTGACTGAGTGACAGTGTTAGTGAGTCAGGGAGAGAAAGTGGATTTCCATTGTGTGGAATTTGCTGCAGTCAGGCTTTGTGAGGCACTCAGTCTCTGCAGCATTATGGAATGCAAAGCCAGAAATCCCCAAAGCTTTGCTCATTTGCACAGGGAGATTGGGCCCAAGATAGTTGTTGAAAGGAACTCTACTGGCCCCTTCCTGTGCCCATCCAATGCAGGACAGCTGGTGAATTTGGGGGAACACTGTTTCACATTTCTTCTAAATTAGTTCCTGAAAATGTATCTGGAACAAAGATTACTGCTCTGCAGAAATGTGTGTACAGCCAGTTTGATAGGATTCTGTTCTTCACGTAGGGTCAGGGCAACTTCCAACAGATGATGTATATTCTCATAAAAAATGACATAGTTATCAGAATACTTCTTTTTTTCTGTTGTGCGTATGGATGCTGATTTTGCTTGCTGTATTGTTTGTCCATAAAGCACTCTGTAGTGTTTCAAAAGATAATACAGAAAAGTGTCATATATAGTTCTAATTCCTTCTTTAGAAATCAAGAAACTTGAGGGAAAAGAAACTGTAGGAGTAAATAAGAATTTGTAGAGATGCTTTCAGCAGCTTTGCTATCTCCTGCTTGATGTCTCATGTGTGAAATTACAAGTACAAGAAGTTAAAAAATGTGAATCCGCTATTGTCAGCAGTCCAGAGCATTTACATTCAAAATGATGTGTTGTAGTCTGTGGTATAACCTAAATTAGACAGATGACCAGCAGCCAGTAAATTACAATAAAGTATGGATTGTTATATCCATATGACACTGCAGTTGTGGACAGAGTTAATTTAAGAAAAGCACTGTGAGTGTTACTGTTTTACAGTGACGTAATGCTTTGGGTTAGACTGTTGTGTTAGTACTGTGGAAAGCACTGCTGCCAGCTGTAGCCTCTGCAGTGCGTAGTACATGGGTGTGTGTGGCGGAATTGCAAGAGAGTAAGTAAATGACAGAATTAGGAGCTCAGTCAACTGTCAGAACTAGAGGAAGGGGGCCACTATGACAATAACTGGTGCTAGATTGTCTCTGACAGATGGTGCTGTAGTTAGACCTTTCACAGTTATTACATAATCGCCTGTTGGGATTATTTGAAGTGATTGCTATCTTTTTGCATAATCATTTGAATCATTTCCAACCATCTGTATATAAACAGCTGGATGGACAGAAATGTCATATTTCCATCACTACTTCTACATTGTTTTCCACCATTAAAGGTTTGACTGGTGTTCTTTTCATCATGTTGTGCCCCCCGCCTCTGCTATGGTTTAATATTATATATAATATTATATATAATATAATTAACAGAAAAAGACAATTAAATCATTACTAAAATTTGATGATCCTGTCAGCCCTAGCTGTAGTCCTTTATCACCATAAATGTGTGTGGCCAGTTACTCAATGTTTCCAGCTGAAGATAGGATGTTTATGAGCAAACCGAGATGGGTCAGAGGTTAAGGAAATCCTATCAGACAGTGTATTTTGAAGGACCAAACTAAGCCAAAGGTCAACAGTTGCTGTGATTGTTGCCTAAGTAGTGTGTGTGTGTCTTAAGGTTCTACTTAAGGTATTAGGTTTGTGTCTGGTAATCAGTTCTCCTTTTATTCATTTTCATACTTAGCTCATTTCATTTGTGATGACCTTCAGCTGTATTCAACAGTCCAAATCCTCCAGGCCCTGCAAGACTTTGATAGGCCCTCTCTGTCCACCAAACCTTGACAAGAAACAAATCCCTGTCATTTTTACACAGGATGTGTTTTGCAGAGAATCATTGCAGCCATGTTTGGAGATCCTGGTTCACTGTTCCTCCAACCAAGCAAGGAGCCAGCCATGTTCTTGTTTAACTAAGAATGACTCACGCACTCCCGAGAGTCCTTGGCAAGCCCACTTGGGCATGTGTCACAAAGCCAAACGACTTCCCTGACTATGGAGGGAGAGAATGAGAGGGGAGGTCCACACATGGCACTCAGATGCTGGTTGAATTGGGCAGCAGCCAGGTTCACCCGTCGTCCCAGCTCAGACAAGAATTTACAGACACCTCTTCTGAAATTTTGCTTGCAGCGGTTGTGCCTATTTGCTCTGTATGACTTTTGTTTGCCTTGTGAAGACACAGAAACATTCAAATGCAATATATGGTAAATGCCATGGTAGCAAGTAAGCATACCAGTGTCTGTGTCAGATATTGTTGGTGATTCTATGTGAGTGGTTGATGGCTCTTCAGCTTGCAATTTCTGAGCAGTAAGTCAACTTCATACATCAGAGCAACAGTATGCCAGTTACGTTACAAACTGTCACACAGGATTTGATGATAATTTTTGTCTTTGTGTGTGAAACCAAAACCTGTGCACAGATTAGATGTTAATGTCTGTTTTTGATGTTGGAGTTGATTATATTAGTCTCTTAGGATGTTTGGTCAGGGGGTATGGGGGTTCTCCCCCAAGAAGACGTTGATGTTATATGACTAAAAACTATGCATTTGTGAATTTCCCTTGCGGAATAATAAAGTATCCAACTAATCTAATCATTTAATAACGTCCTTATTTTTTCAACTGTAGTATGGTACGCAGTTGACATCCATTAAATAAAAATGTTAATGTTAAAAATTATCATTGATTTGTTTGGAAAATCAGAGGGAAGAGGATAACAGTCACTGACAATGTAACAGCATTTGGATTCTTACCAGAATTTCTCTTTGGTTGGATGTCTGTAGGCAGGTCACTTACTGAGTGGGTGTAGCAGCCACTAGGCAGCTGTCTGAGTTACTGTAGTGAGTCGATTCCTTTCTGACATCTCCATCTGACGGAGAAGAATCTATCTCAGTGTTTCTACCCCTGCAGTGGGTACTGGGAACCCCAAACGGAACGCAAAAGGGTTCATTTTCCCGCTGGGCTGTTTATTATTAAAGCCTCACTCTCCAGAGCGGTAGAGAACTTGCAACGTTTTTTTTTTTTTTTTTTTTTTTTCCATTCATTCGGCTGAGGCACTCTGTCTAAGTCTTATGATGGTAGAGAAAACCCTGTTAAAATCTACAAAGCACAGAATATTAGCAGCTTTAATTTAGAAAAAACAGTAGATTTTGGCCTCTGAAATTGATTAAACTCCAATGAATGAATGTTTGTAATTGAAGTCAGAGGACATATAAGTGATGGAGTTCCTCTCACACAGACCATTTGCTCAGTAAATAATTTCCTATGTGGAGTCACAGACTGGATGGGTGGCCAGCCAGTTAGAACACAGAGAAGTCCTGTATCTTAAATCCCATTGATGTGATTGAGATTGAGGTGTAGACATGTCACTGTGTATAATCTTCTCTCAATGACCCATGAGCTCTCACAGGATGGGTTCCTGCCTAAGGGAAGCACATGGTTGTTTGTACTTCAATCAGTCACTTACTGATCTGACAACATTGCATGGATAACAATAAATGGGATGCTATTGCTATTGGCAGGTGAAGCCTCATACAATAATTTCTGTAATGCCATTGTATGCTCTTTTGTGACCACATCAGAATCTATACTGAGCTCAACTGATGTGAATCCTGTGCATATTTACGTGAATACTGTAAAATATACGTGTTTGTAGTCTAGTAAATGTGTCCGTCCCCTTAGTAGAGTTGCTGGAATTTGAAATGTTTATAGTAACACACTGACCAGTAAATACTGTAATTCTCCAGTGTGGGGGCAGAGTTACTCTGTCCCTAAATCACCTCAGTGCACTCACTGGACCTGCAGTTTCATCTCAGACACAGTGTGCCCAAAACACTGCAGCAGATTGTCTGCATTGTCTGGTCTAAATAGGTCATCCTAATTATCTTTTGAGAAATGTAAGGCTTGAGTTTAGTTTATGCCAAAAAGCTGCGGTGCAAACAAGGGAACTTAATGGTAAAATCATGCATTCAGTCTGTTGAAAAGTACAGTACAAAGCTGTCTTTAGGAGTAAATCTCTTTTTATTTAAAACATTTTTTTCTGTCTGTTGGCTCAGTTCTTTTGAGCATGGTGTGTTCAATTATTCAACCATCCTGTGTGGGTAAATGACGAATTTCTTTGTTTTCAAAAAGAAATCAAATGATCTTTTGTTCTTCTCTCACTGTATTAGTGCTATTGTTGTCAAGTTCCCATGGCTCCTTCATTACTAAGCCAAGGAAGCTGCTCACTTTCAGGCTTTAAAGGCAAAACCGAGAATAATCTGTCAGCCCCTCTGCAGGGTTGTTAACCTTGCTGTTTTATGCTTCCCTCTGGCAAAGTGCCATCAGAAGACATTCATGGGAGTTAACAGACTCATAGTTCCGGAATAGATATCATAAAATAATCAGTGCTAATTCTTTGTAACAACAAAATGAACTCTTTGCTGAAGAATGTCTCATAAACGCCTTGTTTAGTAAACGTCCTCCACGCTTCTTCCTGTGTTTTTTCCCCCTGTGGACTGACTCATTCTTCTCCCCTGCTTTTCCCTTGTTCCTCTACGATAAACAATAACAAAGACGCTTTATAGACCGTCTTGCTCTTCTGACAAAATCCAGTCATTACTTCCTGTTTAATTGTAGCGAAACAATTGTGGATTTTTGCTTTCATGCTTGCACAAGGAGCGTTGCTATTAGTGTAGATCTTATGAACTTGTGTTATAAAATGGCCTCATTGCTCTGAGCAGGGGATGAAGTGTAATCACTATCCCTGGGTTACGATGGATGGGCAGGGTCAGGTTTTGGCACACACACAAGGTTTTTATTAACAGATCTGCAGACAAAACAATCACTCAGACAAACACACAGCACAGTTTAGAGTGCCAGTGCTGCCATTCTGTGATCAAAAGCAACTTTTCAGTCTCACTCACTGCAAGCCTGAGAGCACTTGTGGGATACATTGGTGGGATACATGGGTGCTGATGTCATCAGCTTCAATATTTCCAGGACACTCTGGTCAGCTTCCATCGACAGCTGATGCTCTAAACACACCCTGCTGCCACAGACACAGACTCTGCTGGACTTGGTTTATTTAGCCCTCTCTACAAACACAGTCATCTCAGCCATGGAAATCACACACACACACACACAGCCAAAATCACATAGCTACCACCAGGACAACAAACTCACATTCACCCACAGCAGTCAATAGTTGTGGTGTAGTTAACATCTATCAAGGGGGTTTGAAGCTGTATACGTTATGTGTGACAAATACAGTATGGGTTAATTAACTTTTTTAAAGATTGATTTTAAACAAAATGTGTGTGTGGTGAAACTGATAGCTGCGTGTTCCTTTCAGGTGAGTCTGGCTGCAGTGAAATTTTGCTTCAGGTCTGAATTAAAATGTATTTTGCCACAGATCTGAATGAGAGTGTTGGGTGAAAGTGTTACTGTTCTAGCAGAATCAGAACTACGCCTGTCACAGTAATTATGTTATCGACTTATCGTACAGGAAAATTACCTTGATCATTTTTGTTGGCCTAGATATTGTCTGTTGTGTTTACATGTGTGTTGTCACCAACATTTTAGCCAATGTGATTCCAGAGTAAACAGCAGCATTTTCACCGCCATTATAAGACCTAAGTGCAGCGCCTATAGGCATTTTTTCATAGGGCCTACGCCAAATTCTGAGACATATTATCATTTCATCATGGGTGGAGCTGAGGCAGCTCCTCCTCACATAAACACACGGTCAGCCACAGTGAACCAGGTGAAGTGAAGATAACACGTTGCTCCAGCTGGAAACTTTGGAAGAATAAGTTCATTTCAAAGCCACACTCTGCAGCTCTGGTATAGAAACATTTAGCGGTAGCACCTACCAAAGCATATGAGACATTCAGGGGAATGTCAGTAAATTGTAGCATCTGCATGTGAGGCATACATAGGACATCTTTAAATTGTAGCTACAGAAAATAACCAGAGTTACACTCCCCCTTTAAATCACATGAGTCTCAGTATTCACACACACGAATCACAAACGAGCTGGATGCTGACTTTGTTCTATCATCATTATTATTTCTATTTTATTTAGGATATTTTAATATGTTTTTTCACATTCCAATTCCAGTGTCTGAATATTCTTAAGGATTAAAGGTTTCTCTTTGAAAGGGTGTACTTATTATTCTGCTACTATTGTTAAATCAGTGATATGAAATGGTCTTAAATTGACGATTGTACTTTTTATCACATTTATCTCTGGGGCAGTATACATCCAACAAACGTCGTTATCATGACAGGCCTAAACAGAACCATTGCTTTCGTGCACACTGTGCACCTACAATGGGCGCTGCTTAAAACAGAGCCCTGCTCTCCTGCTCCCATTCTCCTCCTCGCCTTCATCCCTCAGAGCTGGAGGCAGGCAGGCAGGACAGCCCCTGCTTCTGCATGTCTGGGCAGTGCACTCTGCACCCTGGGCCCGTTGCCTGGAGAGACATGTTTTCCTACCTCTTCACCCAGCAGTGATCCCTGTTTTTTCCATGGAGGACCCTCACCCCTCTCTCCATTTAGAATGCTTTTGACAGTTTTCAATTTTCTTAGTGCTCCAAATACATCAGACATGTTCATGCTAAGCCCTCTTGTTTGAACATTCTTATTGTGAGATATTATGGTTTGATCAAAGCTAGCCATAGTTTAGTCTCAACTCTAGACCTGCCTTTTCTCAAAAGCATTTACTGATGCTTTCGTGCGATTCCTATTCTTCTAATGATTGCATGTATTCATATGCTTTTCTAACTGTACGTTTTCATTTGTGCCTTGTGAAGCACTGTGTAACCTTGGTTTTGAGAAGATTTACCTACTCATTTATGTACTACTTTGTTTTGTTAATTTTATCTTGATATTTAGAACTTAATGAAGTTTCTCACTTACTGAAGGTGGTTTCACAAACAACAATATCACCATAGCTGAAGTTCCTCACAAAGTATGTCAGTAACAGAAAAGCTCTTTGAGTGGATTGCGTCAGCTCACAGCCTATATAAAAGGAAGTCAGCATATGAAAAAGTTGGACCCACTCTGATTGGATCCATATGTGAGGGCTTTTACAGAGCGAATGACCCATAAACATTTCACTGGCTATGAAATCAGTTGATTTTTAAAAAAAATTTATTTAGCTCACTCTTTCTCAGAAATACAAGAAAGCAAAAACTCAGGAAGGTATAGCTTTGCCTGTTGTGCATAAAGGGAAACAGACAAGATGAATTCTAAGCTGCTGGATAGATAGAATCTAAATTAAATCTGTTTGCTGGTGGATGGATGGATGTTTTTTTCTGTTTCTTCTAAACTGAAAAAAATACAAATCTTGAGATTCTCATCACTCTGGAGTCAGAGTGTCAGTTTTGCATAATCAGTGAAGTATGTTAAGTCTGTGTGACCCGGTCTCAGAGTATTTACTTTGTAAGGTCATTGGCTAACAAGAATGCTGATAGACAGTCCAGGCTGTTACTGGGGGAGTTGAGCTTGAAAAGTTTATGTAGTTCTCCCTTTCCTCAGTGCAGTGATAAATCTGCTTTGTGGTTCCATCCAAATGCTCTCTCATCTATTTGGCTGGAGGTGCTCTCAATAATCTTAATGCACAGCTTGTCTACCATTGTTGTTGTAGATTAAAGAAAAACTCCAGTAGTTTTGAAGTTATCCCTTAAAGCATCAATACAGACCATAGGCTTCTGTAAATGATTCTGATATGAATGGCTGGTTTCACTTGCAGAATTTGTCTTACAAAAATACACTTTGCAAATGGCTCAGCTGAAGGTCAGATGACTGAGTTCCACAAACATATCACTGTTCAGATGAGATGTTCAGATTTCACATTACTCTCTGTGGCTGTTAATGCCACATGAGGTTAAGAATGATTTCACCTTCACAGGGCTAATTGCAGTGTTATGGTCTTTAGCTTGTCACTTTGATGGCACACTAAGTCATTTGTTGTAAGACCAAGAGTGATTAGTGTCATGTCAGCCTATATTATCATTACGCAGAAGAAAGATACTGCAACCTCGGTGCTGTGACTAGGCTTGCAGTTGTTATCTTTGGGATAAATGTTATATTAACCTGCTCTCATGATTAAAGTTTGACAAAGGCATTCTTGTGAGATGAGTAATGTGCCCAATTATCCTTCAGGATTTTTACATGATCGCTGTAGACTCCATTTCATGCAGATGTGCACTGCCTGCTTTTCTACACATTAAGAAACCCTTGAAGTATAACTACTGAACTTATGTACAGCTTTTCTCTGTAGTTAAGTTAATTATATACTTCTCTGAATATGAATATATTTCCTTCTGTTCTACAGAGACCTGAGGTTCAACAAAATCAAGGATATACAACCAGGCTCCTTCAGACGATTAAAGAACCTCAACACACTGTAAGTCTTTGTTCCCGGCCTGCATGCACAATTGTGAACTTTTGTAGACATGTATTATAACCTTGTTTTTGGTATGAGATTGTTTCCTAAATCATTTTCAGGTAAAACGGTTACAGAGACATCCTGTTGGTAGGAAATTTCAGTGCCTCAAGAAGACTGCTATTGAAAATTAATCAAGCCCATTTCCTTTAAACAGAACTCTGCAGAATGATTGTCACTTCCTCACAAAGTCCTGTTTGTATAACACACACACGGGCAAATTCTTGCTCTGTTCTGCTGTGGTTTCACACATGTAGGTCAGCTCGTAATCTGTGAGGAATTTATTTTTCCACTTCCACCCACAGGGCTATTTATCATATGTCCAGCCTGTTAGATGGTGCATTGCTAAGCTATTAAAGCAGAAATGTTCCAAGTTTTTGTATTTTTAATGGTCAATACATCAGTTGAGCATCCATCTAGATTTTTAAGAAATGTGTACAGCATCAGCTTATGTGGCCATCTTGATATGGTCTCATTTTAGACTGTTCAGCTGACTGCTAGAATAAATCAAACACTCCTCACCTCATTCAGTTTTTTGTAAACATTATTGAGATGCTTTCTCATCCATGTCTGCTGTGCATGCTGTGGAGTAAGGTAAAAAATATGCAAATAGCAGTGTAACAGAACTTTTAGCATAACGCTTAACCTGAAGATGTGTAGATTGAGTTATAAGATTCAGTTATATAGCCATGATAGCTAATAAACATGAAAATATGTGCAGGGCATGGACATGGTGCCTTAGATTTAGTTTCAAAGTGGAGGAAAGTTCTTTAAGGCAGGAGAAAAGCCCAGCTTTTCCTATCAGCCAGGCACCCAGCCATTTGGATTGTTGTGGGCTTTATATCCTGAACAGCTCTTCATGGTTTCAGGCTGCAGTTTCACAGACTTATCAGTCCTAAAGTCTGTCAGTCTTTGAACTACAGCAAAATGTTCAATATTACTGTTGAACAGACAGAAAAACACCAAACATTAAAACCAGTTACTGGTGTTTGATAGATAGTCCAAGCTGTTAAAATCAGTAACTGGGTGGCTGATGGGTGTATGTCTCTAATGTGATTTTTACCCCTCTCTATGACAAAGTGTCACGCTGTACATTTCAAATCAGAAGCTTGGAATTTTTCATATTAAAAAAATGCCTACAATAATGTTTTGTTCTTGCTTTGTTTTCCTGTGCAACCACACAAAAAGAGGGAAGGAATGATTACAAGCCATTAGAAATGACAATTTCAAATCGATGGTGTCATGATTTCAAACTGCAGAACACAGTGAGACTGTGTGAAAAAGCTGACCAGATTCCCTTTAAGAGCGTATTTTTACTGACATGGTGGTAAGGGGTCGAATTACATTATACTGCATCTTGTCTTGATACAGGCATGACATACTCCACTTAGAATTAGCCAAGGCCAAACTTACTGTCCTGCTTGTTTCTGTCTTTAAAGCACAAAGTAACCCCTATTTTCTTTTCATCACAGCCTCCTCAACAACAATCATATACGAAGGATCCCCAGGGGGGCATTTGAAGACCTGGAAAACCTCAAGTATCTGTGAGTTACCCTCGTGTCAGTTTATTACCTTCAGATTTTTCTGTTTTAATAGGAAAAAGTTCACTCTTTATCCAATCAACAGAAGAGGAAGCATGGTGAAACGCGTCTGATATTTTTGTTGCCAAAAGAAATAATAAAATAAAATTATATATTCACTGTAACAGTGGAGGACAGCTGGTGTTGCTAGACTGCTTAGTCAGTAAAAATATATCAGTGCAGTTTACGGAAATTCCATCAATGAAAAGTCTCCCTTTGACTGATCCTCTGTACTTACATGTCTGGAAGTCTTGACCTGGGGGCAGAGTTGAGAACAGAGGTGGTTTTGAGGTGCGTAGCCTCAGGGTTTCTGTGGGATTGCTAGTTTGCTCACTTGGTTAGTCACTTACATTATCGTCCCACTGACTTCAGTTGTGGTGAGAGCACTGTCTGTGCTCACAGTTAGATACGGTCTGATTTCCATGCTTTGACATCAGAGGACCTACTGTATGTACTAGGACTGTCCCAGAACCTCGGACTGATACATACTAGGTTTTAATGTCTTTGTTCATAATCTGGGATGTGAAAACACCAGATTTCCACACAGTCAGAGACAGTCTTGGTCATAGCTCAGTTATGAAATCTTACTGCACAGTGGAGTGTCTCTCCTGCTGGACTGCTGACAGCACCATTAGCCAGACACCATCTTGGAGTGGCCAACTTCCCTGCCTCGCACTGCCGAGCGTTACGCTATCCTGCATTTCTATCACCCGTCTCCTCTTCCATCACAGTTAGTTTTGTGGTTTGGTCATTTCAAGACTTGGTTTGGAGGTTTACAGCCTGCCACACTTTTGCTCCTGCATTGCTCTGTGTGCTGTGATGCAGCCAAAAGAAATGTGCAGTGAGATTTCTCAACTGATGCACCAAGTTATCTACTTTTGTCAGACAGCTCCACTATTTACAGCACTCTAATGCAGGGACAAAACTTAGATAGTGAAGGGCATATTTAATTTGCTCTATATGATTCTTGTATGATTTTTGTTTGGTGAGGTGTTTTGTACATTTTGAGACTAAAGCAGCATTAGTAGGAACTTCTAAAGGCCCGAGTGTCTGTGTGGCCTGTGTAAGGAGTAGCATGACATAGTGTTACATCACCACCCAGTTTATATTGTGGATAAGTGCACACTTGATACAAGATCATACACTATGTATCACTCAAGAAGAGAGGGAAGAGAGAAGGGATGTATAGAGTTTTCTTTCTTTCAGTCTTCAATTTACTGACACCCAAACACAAACATACACATTCCAGGCATACACCCTACTCTTTATGTTGTAATTAAATCCTGTAGCTGTTTAGTAACTATAATTACAGAGCCCCTCTCACTTAAAAGCAGAGTTGATCTAAAGCCTGCACCATTGTTCCAACCTTTGTGATTAGGGTAAGGTGACCCCCTTCCCCACACCCTCCTCCCTTCCTGCTGATTCACTGTCTATAGCTGTGGGCCAGATTGTATCTCCCTTCTCACCTCTTCCCTTGCTCCCCATTAAAGTCCACTCCCTGTCATCTTTCATGTCCTCCAAACTTAGCGGTCGGGCGGCTGTCTATACAATGGCCCCCATCTCTCCCACGACCACGTCCATAAACAAATCAAACAGAGGTCAGCACGCCTCTTTGTGGGAACCCTTCACTGTTTATGTTTTTCCTTTTCCAGTTATTCAGTTTCATTTCATCCATCTTTAAGTGTCTGTCAATGTATTTATCATAGGAACAGAGTCTGTATCTGTACTTGTATCAAAGTATATTAATGTCAGTTTCACTTTCCTTAGTTTGTATGTAAAACTTTTGTTTTTGTGAATGTTCATATAGATAATTTAATCAAGTGATCAACAGCTGTCAGAGAAAATCCTCTCAGGTCTTAAACCAAAATTTAACAAAAACAGTTTTGCAGAAACGTGTGGTTTTAACAAGGCGTATTTTCAGGCTGTTGCATACTGTCTTCTTTTTGATGAGTAATACCACTAAAGGACATCTGATCAAGCGAGGTCCATTGAGATTTGAGCCCACAATGCCCAAATCCTGTTTCCCATGTAAACATCACACGGCACGCTTGTGCTCACACAGAAAAGGCTGCAGTCAGCTGTGTTGCACATCCATTCACAAAGTCATCCTGTAGGGGAGTCAGATGGCCATTTATAGAGTATTGCAGCAATACTCTTTACTGCAATGTCACTAAAGTAAATGGGTTATACTTAATGTTTTCATTAACATCATTACTTTTGACATAATTGCACTGCATGGAAATTTAACAGTGGTTTTGGTCATTTCCTGGTAGAAGGTTCTCCAGAACATGCATTAAAGCATTTCTCCATGAATGTCACTTGTGGTTTTTAACTCTATTTACCTTTATCATTTACTATATTACATGTGTTGAAGTTATTTTTTGTATTCTCCTTTCACCTGTAGTAACAAATGTAGTAACAAACCTTACAGTAATGACACAGACAGGTCATAGCATTTAGAAGGGCATGCAATGATAAAAAGGAAGATATTTATTTTTCCATACATTACATCACTGCTGTGTGAAGATCTGTATCTGTCGTCATGTGTCATCATGAGTGCAGTGGTGGAAAGCGAAATAGAGGGTTGAGAGATGAAAAGGGAGACAGCTGTAAGCATCGTATCACTTTTCTTAAACATACACGATGAAGGGAACACATGCATATGTCATGGTGTCTGTCCTTCAGTGCACTAAAATACCATGTGATCCTATACAGGCTGCATATAACTAGTCTGTTTGAGGTTTAAATGTGTCTTGAGTGCAGACATGTGGAGAGCAGATTTGACACACAAAGAATTTGTGACGTCATGACTAATTTTTATTTGATGCACACACCATCTGAACAGTTGTATTTTCTTTCTTTTTCCTGACGTGTTCAACTATCTAATCTTAGATTTTGTAATGAGAACTTAAAGCTAAATGGTAGGACTCATTAAATGCAGTCATATGGTTATTTAATCAACTTTTATATGTTTATGATAAAAGTCTTAATAAGTTGTGTTAAATTGCTTTCCTTTTGCCCATGTTGTCTTTACTACTGGGATTTTTTTTCACAGTTTTACTGTAATCATGAACACTCATCAAATACAATGATCTGTAAAGTTCTCCCTCATCAAACACTGAACTGTCCTCTGAAATCTTTACGACCACAGTGCATGCCTAATTTCTATTTAGTCAAGCACATCTGTGGCTGAAGAGAGAACACAATGTATTAAGAATGCTGTAGATTTGGTTGAGCACTGGCTGTAACTTGTAATGTTACAGCCTGTGCTCTACGTTAAACTCATTGCAGTCTCACCCTAAGTTGTAATTGTGCAGTGTGAGACTGATTTTCCTCTACCCATGACTAGTTGTGTCCATGCGAAGCAGGGTTCATCTCTACTTACAAACCGTAACCATACTATACAAGTAGAAGTACATGATGCGTATCATTTTAAAATGGAAACTAAACAATCATTATTTGATCAGATCCTTTCTACTTTCTTTCATAATAACCAGGCAGAATTCAGATGATCCTGTGTCAGTGTGTGTGTTACTAATGTCACTGATTATCTCTCCTTTCAGCTATTTGTACAAGAATGAAATCCAATCAATTGACAGACAAGCATTTAAGGGGCTTGTCTCTCTTGAGCAACTGTAAGTGACCAACTTCCTCGTCCCACCTTTTCCTTCTGCTCACTCTACTGCTCCTCCTCCCACCTACTGTCCTCCCCTCTACCCCCCACTTCCTGAAAGATTTCTATAAACAGTTCATGAAGCTTGGTAAGGCCTACATGGTTATAGTGATTTATAAGCTAAGTCATATGATGTAATAGTGCCAAGCATGTCACAGATTTGTTTTGAGCTCACGAATACTGTGTGACATGACACTGTGGCATGACTGTGTAAGCCTTACACAGGTATCATGATAGCTCTGTTAAGTTAGTTTTCATGAAAGTGACACTCTCTTCTTGAACCAACAACCCCCACCCCCCCTTTCCCCACGTGCGCCCCTCTATCCACTTTTCTACCGCCATCATGCATGCCGTGTGTGCACCCATACTTGTGTGTCGCGCTGACCCCCTTTGATCCTTGCATGAGTAGCACGTCTTGTGGTCCGGACAACAAATATGCGCCACGGCCATGCGAAGCTTAAAGCATGATATCGAGCCCTGTGCTGCTAGTAGTGCTGTCAGTGTTGTGCTTGAGTCAGAGCTTCTGCTTTAGAACGAAGCTTGACTTGCATCTATCCTGTTAGTGCAGAAACCACTCTTCTGCTCCAATATGTTGTAATCAGTTCTATGTGTTTGTCTGTGAGAAACCCTCAGTGCATTATGTATGTTTAGTCTGTGTGATAAAATTCAACTGCTTCCTGTAAGTCATGACACTTGGAAGCTTCTAGTTTTGTGCTGCTTTTACAAAAAACTCTGCCTCTGTTCTATCTTGGCATGTTTGACAAGAAAAACAAATTAACAATTTCTTATTGATGTTATAAGTATGGATTGTATTTTCAGGATAGCAAAAGAATTTCTGTGATCCCTGTTGTTTGGTGATAAGCCAGTATGTCATTATCACAGCCAATATGGCTGGTATGCACCTTTTCCATAGCAAATTAGGCTTTCTGTGCAGTTGGAGAAGACTGTGACTTACTGTACCTCACTCTAACCGTATTAACTGAGAACAAATGGCTAATTCATCGAGTAAAAGCAATTCCAACACCAGGCTCCATGCCTGGCAGCTGTTTTGAATTTTGCTACAGTAATGAAGGGTTTTATATGTGGGTGACAAGTTTTGAGTCAGATTGCATACACTTTAATTTTTCTTCAACATCCACACGGCAACAGATGCCAAAGCCTGAAGTCACACACTCCTTTGGGGGGAGTAAATAATTCATCTGTTGATTTTTCATCAACGCGCGGTTAGCACAGTTGCCTCACAGCAAGAAGATTCCGGGTTCGAACCAGGATTTTCCTGCGTGGACTGTCTCTGGGTTTTCTGGCTCCCTCCCCCAGTCCAAAGACACACAGGTTAATTGGTGACTCTAAATTGCTCAGTGTCAGCTGGGATAGGCTCCAGCCCCTGTGACCCTTCAGGATAAGCGGTATAGATAATGGATGGATGGATAGATGTCTTATTAACATGCCAGTGGGTTTGTCAGTGATCACAGGAGGATCACAGAGAATTGTTTTACAGCAAAATGAGTCAAAAACAGAAATGTTGATACAGTTAAGACTGTATAAAGATTGTAACAGCTATAATGGATGACAGATAGTTTTGAAAGTGTAATGAAATAACTGGTGTGGGGTGCTCATTCATCCTAGAGGGGGGATTAAATGGCTCTAAAATGACTTTCCTGCTGGCTTCATTAAACCTTTTTGTCTTTGACTTGTCTGGACTGTGTTGTGTTTTTCTATTCTGGCCCCTCTTCAGCACATACTTTAGGCAACACCCAAAGACATAATGTTGGATGTCCAGTAAAGCTTGTAAAAACACAGCAAAGAGTTGGGGTATACTTACAGACAAAACCAAAATGAATTTTCTTGTGTGGAAGACATGTATGTTGGAATGTTGCATTTTATTATTCAATTTATGCTGCTTTAGTGTTTCTTTGTCTGTCTGTTTTGCTGCTGCAGCTACTATGCCTGCTTTCCCTACCTAAACAAGCAGATACCCAACTGAATTCTTACAGTTACTTTATAGCTATCAGCTGGATTTCATTTACCTAACCCTTTATTTGTAAGCATTTGGTTTGATCTATGTTTTCTCAGCTCAGAGGTTTTTTGGAATTGTGTTTGCACTCTCTGAAATAATGGTTGTACCTCCTTTCACCTTTGAGCAATCTCATTACAAACCCAGCCTTCACCCATAGATTTTCAACTACATATCACCTTCTCTGAATATGTTATTCCAATAATCTGAAGTGGGCACTGTCGCCTCACAGCATGAAGGTTCTGGGTTCAAGCCCTGGTTCGAGCCCAGGGCTTTTCTGTGTCGAGTTTGCATGTTCTCCCTGTGCCTGCGTGGGTTCTCTCCGGGTACTCCGGTTTCCTCCCACAGTCCAAAGACATGCAGGTTAGGTTAACTGGTGACTCTGAATTGCCCATAGGTGTGAATGTGAGTGTGAATAGTTGTTTGTCTGTATGAGTTGGCCCTGTGATGGACTGGTGATCTGTACAGGGTGTGCCCCGCCTCTCGCCCATTGTCAGCTGGGATAGGCTCCAGCACCCCAGTGACCCTTAACGGATAAGCGGTATAGATAATGGATGGATGGATGGATGGATAATCTGAAGTGCCAGGGATGGACAGGTGAACAGAAATGACAGGGAACACCTTAGTGGTCTCATCGACCCACCTCCTAAGGCCTGCTAGGACAGTGAAATTATATTTAGTCAGACAGGGAGCCCCAATCCAATTTTGCGGTGCTTTACACTTTTTTCTTCCTCAGGTACCTGCACTTCAACAACATTGAGTCTTTGGAACCAGAATCATTCACCCACCTACCAAAGCTGGAACGACTGTAAGTTGAATTTGTCTTAAACATCAAGTCTTTGGCAGGCAAATCATTTTCAATTAATGATTTAATTAAGCTTAATCTTGATTTTATAACCAAAACCTGGTTAGACCAAGACAACAGTGCTGCAGTTCAATTTAGTTGCTGTTTTGTTTAATAATTCTGTTGAATGCAAACAGATGTATTATGGAAATCTAGCATCTTTTGAATATTCTGCTCTTCAGTTTAATTTGTTATGTCTAACTGTATTCCTGACCATTTACAGGTCACCAAAATACCACTGTTATCTAACATTTGCATTGACTTTGACCATATAGTCACTGTTGGTGATTTTAACATTCATTTTGACAATCCAAGGACAGTAGTACTATGTGTATTCTAGATACTATGGACTAACTCAACATGTGTCAGAGCCCACACACACTAAGGGCCATAATCTGGACTTAACGTTTCCAAGGTCATGGTGACTGATGTTGTTCTTTCTGATCATTCCAGTGGTTTCTTTGAGATTTCACGCCTCCTCCTACCTACGTCTCAGTCAGTGACCTTGTAGATAATTTGAAGTCTAAACTGAGCAATTCTATTGATGCCACTGAGGTAAAGATAAAAGAAAAAAGCACTGTGGAAAAATGCCACACCGGTAAAAACGGAAAAAAAGAGAGTGCTGAAAAGTTGAACGCAGGTGGCGGAAAATAAATCTAGAATGCACTAGAAAACAAATCTAAAAAATAATTTTGAACCGAGAGATGCAAGGCAGACCTTGTTCTCTAACAACATTGTCAAAAATTGTCAACAGGTTGACAAACCCTCCTGTGCCCCAGGCCACATTGTGTACTGACAAAATTCAGAATTTAAGACAAGCTGTCAGTTCAGTTTTCCAAAACCTTCTTGGACTTAAAAAATGGTTTTGATTTCCTTTCAGCATTGCCACCACACCACAGCACTAAGACTCCTCTCACTAAGGTCCTGAATTACATTCACTAAAAAAAATACAGGATCTCGGGCAATGCCCAGGCTGCTGCTACCTGCGACTACCCCAGCCGCCTGCAGGGAAGATCGGTGGCAACACTCACTGCTGAGGAGCTCAACTGTGGTACAGAGAAACAAAAACTGTCTTCCCACTAAGCATGCCATCTCTGGAATATCATGGAATATGTATGGGCACATTCAAAACAGGGACAGTCATGTTTAGATTAGTGTGGGGAGTTTGAGAATATCATATAAATTGATCAGTTTAAGGTATACAGTGAAATGTGTGTATACAGCTGTTCCACTGTATTGCCAGCTATAGTGGAAATTAGACTAATTATCTCTGTGGGACTTCAGTGTGCTGCAACATTAACAGCATCAACCAGAAAGGACAAGGGAGGACCACCTTATTCAAACCTAATTCAACTTTACATTGGGGAAACTTCTGAAACTGAGAGAAACACAAATCTGGCAAGCACACATTAAGCTAAACACACATGGTTGCATAGTAACATGCATGTGTTTTCCATGTGCTTATTCTTACACACTCTCAGACTCAGACTACATACAAAATACAAAATGTCTGGCTGTCCTGCCTGCAGATAGCAGGTAAGCTTAGTCTGCCTGTCTCATGCACACACACACACACACACACACGCACACACACACACACACACACACACACACACACACACACACACAGGTGTATCCTCTTTTTGTGTCTGAGGTCTGAAGGTACCAGCTGTTTCTGCCTTCATATATCACCAGCTGTGTCTCTGGTCTTGGTAAAATGTCAGTCAGGACCCCCCGAACTTGGCCTCTGGTCTCTTTAGTGTCAGACCACCAGCAGCTGCTGAGTCAGTCTACTAGATGAGGATGCTGTTTGTGTGTGTGCGCATGCATGAATGAATGAGTGGAATAGTGTGATTGGAGGGCCCACAGCCTTTGTCATTACTGTGTAGACAGTGTATTTGGATAACTGCTAACTGTCATTTAAACTTCCTTTTGATAGGTTGATACATAAAAACTTGATGTAACTTTTACATCATGAAAGATGAACAGACCGATTAATAATCGTACTTATTTTAGAACTGTATTATTTAGGTTATAAGAAGAAAAAGATGATTATATAATTAAATGTCTCACTGCACCCAAGATTTTTCTTTAAATGCTATCAAATCCTCCATAGACACATGACTGTAAGAAGTGAGGAAAAATACCTATAGTCTGTAGAAGTGGTTTTAGATCTTTTAGTGAACATTTTAGCAGATATTTTTCCTCTGCCATGAAAACTTGTCACTACTGAAATCCAGGCATTGAGAGAGTGTTAATATTAAGACGTTTTGTATCTGTATCTATAGATTTTGGGTGTCAGCATGCTTAAGCACAGGTCTTAATGTATCAATATTTTTTTCACACCACAAGTAGAGAACAAAGTGGAAACAAAGTTTCATTGTAAGTCTGTCTATAACAGGCAGTTAGCTCTTTTAGCAGTAAATCTAACTGCCTTAAATGTGTTTCATTCAGCTCCCTCTGACCACTGTAGTCTCAGCCAGACAGGCAGGCTAGTTGGCAGCTGACTGTAACTCAACCAGATTTAAATCTCAGCAGCTAATTTGATGGCCCCAACGTGCCCATTCTTGCTCAATGCAACCCCCTCCACTCCATCTGTATGCTTAGCAAGGCAGCAGGGGAAGAATGTCTGCTTAAAAACATGGTGGGAGCCGCACCTCCCTCTCCTCTTATTCTCCCTCTCTCCCCCTGTAAGTGGAGTGGAACAATGCACGGTGGGTTTAACAGCTGTCAAAACAACCACCCTCCTTGAGATGAAGTGCCACCTCCCCGCACAAGTGGTATCTGATGAGCCAAGCTTGCCTCCTCATTGGGCTTTGATGGAGGTTGGGTTACCACAAACAGGATTTCCAACCTACTGCAATTACCTGCCTCAGTGTTAATGTGGAGAAATTTGGTGGTAAGGGGAGAGATGGGTTGATATTCTCAGCCTGAATTTCAAAAGCTTCTCATGTACATAGGGCTCACCTGCTGGTATACACAAATTTATCCCCATCCCATGGATTGTTCTCTGTGCTGGCAGAGTGGAGAGAAACGTTTGAAAGAGTGCCTCTGAAATGTGTCTACCATATGTATACTGAGTGTGGGGCAGGGGCCACAGAGAGAGTGTGTGCCGCGTGTTGGCAGGTGAGTGTGGGGGCTATGATGTGTGTAGTGCTTTGGGAGCTGGCAGTGTTTCCTCATGTTCCTTTCCTCAGTGTTAACACACACGTGCCTGTGAGGCCTTGTGTGAGAATAACATGGGGGACAAAGACACAGGGTGACCAGCATTGTTGTTGGCCACCTACCCACATACTGCAAGATCAGTGCATTCAAGGCAGTTTGAATGAATTTCTCAAGAATGATTTGTGTTTGCAGTGGCACGCTGATCATAACTCAAAGAGGGCCTCGAATGGTTCCTTTAGAGGGGAGCAAGGCCTGCATACACTGTGGTGGGCTATGAGGTAGACGGCATTACAGCTCAGGCTAAGGAATTTACAGTGTCAGAGATCTTCAGATGTGGTAGCTCAGGAAATATAGCCAGAGAGCATAGTCAACTATTTCTCTTAACTGTCTCTGAATATGTGCCCAGACATTATGATTGGCTCAGCCTCATCAGCCAATCAGCATCACTGGAAAGACTGGACAGGTTCACCAGAGGCTTGATTCAGGCACATACATATGAATCAACATGCATTTATACCTGTGCGTAATTATCTCCCAATCAACCAATCTGACCTCCTCTTCCAGAGGTACCCAGGATCACCTCAGAGCCCCAGGATGTCGATGTTACATCAGGGAACACTGTCTACTTCACCTGTAGGGCCGAGGGCAACCCTAAACCACAGATCATCTGGCTCAGGAACAAGTAAGACACTTAATGTTAAGCCATGTTAAGTGACCTGAGACTTCACTAAACTGAATCAAGTTTTAAATTGATTTAATACATGTGCTACATATAAAGTATTGACATTTTAAATAAACAAAAGTCACTGAGTTCTGTCATTTCTGTTACCATTTTCATTTTTCCAATAATTAAGTAGCCATCACTGAGTGTTACTATAATTATTTATTGATTTATGTATAATCAGTTGTGGTGTATATCTCTGTGGCCTCTTGGCAGCAATGCTCTAAACATGCGTGACGACAGCCGTCTGAACCTGCTAGAAGACGGGACACTGATGATCCAGGACACCAGGGAGACAGACCAGGGAGTGTACCAATGCATGGCCAAAAACGTGGCTGGGGAGGTCAAGACCTCACAGGTCACACTGCGATATTTCGGAGCTCCCTGTAAGTGGCTGCTTTTAGCATCAACCTCTGCTCATCTCAGGCAAGGTCTTAATGAGCCCAATCACAGATTAAAGCTTCACTCAGTTATGGTACGGTAGGCTGGAAGTGGAAAAACAAAACAGCATTAATCTACTGTAGTCTTCAACTTGATGTGTTTCTACATTTATTGGGATTGGAGAAGACTTGCTAAGTTGTTTAAAGTGAGTGCATTTACTAGTTTAATTAACTGGTGCCATTGGGGTAATTCAGCACAATTTTGATAGCAGGGGTTTACCATCAGTATGAGATGAAGTAGAGGAAAGTGTTTGCACTCTGGGTAGCACTAAGGTTACCTTCAGAGTTCAGCAGGTCAAATTACTGGGATGTCCCACTGGGCCATGAGCAAAGCCTGCTGTCTTTCATGTAGACCACCACCACACACACACACACACACACACACACACACACACACACAGGATAACACACAAGTACATTCTGTCCTCCACCTCTGTTGTTCTTCTCTCTATCCTCTGCCTGACATACATACACACTTAAACAGTCCTCACACAGTGCACACAGTACATCAGAATGCCAACAGTTGTCGCTGTGGGAGATTAGCATGGTTGTTTCTAGATGACCCAAGGGTCATCACTGAGGTGACAGACGGCCGCAGTGACAACCCCTTGCTAAGGAACAGTTTGAGAGCAGATGTTGTGCGTTTCCTGTCTTTGTGTTATTGTAAATGCCGGCCCACTCACTGTGTACATATTTCCTTTGACTCCTCTGTAATCACTGGCCAAATATGGGCAGGACTTGACCACATTTTGTGCCCATAAAGGAAGTTGTTTTAGCAGTAGTCAAAGTGGCATTATTGACAGAAATATACAAAGATGATCTTTGTGCATGAACTGACCTTTCAAATCCAAACTGATTTTTTAAAAGCTTTCTTTTGAACACTTTGCCATGTCAGGTCATCCCTGGTTACCTAATATCCTAAAATCCCAATACCCAAATGAAAAATGTTATCACAGCTCACCTAATTAATCTAACCCCATTCCCACGTTCTCCCCCTCTCTCTCCCCCCTGCTCCTCCAGCACGGCCAAGTTTTGTGATCCAGCCCCAGAACACTGAGGTGCTGGTGGGAGAGAGCGTTACCCTGGAGTGCAGCGCCACAGGCCAGCCGCAGCCCAGAGTCTCCTGGACAAAGGGCGACCGGACACCCCTGCCCAACGACGCTCGCATCAACATCACCCCTTCTGGAGGGCTTTATATCCAGCAAGTGGTCCAGGCTGATGGGGGACAATATACCTGTTTTGCCTCCAATAACGTCGATACCATACATGCCACAGCTTATATCATTGTACAAGGTAGAAATCAAAATCCATTTTTCTTTGTTAGTTGAATGTATTTTGCAGTTGGATTTATGATAAATAAGGGTCATTTTCTCTGCATGAAAATGTTTTAACATTCCTTGAGTGCAGTGTGGTTTAAACATTGTAATGGATGTTTTGTGCATTTTGGATCTTGTGTCTTATGTTTCTACAGCATGGCCTCTGTCCCTCCAGTGTTTCCTCCTGTTTAATAAAAACAGGGGACTCAGTTAGAGAACATTATAAATCTAGAGCTTTTTATTAACATAACATTGCATTTCAACAGATTTTTTTTATTGCTATTATGGTGATTGTCCTCAGACATCACAGGAACTCATGTAATACAAAGTGAATTCAGTCAAAACAGCAAGACTCTCTGAATCAGCTTGCACCGTCTAACCTCACTGTAAGGACAGCAGTCAGTGGCATAAAGCCTAACCACGCCACGCAAATTTAATTATTTGCTGCTTGCAACTCTTAAGGGTACTTGTTCCAGCTCTCAAATACCAAAGATGTTTGAATCTGTTAGTGTGGCTCGATCATTTTGAGAGCTCATGTTGACAAACATAATATTCATCTTGCTCGCAACACCAGTTAGGTTTTGTCGGACTTTTATCCTCTTCAGCTGTTATGTTCCTTCAGCCTGCCATTTCAAGTAAAGGATTCCATGCTGCAAGATTTTGTTTCCATACAAAATAAAAGAGCTCTTTCTTCCCTCTGCCCGCAGCGATCCCACAATTCACAGTCACACCGCACGACCAGTCAGTCCTGGAGGGTCACACAGTGGACTTCCCTTGCGAGGCAAGCGGTTACCCACAGCCGGTGATTGCCTGGACCAGGGGGGGCAGCCCATTACCCCTGGATCGTCGTCACGTGGTCTTGTCGTCCGGTACTCTCCGCATCACTCGGGTGGCAGCCCACGACGAGGGCCAGTATGAGTGCCAGGCGGTCAGCCCTGTGGGGACTGTGCGCACCGCTGTTCAGCTCAGCATCCAGCAGAGAGGTGAGGATGTAGATGATTGGACATGATGACGTAAACTGACTTGATAGATAGTTTGCAAAATTTGATCGATTAGAAATTAGATTCATTTACACAAGGGGATAGAATGTCCCTGACAGGATCTACCTAAAAGCCAATAAAGACGTGCATGACATTGTGAACATTGAAATGTACGTTCTATAAGACAAAATACTGCTGGAATTTGGCTGTAATACACAGGCTGTGGCTGCTGTAGGGTCGTCCTCGAACACTGTGTGTTTGTGGTGGAGGAGGAGGAGGGGGAGGGGAGTACTAGGTGGTAAAATGTTAAGAGGAGGGGAGTGGTGCAGCACCCCTCATTCACAGCTAATTTGTCGTTTACACAAGCGAGTCAGCTATTAAAGGGTTACAATGCATGTATACACTGAAAGACATATAGCTCTGTGTGTATGTGCCGGTATGTGTGTGTGTCTTTTTGCACGAGCAAGTTCTGAATCTTTGTGTGTGTGTGTATGTGCAATGTAAATGTATTATACTTGACTGTGTAATTCATTGTGTGTGTGTGTGTGTGTGTGTGCGTGTGTTTATGTTCAGAAGTAGGCATAAAGAAGTTGGTGTGTCACACCGCTTGTGTCTTTGTGTGTGTGTGTGTGTGTCTGAAATTACAGGCTTGGTTTAGCACAGGAAAGCATAGAAGTCTGTAATCCTGAGATGACACCATGTTTTTCCATGTAGTAATGGTTGTTAACATGGTTAACATGGCTCAAAGTACACGTTACATAATGGCCCCACACTGTCAGTCCTGTGCAAGCCTACAGCCATGCTGGCAGAGTATGATGGTTGCCTTATGCTAAGAGAACTGTCCAGAGTAATAGACAAAGCATTAGAAGAAAGTGAAAGAAGGGATTAACAGGATGCAGTTTTTACTGTGTGTACGTTTAGCATGTGGCCATTCCACAGACATTTTTATGCTACAGTGTTCACATTGTCTCTGATACAGATTGGTACTGGCAACATATTGTCTGCAGCTTTGATGCTGTGTACTGTGCACTGCAGTGAACCCTGTGTTTTAGAAAGTTCAGCTTTGATTTAAAGGCAGTTAATTAGTGTCAGACTCCTATGAAACTCCACTCCCACTCCACTCTGTGTTCGAAAACTTGTGGGATTTTCCCATGGCCAGGTGCTCACTGCTGGCTGCTGCATAGGAACCATGCAGGAATTTGAACATGTTGTGTGAGGGGCAAACATCCACCCTCTCCCACCAAACACCTCAGCTTCAAAGTGGTTGTACCATAAAGCTTAGACAGAACAGCACAACACAGTGACACACTCTATAACAATGCTCAACTGTGTTTGTGGTTGTGTGTGTGTTTGTATGCTCTGCATGTTCTTGTTCTTATAACCCAGCAGGGACTTTAACCTGAATGCACACCCTGACTCCTGTCACTCAGGGGACAAAAATTGAGGTCCCCACTAGAGACTGCTTTTGTGAGTAAATATTTTTTAGGGTTCAGACGAGGTTGCAGTTTGCTAGAGGTTAGGGTTAGGGTTAAGTTTAGCCATTTAGTTGTGATGATTAAGGCTAGAGTAGGGGCTGAGGAATGCATCATGTCAACGAGTGTCCCCATGGGGATAGTGGAACAAGCTTGTGTGTGTGTGTATGTGTGTGTGTCCGTGTCCATGTTCATACGTGTGCTTGTGATGTAGTCGAGGTGCAGTCAGTGATGGTTGACCTACTGTTTACACAAATGGAAAACAGCTGTTTTAAGTGTGTATAAAATCTGTAAGGTGAAGTTAATATTTGAAAACAGAACGAATGGATGAATGAATGGCGACAAAAGGAGTTTTTCTAGTAAATGAAGCATTGTATTATTTCCTTTTAAAATATAGTATGCCTTCATCTCCCTTTGAATCCCATGCTGACTTTAAGCTGGATAATGTAATAGAGAGAAGAAAAATAGCAATTGCAGTGTAACGTAAACACTTTGAGTGTGTGTATGCACTTTGAGTGTATGCAGGACAGTAAAACACAGAAAAGTCTCAGAGTTTCATGTCTGCTATGATTGATTGCAAAATTCATTTTACTGTACACTACTTGGAGCACTGGTGCATAATCATTAACACATGCGCATTTGTGTGTGTATGTTTTAACTCATTCAGTAACGCCTGTTTTCACAAATGCTCCAAGGGACCTGACGGTTGAGTCTGGCCAGGATGTCCAGATTCCCTGCAGCGCTCAGGGCCAGCCACAACCTGTCCTCACCTGGAACAAGGTTAGACGCTCAAGCTCCTGTTGGCTGAGTAAGGTGTCCGTCACCTCATCACCACAGAGGTCATGGGATTAGACAAGTGCTGAAGTGGTTGAAAGAGAACAGTGAAAAAGAAAAGGGCCTGGAGCCACTCGATTTGTCATTTTTCTATGTTAAACAAATACTGAGAGCGAATGTTACTTAGTGATTAATGTGTTTAAGCACATTCAAGTTGGTCTGACATAACAGGTCCTGTCTATGAGGCTCTTAATCACTGTCTTGTAATTTGATCCCAGCCTTCACATTCTAGTTCCCAGGGCCATGACCTTTTCCCTCTGCCCCCCCCCCCCCCCCCCCCCCAACCTCCTCTCTCCCAGGATGGTGTACAGGTGACAGAAAGTGGCAAGTTCCACATCAGCCCCGAGGGTTACCTAGAGGTGAAGGACGTGGGCACCGCTGATGCCGGACGCTACGAATGTGTCGCTCGCAATCCCATCGGCTACCAGGTCGCTAGCATGGTGCTCACTGTAACAGGTAAGAAACAACTGATGTTGGCGCTTTATAACCTGACAGTTTTTGCTGTTGTTTCCCTTTCTGGCTGAAGGGTACAATCAGCTAGTGCACCATATTAGATTTAAATACGTTGCTTATCAGTACTGTAGCAAATATGGTCACATAAGTGGTAGACTTGTCAAATGCTGAAGACACCAGTTTACTGCAGAATAAATATATAGCACTGGACTTAGCACTCAATATAAAAACTTACAAACTTACATTCCTTCTCTCCATGTACTAACAATGTGGTGAATCCATATCAAAGCTGTTATTGTTTGATTTCTCTGATTACATATCTGATTAAAGTCACAGAGAAGAGAAAGTGAAAGAGGAAATGAGATGTAATATTTTGTGTGTTCAGTGTATAGTGCTGCCACATTAGTGCACAGTTCACAGAGTGAGAAGCCCTCTGTTGATCTTCTTTGTCCAAGTCAGTCAGTAATTTAGTCACACTCTGTTGCAGTGCTATCAGATTCCTATCAGCTCTTCCCTGTGTGTGTTGGTGTTTCCTGCTGAGATTTCGCAGGTCAGACCACAGCACTCTGCTGGTGAACCATAAACTGTATCAATGTGCTCAGTTGTTGTTGGACTCTCTCAGTCCTCACGTCACAATTTCACTGTTTTGAATGGCACACTAAAGGTGAAGGAGTGTGCCAGAAATGTGTTCACTCCAACTCCAGGAGGGAAGCTGGACAGTATTCAGCTAGAAATAAGGAGCACTCGGCGACCCAAGCTCTATATACTAATCATTAGATTCTTTTGAGCATTGCTAAATCATGTATGTGAAAGTTTTTTGGCTGGACTAAAACAGAAGGGCCAGCTCTATAAACGCGAGTGTCTGTCTGACACTGAGTGATGAAGTTACTCCACTGGTCAGCCTAATGCTGCGCGACTGAATGATGATGTTACACAATCGCTTCTACCTCTCTCTCTCTCTCTCAGTGATCATTTTACAAATAAATACAGCCAAAATCACAGCACAGCCATAGTCTTTAACTTATGTGTGGTGATTTTATCAGACAAGGTTGGGGTTATAGAATCAGGACTTAAGCAGAGAAGACTGTCTGACAACAGAAACAGAAAAACATATATATTAGAACAGTTTTATTGGGAATTCAGCTGTATTAAAGTACTATATATGTGAGCATAGAGGGTAGAAGAGAAGAGAACAGATAAAGAGCTGAAAGTGACCGACACTAGGCAGAATACAAACACAACATGGTCCAACCATGTACTAGGTTTTGACATAGTCTTGTTTAACTTGGTTCCACTCTGGTCAGGCTTTCTGTCTGTCTCTGTCTGACAACAGTTCCTGCAGTCAGCAGAGAGGGAGATACCTTTGTGAGTACATCCATAGAGCAGGCCATCCGTAATGTGGACAGTGCTATTGAGTCCACAAGGAGACGTCTCTTTGATGGGTAAGATATGAGAAACTCACACAACGCACACACACTTGTTTGTACTCCCGTTTTAATGAGGACACTGACGTAATGCATTCCCTAGCCCCTTATCCTATCCTCAACCACCACAGCTAGATGCTGAACAGAATCCCTCACCTTAAACATCATTCTAACCTTATCTCTAAAACCAAATCTTAACTCTTAAACAGTGTCAGAAAGTGAGGACCAGCCAAAATGTCCACACTTTCCAAAAATGTCCTCATACGAGTACACACCAAATACAGCCATCTACACTCAAGAGACAAGGAGTGTGACACACCAGCGTACATATGCCTTCCTCTGGACACATGCAAACACTAAATGAATTACACAGTACAGCATAGTATACTTCATCTACATTGCACATACGCGCACATAACGCTGCAGACACAATGACACACTCAACACCCTCAAATGATTGAATCAGAAAGCCACACTGTTCATTACTTAGGAGCAGTGAGGCATCACCTTCCCACATATTCACCTTCCCCTGCATTAGCGTAGTTTAGGAGGTCTTTTGTAAAATACCTAGTATCTATTATAAAGGCTTTAGCTTGTAATCAGTTATCATACAAAGTGGGGGTTTATCACAAATATGTGGAGGCTAGCATTCACCTTAATGTTATGTCATGTTTATGTCAGCTATTCATCAAAGGACATAGTTTACCCAAAAAAGTTGTTCTCCAAGAGGAGGGATGTTCTTTGGTACTGTGCAATGTCTAGTACCTAATGCTATTGATAAGGTTTGCATTAAATTTCCACTACATCTGCAACTTCACGCAGCTCCATATACAACAGAACATTTTAGACATTTTTTGTGCTATATTGCACTTTAGAAAAATCTCAAAATTATATGCATTTTTCATAGAGATTGTAACTAAGCAACAACATTATGTCATCACTCCTTTTACATTCAGACTAATTGAAGTATTCTGTCCTGCACTGACTCAGTCCAGACCGACATGCTCATGGGGCCTAAGTTAGAATACAAATAGCTTGTCTCACATCATCTTGGCGCATGACTTGCGTGTTCAAAGTCTGAGTCAGAGCCTTCAGGGAAAGAGTCTGGCCATTCAAAAGGACTGCTAATATTGCTGCAAGTTTCAGAGATCATAGCCAGGACCCTGCTATTTCAGTGCACAACGTTTGCAGTTTTAAAGTTTTTGATCAGGTAAATTCAATTACAGCTGTGTCATAAGATGCAGTACTAACAGCCATGTAGTCAGACTATTATTCTGACAGCTGCAGTCAATTTTGTGACTGGTTATTAACAGAATTTTTACATATCTATCTGTTAATCTCTTTTTCTTTGGTGTGTCAACATCGTCATTTTTGTGATGACAAAGGAAAAAATGTGTTTTGAAGTCTGTGTTTATTCACTGAAGTTTTCATTGCACTTTATGTCACTGAAAGACATGTAGGTGGTTTCAATATAACTCATAAGTGTTTCCATCCTGTTGAATGATGTGGTTAGCAGTTGTGTTTTTCTTGGCATGCATGGACACACAGTCAGTTCACAAACACATAGACACACGAAGAAGACAAGTACACACAGTGGTAACCTAAATTAAGATGAGGGGATTTCCGTCTCTCTTTAATGACGATCACAGGATAAGAGGCAGACTGCTCCTTGGCTGATGGCACCACTGTCTTTGAACATCATGTAGAAATACTGTAAAAGCAGAATAACATCGACAGAACAAGCACATATCAGGAGAAAATCTAGTAGCACTTGTTAGTCTGATCTCAAAGCACATTGGCTGGGTTGCTGCTAAGTGTCAGACAGTTAGACCGTGAGTGTTGCTTGCTGTTGGAAGCAGCTGTTCATTATAGAAACAAAGTGCTTCTTTCCAGATTAAATTATCTGAACTAAATGCAGTTAAGGTAGCAATTTTTCACAAAAGTAGCACACCTGATATGTTTTGGCAACAGTTCTCCCTGCTTCACACCAGCGATACTGTTTTGAGCTATAGAAGAAAGAGTTGTACTGTAGAATACATATTTATGTCATTATATATTTCATATGCTCTATATTCTACATGTATGTTCTCTGGCTATTGTAGAATATATGCATTTGGGATGTATTGCTGCTCTACTAGAAATCCAAAGAAAGCTTAACAACTTAACAGATTTTTGACAAAACTCCCATTAAGATCCCATTAGATCCACATTAAGATGTCAAATAAAGTGTTCATTTGTCAGTAGTTACTTGGCTTACATGTGCATTATTATTATGACATCATCCTAAATGTGCTTGCAAAATGAGACAATTTTTGTTTTTTAACTTGGGCTCAGTAGAACACCTGTGGATCTGGCACGTGGCTTAATGGCATGTCACACCCCCAAGTCTGACTCCAGCTGAGCTTTATATGCTGGAGTCGAATGCATGTTTTAAAAAACAACTTGAGGTGGTAGTAAAGCTGTCGAGTGGTCTTCAAGAGCGAGTAGAAGCAGAGACAACACAGAGTCATGCGCATAATCTCAGCGGTAGGCTTACAATGGAGGAAATCCAACTCATGAGTGAAATGACTAAGATGTTTGTGCATGTTTTGGGCTTCTCCTCGTTTGAACTCTATGACCTGCTGTAGCTGCAGCGAAGAAAATTTTCTGGAAAGTGTCAGAGAAAGCTCTGCCTGCTTTCCCTGCCGTCAAGGAAAAAAAACCTACCCAGAGGAATGTGGTTTGAACATGCAATTGTTTTCTTTTTATTAGTCTTTCTTTCACCCCTTCTTTACTCCTGCATATTTTTTTTTCTGCTGTTCACGCTCCTTGTCCTTTTTCGCTCCATAACATCATATTCATTGTCCCTTCTCCTTTATCACTCTGTCCTTCTGTCCCACCTCCCTAACACCCCATCTCCCTATCCCTCATCTCTCCAGTCAGCCTCGTACCCCAGGAGAGTTGCTGGCTCTTTTCCGGTATCCACGTGACCCCTACACGGTGGAGCAGGCGCGCGCTGGGGAGATCTTCGAGCAAACTCTTCTGCTCATCCAGAACCACGTCAACCAGGGTCTCATGGTCGACACCAATGGCACTGGTGAGGCTGATAACCTACTGTACTACTTCTAAAAGGGTCTAACCAGGTTGTCACACCTCTATTACTTTATCTCTGGTCACATCTCTCACTGTGCAAGCGTCTGCAAAACCTATGAAACAGGTTGTAACTAGCTCACACTGTAGCTTTACAAGGCAAAAACACCCAGTAAAGATGCATCTCTGTTTTTGGCATTTAGCCTTTATTTAGAGAACATAAATGACATAAATTACTGTGAGAGAAACCCTACTCTAATTAAAACATTGTAGATTAACCCTTTTTTGGTCAAATGAAATTTTGGGCCAACATGAACCTGTTGCTTGTTTCAGTTATCTAAAGTTCTGTTTATAGCAGCTGCCAACGTGATAAGTTGTAAAGTACAGATTCAACAAATATTATAGCTGTCATTTGATGGGAAAACCCAGTTCCAACACTATGTGCTAACTTACCTGAACTATTGTTTGGCAACCCGACAGCTCAAGGCAGTGACTTTGAAGTCTAATCAAATAATTCTTTGTAACTGTCAAACTAAGCCTAAGGTTTTTTTTGTGGATTCTTGTGATAATTAAAACCTCTTACACACTTGTGATTAGTAAGTGGCACCAGTGAGGTTATTTTTCTACACAAACCAAACTTTGCAGACCTATAACAATAAGCTGTTAGCAGTGACCTTTCTGTCAGGGCGTGAACGCTCTCGGTGGCCCCATGAGAGTCTGCTCTCTGGTTTACTGGTGTTGCAGGGTGGAGTCTTTGGCACACCATTGCTGTCGATTATGCTGTATTCATTGCATGGGGAATAACCACTGGAACAACTTAATGCTCAGAGGAAATGACTGGTAGGTGTTCATACTTTTGAAAGAGTATGACGCCATCAAGACAGAATGATTTCAGCTTGTTTTCTGTGGACTCAAGTTGCTCCTGATAATCATTTCCACAGTTAAAGACTTGCATGAAGGCAAGAGGCTGTAACCTTACCCGTACACTGTACATGAAAAATCCAAAGTTGTGTCCTGTCATGGGGGTTGTAATTACTTCATTTAAAAAAATTAACTATGAAATAAAACAGTTAAGAAGTTTGATCACTTTTACTCCTCTACAAGCTTTTTACTTTATCTGGCCAGTGTTTCCATTTGTACTGCTCGTGTCAGGTAAGATTAAAAGAGGCTAGGAAAGCTAGAATTGATGGCCAGTTAATCCCATTAAGTCTCTGGGTAATATTGATTTTGACAAACTACAGAATTCTTGCAGAATATACATAACATCATTCTAAAGTCTCATTGTGATTTCAATAAGAAGCTCCAATCCAGTTTCCCAAGAAAAGCCTTGTGCAGCCAGTAATTTAATTCTCAACCACTCTATGAATTACCGTGTTATTGTGAGCAACATTTGGCTGTGTGTAAGCCCTCCATCTGTATGCCATTTTCTCTTAAGCATGACCCGAGGCGCAGAGACGTAATCACAACAGTTGACGAGGAGCCTGTAAACATTTTAATTAGCCCTGTGTCACACCACACAACACTAACCTACAATCACAGTTGAGCACAGGACAAATTTTAACATGGCTTTTGTTGGTATACAGATTTTATCAATTATGCATGCTCGAGACTGGGAGGGCAGGGGTTAATTTGGATGTTTATATGCATAAGCATCTGTCTTTGTTTGCCTCCACATATGCTTGGAAAAATGTCCAGTGGTCCAAGGAAGAAAACTGGAGCTCTATGTATTTCCACTATGGTGCATGAAAACACTCTTTGCAGCAGAGGGTTAGTTTTACAGCACAGAGGTCAAATGGGCTGGTTGTGTATAGAGTCTGTAATTACACATGATGTCTCGTATGTGGTCCTTTGGAAAATTCTGGCTGAATCAAAGAATTATACACACATATAGATTTCTAAAGGAAAAAATAGAGGTAAGAAATTGTTGAAAAATGTAGAAAATTAGGGGAAAAAATATATTGGGGAAGAGGGAAAGAGACAAAAATATAGCTCTGTGAAATAGGGACAAAGAGAGACAGTGTTTTCATTACTTATACCAACAACCAAATGTTCATTGTTGCACTGGCCCCAAACCAAGTTAACAGAGAGATTTCTGCCCGTCAGCAGAAACAAATGTGCTGTTTCTATTGTAGCTCTACGACAACACCACACTTTCCCCATTCTCCTCCGAACTCATACATATATACTGACAAAACCACACAACACACCAACAGAGTGTAAAATAGAGACTGTGTATGTGAGCTGGGGGCGAGGTGTTGACCATTTAGAGTGGAAGTCTCACCTATCCTTCATTGACGTTGGCAGCACACACTCATTTGTCCTCATGCATAGCCATAACACCACATCGCTAACACATCAGAGACACACACACGGATGTACTGCTGTGCTGCACATTGGTGCTTTCACATGTCAAAGCGAGTCAGGGCAGGTTAGTGAAATACTGCCACCTGTGCCCTCAGGACAGGAGTTTCTCTCCAGTCTGAGTGCAGGAGTGAATGTGTCGACATGTATGTGAATCATAGTAACAGACACTACATCACTGTATGCTCTGATTGATCAAGGGTAGAAATAACAGCTTTTTACCTGAAATATTTACAAATCTAATATGAATATATTTTCATTAATCTGTTGCCTTTAATATTTTTCCTCTAATGTGTTGAACTTATGTTGCCTTTCCACAGCTTTTCGCTACAATGACCTGGTTTCCCCTCACTTTCTGGATGTGATTGCCAACCTGTCTGGCTGCACAGCCCACCGCCGCTTCAACAACTGCTCTGATATCTGCTTCCACCAGAAGTACCGTAGCCACGATGGTACATGCAACAACCTGCAGCACCCTATGTGGGGCGCTTCACTCACTGCCTTTGAACGACTCCTGAAGTCCGTCTATGATAATGGCTTTAACCTGCCGAGAGGTGCCACTGAGCGACTGCATAACGGATACAGGTTGCCACTGCCGAGGCTGGTGTCCACCACAATGATTGGAACAGAGACCATCACTCCCGATGACCGCTACACTCACATGCTGATGCAGTGGGGTCAGTTTCTAGACCACGACTTGGACTCGACAGTGGCTGCCCTCAGCCAATCGCGGTTCTCTGATGGCCAGCTGTGTGCTCAGGTCTGTACCAACGACCCGCCGTGCTTCCCGATCCAGTTCCCCCCCAATGACCCGCGGCAGCTGCGAAGCGGAGCCCGGTGCATGTTCTTCGTCCGGTCCAGCCCTGTGTGCGGCAGCGGGATGACATCTCTACTCATGAACAGCGTATATCCGAGAGAGCAAATCAACCAGCTAACTTCTTACATCGATGCTTCAAACGTCTATGGCAGCTCACGACATGAATCTGAGGAAATCCGAGATTTGGCCAGCCAAAGGGGTCTGCTCCGCCAAGGTATCATACAGCGAACAGGGAAGCCACTTCTGCCGTTTGCCACTGGACCGCCAACTGAGTGTATGAGGGATGAGAATGAGAGTCCGATTCCATGTTTCTTAGCGGGAGACCACCGTGCCAATGAGCAGCTTGGTTTGACTGCCATGCACACGGTGTGGTTCAGGGAGCACAACCGCATAGCCACAGAGCTATTGAGACTGAATCCCCACTGGGATGGGGACACCATCTACCACGAAGCCAGGAAGATAGTGGGGGCCCAGATGCAGCACATCACCTACAGTCACTGGTTACCAAAGGTAACAGCTGTTGACTTAAGTCTAATGTTGACATCTGTTTCTCTGATTATTTCTCAAGATGATAATAAGTTATAACATTCAGTGGCATTCATTCATTTTCCCATGTCGTAGATCCTGGGTGAGGCGGGCATCAAGATGATGGGGCCATACACTGGTTATGACCCCAATGTTAACGCTGGCATCCTCAGTGCTTTCGCCACTGCTGCTTTCCGCTTCGGGCACACCCTTATCAACCCAATACTCTACAGGTTAGATGAGGACTTCCAGCCCATCCCCCAGGGACACATCTCTCTGCACCGGGCCTTCTTCTCCCCATTCCGCATTGTGAATGAGGGCGGCATTGACCCACTCCTTCGCGGGCTCTTTGGCGTCGCTGGTAAAATGCGTGTCTCCACACAGCTGCTAAATACAGAGCTGACAGAGAGGCTGTTCTCAATGGCCCATGCTGTGGCTCTGGACCTGGCTGCCATGAATATACAGAGAGGAAGGGATCATGGCATACCACCATACAACGATTACAGGACCTTCTGTAACCTGACCTCAGCTCAGACGTTTGACGAATTGAGGAATGAGATTAAGAATCCCAGTGTTAGAGAGAAACTACAGAGGTAATTATACACAGCAAATGGAACCAGGTGTTGGCTGTGGGCTATAGTCATACCTATGTATAGTTGAAAGAAAGACAGTCTTTATAAGGTTCCTGTCATCACTCTCAAACAAACAATCTCAGTTTGGCTGACTTGTGTTACTTCAGAGAAGTTTGTGTGACATAATAATTTTCAACTGCAATATATTTCCATAGTTCAGTGTCCCTGACTGTTTTCCTTTATGGCAGGCTGTATGGCACTCCTCTGAACATTGACCTGTTCCCTGCCCTAATGGCTGAAGACCTGGTCCCTGGCAGTAGACTGGGGCCCACACTCATGTGTCTGCTGGCAGCTCAGTTCAAACGCCTGCGGGACGGTGACAGGTACAGTAAGATCACAACACATCTCACCTCGCCATTCAAAAAAACACACATGATGAAATGAAAGCATGCCTCCACTTCTCCTAGTCAGTCAGTGAAGTGTACTTCTTGGTTGATTTTTTTTTTTTTTTCCCTGAAGGCTATGGTGGACTGAGGTCAGCCTGTGATAAAAACTGAAGCCAATGTATGATAATAACAAGGCTTTTTAACGTTATTGTTTTGTCAAGATCATTCACACATCAAGTGTATGAATTAATATATCTGTTACTGTACATTTTATTAAGCTTAAAATGTTTAGCTAATCCTCCTTAATAAGTGCAAATGGAATACCCTGAATTTGTTAAACCTCTGACAGTATTTCTTTGAGGAATTATGAAAAACTAAATCTGTACAATACCTTACCAAGTGAGTCTCCATCATATCAAAGTGACAGAGGTGAAAAGGCATTGTATTTAATTTCTCTCTCTGTCACTTCCCTTACCACTGTCTTGTTCAGATTCTGGTATGAAAACCCAGGTGTGTTCACTCCTGCCCAGCTGACCCAGCTGAAGCAGGCCTCTCTGACGCGGGTGCTGTGCGACAACGGGGACAACATCACACGCATCCAGCAGGACGTCTTCAAGGTGGCAGAGCTTCCCCATGGCTACGGCAGCTGTGACGACATCCCTCAGATTGACCTGCGCATGTGGCAGGACTGCTGTGAAGGTAAGAAGGTTTACTTATCATGTTACATTCATCATTTTGCCTTCTGTGGTTCTTATAGTCAATTCAGAAAATATTCAGACCCCTTCACTTTTTGCACACTCAAATGCAATTTTTGCCCATCAGTCTACACTCAATAACCCATAATGACAAAGTGAAAATATGTTTTTAGAATTTTTTGCAAATTTATTAAAAATCTGAAATTTTGCTCAAACCCATTTACATACACAAGATAGCATGATCATCTCATCTCTCAATATGAAGCAAGAATGATCATAACCATTCTGATGATTTATCAACTTAGACTTAATAAAGCCAGTTCAAATTTCTGATTTTATATTTTATATTTTTCATAGCAGTATCAGTTTATACAGTTAACCGCAAATGTCAATCACAAGTGCTATAAAAAGATCTGCAGTCTTCCATACCCAGTGTTAGTGTGACGTAACACAGTTAGGTACAGAACCATTACCTCTCACAGTCCCATCTTTCATCATCTTGGCTGATCTTTTAAAGCATATGCCTTTTTGTCATGATGAAAGAACAGATAGTTTAACTGCAGAGGAAGCTGCCTAGACGTCTCAGTCAATGGCTTACACCGGTCCAGTATCTGGGCTGTTTTGTCAAATTAAAGCCATACAATATCCTCACCCTTTGTTTCTGTTTGATAACATCTTCCTCAAGGCAGCTTGGCTTCACAATAATCACTGGTTATATACTGCAATTTAGAACACCCCCTTTGAAAGGAACAAAGTTATTCTTTGACCGCAGTTGACTTGACAGCACTCCTGTCTGTACAGCTCACGTCAAATGGATGTCATTCAGTGTAAATGTTGCCTGAGCGTGTGTGAATCTTGGAAGAAGAGATGAAAGGAAGAATAAACATTTTTATCAAGCTTGAGCACCTCATAATGGAAAGGAGGTTTGACTGTAGAGACACAACGTCAGGGATCATTTCCCTGGCTTCAAGCAGGGTAAAACTTCCATCTGTGAGATGTTGATTTTGTCTTGTGAAATCTGTGTAAAATAAAGTTTGATGTCAAATGCCATGAAAATGTCAGACCATTGTAACTCTGTTGGATCACCTCTTCAGTGAAACAGTAGACCTCCTCTTCCTGAACACTCATGATATAACCAGTGTTATGCTTCTCACACACTGCTCCCGCTAATTGCAGGGGTAAGGGGTGGTATTTGGAGTTAAATCCTGGATGTTAAAACATTCCACCCGTTGGTGCAGCTGACAAAGCGAAAAGGAGATGAATGAAGAAGCACCCCATGCTGTTATAATAAACCAGCATGAGGGTTTATAGTGATTGTTTGCCTTGTATCATTTATTTGGAGATATGATCAGCTGTGAAAAGAGAACATGGTTTAGATTAGAAGGCATGATCTAAGGTATCAGATTACACCTTTAAAACTGAGCCATGCAGTGATTGTTTTAATAGAACATAATGGTGAACTGTTTTGAATGAGCCTGAACTATACTCTCTTGGTATCTGTGTTTTTTCAGTGACATAATGACATAATGACTGACTCAGCATTCCTACCTTTTCCCATTTAAACATCAGTGAAGTCATGCAAGAATTGTTAAGTAAAAAAGAGCATACACATCACATAGATGTACACTACTGTGCAAAAGCTTTAGGCACTTTAGATATTTTACTCTTGTCCTTCAGTACCATCAGCAAGGCGTCTGATCAATCCCAGATTAAATTTGCAGCAGGACAATGAGTCCAATCACACAATCACATAAAGGCAAAGGGGGGAGAGGGTGTCGCAGGAAATACTGATCTGATTTAGGTTTTTTCTGTTTGCTGCACTTTGCATAAGGTTAATTGATGAATACAAATTAATCGTGGGATTATTTTTGACAGCATCCTCACTTAACCTTTAGTGCCTAAAACCTTTGCACAGTACTGTATGTGCCATCAGTGTTACCAGTATCAGTACAGTTCTACATAATTAACACTTGATGTGACATGTAAGTTAACACCAAATGAATTTCAGGTATTGATTTAACTGTGTGAGAGTATTTTCTCATGAACAAAGCCACATTCATTTCTCAGTCTCAGTTACATAATGCTGCTGTTGCTAGAAAAATATATAATGTTTGAAGTGTCAATTCAGTATAGCATTGAGACGAGTGTTGAGCTGCATTTGGGATGAATGAATTCTTGTTTGACGTAGACGTTTGAGGAAAATGAAAATTCATTGTCTTTGGAGAAGAAATGTACAGGGATAAGAAAAACATTTTAATAAACAACACATGGTGCTGTTAATTATTCTTCTTTCACCCCAGATTCTGAGGCTGTTGTTCAACCTTCCTTGACAAAATGTACAAGGGAAGAGGAGCAAAGCTAATAAACAGAGTATCCTGCCAGAAAGAGGCAGGATGGAGGAGGGAAGAAGAATTAATGCACTTGTTTCTGTCTGTCAATAAAGCTGTAGCCAGATTCACAGTTGTGTTTTGGAGAGGACGCTGCTGAGAACTTACTGCATATGTACGTGTGTGTGTGTGTGTGTGTGTGTGTGTGTGTAAGCATGCAGCACAGCAGGGTGTGACGGTGCATCTGTGCGCTCATGCGAGTTTGTCAGCATGAGATAGGAAGTCTTGTTGTTTTTAGATAGTCTCTGTCTTTTACAGACTGTTGTCTGGTAAATCAAAGGCACTCTGAGGCCTGGCAGGTGGCTTTAAACTTTTACAGATAAAGACGCAGCCCTCCTAACTGCAGGGCCTGATCCATTCATCTGTCCTTTCCTCAGGTTTATTATGAACCGTCTCTTGATGCTCTTTGCTGATGCTCAGCATGCCCCAGATGTGTACTGGGGCGTGAGCAGGGCTCTGTGTTTGTGTGTGTGTGTGTGTGTCTGTTATTCTCTTTGATCTGAGTACAGTGATGGCAGCGTGAGAGTGAGGCATGGTAATACAATAAGCCTCAGAGTCTTGGATCAGCACTTTGAAGCAGAAAGAAAGGGGCATCAGCAGTCATGGTTTCCTGTTTCATGCATGTGGGTCTGTGGCTGGCTGTATTTATGTTTGTGCATAAAAAACATGAGATTGACCTTATTTTCCTTCACAGGTCACTTCCTTTATTCTGTGTGCTCATCAGTCTTTTTACTGCTGCTACTTTATCACTCTGAAAAGAAGATCTAACTTAATTCTGAATATCTATATGGTAAATCAATAAAGGCTCCTTTTCCTGCCAGTCTCTGTGATTGTTTTTTCCTCTGTTAGTGAACTGCATTGCGTTGGGTTGTGTTTAATTCACCAGACTGCAGAACCAAGGGTCAGTTCAATGCCCTGTCATACCACTTCAGGGGACGCAGATCAGCTGAGCACAGCTACAGAGAGGATAATCCTGCCAACAGCATCCAGGAGAACAGGTAACACAGCACTGCAAACAAATACAGTCTTAAACAGTCTACAGAGAGATTATAGTTCTAGAGATGTCACCTAATTTTATATCTGTACATTTGTCATTGCAGCCCAGTGGAGGAAACCACAGAAAGACTAGTAAATGTTACTCTGACCTCCAAAAAAAGCACTGAACCCTCTATCAACGACTTCCAGGACTTTGTCTCCGACATGCAGAAGACGATCACAAGTTTACGAAAGCAGGTGCGTGCCTGCATCTACACCCAAACGCAGACAGGGGTTTCATCTCTGGGCTGGTAATCTGCATGTCTTTAAGCATGTTTGTGTCTGTGCATTAGGTGGCAGAATGCAGAGAGACGGTATCTGATGGTAATTTAAGCATCGTACTGTACTGCCAAGCTGCTGCCTGCACAGCACATTCAACTGCTGTTACACTTTCCAATAAATGACCAGAGAACAGCTGGAGTTCAGTGTCACGAAAAAGAGACATTTGAGAGGAGTACAACATCAGCAGATCTTGGAAGGTTTAGGCAGACATTGTCAGTATACTGTATTGTAGTTGTAGGAGGTTTAATCTTTATCCAGAAAGTGAAGGTAAAATAACTTTTTTAATTATTGAAAAGGTGTGAATACACTCCTTAAGTTAAGGAGGATGGGCGATTCCTTGTCTAAAACTCTTAACCACTAAGACATTTACAGTTGAGCATCCATCTCCCTTTCCTAGTAAATCTAAAACAGTTCCATGTGTTTAAACAAGTTGTCTCTCGCACATGTTGCATGCATGCCTGCTATGTCTGTTTAGGGAAACTCTGCTGTAGGCTAACACAGTCAAAGCCCCATACGTACATACATGTTTTCCATTAACATGTCAGCAGTACAGTTAATTCCTCATGGGGGCCCAGCATCCCGACCTTGTCCTCTGGTCATCTGCAGCCTTTTTAGATGCAGTGCGGTTGAAGAATGAAAAGTTCCGTGTTTTTAGAGGGTGCTGGACTGTTGAGTATGTTAATTAGGAGTGTGTTTTGGGTGGGGATTTAGTTTGAATGTGGAATGGTTCGGTATCGTCTCTCACTTGGTGGTTCATACTGTACATACCGTATATATATAGTACATTGTGGACGTTTACGTGTTAGTATATCTGATTCATGTTTCACAATACTTGTTTGTTGTAAGAGATAGAGACTTGTGGTGGTGTTGATGTAACCAAAAACAACCGCATATCTGAATAAATGTCCTTGTGTCCTTGTTTCTTTCCAGATTAAAAGACTTGAAGCCCGTCTGAGCAAGACTGACTGCACTGATAGTGAGGGACGTGAGCGAACAGATGGAGAGCGATGGAAAAAGGACTCCTGCACCATATGTGACTGCAGAGTACGTGCAACATATAAATCAATATGCAGTGCGAATGGTTTACACGCCACACAAACACATGCGCACAGTACTTAATCCTCTCATTTTTCACACTCTGACAAGCTGGTCATGTTTGAGTGTCTTCATGTTTCTCACTGAGGACAGGTTGTCCATCAGAGGTTTTTTGTGTGAGCAGTCTACCCAGTTGAAATGCCCCAGTTTCTCTCTGTCTGGCTCTCTTGCATGTGTTTCACCTCTTCCAGCACCTCTTGGCAGTACCCTTCTCCTGGCACCAGTGTCTCCCCACAGTGTGTTTGTGTGCACCGGCCACTTTTCTGCCTTTCATTCTTTATCTCCCACACTTTCTCAATGCCAACTGCTGGCACAGGTGGTAGCAGCCCCATGCCAAACCTGCCTCAGATCTACCTCAGCCCACTCTTTCCCTCCCACTTACCCTTTGTTGCCATCTTTCTTACTTAGTTTATTTTGCCCACCACATCTGATAACACACCTGTCAGTTTGTCTTCTGCGTTTTTCTCCCTCCGCTTGGCTTCCCCAGATCTATCCTCTTCCATTCTCCACGCCTCCCTGTAATTGGAGGATTTTTGTAATAATTAAATTTGGCAGGCAGAAGCACAATGAGAAGGCCTGTCTGGGAAAGAACAGTTTGGTGCAACACATCATGTTGTTGCTCTAAAACAAAGCACTTCATTGTTCTGCTCAGCCTTGTCGTCAGCCACCTTAGCAGAGGCCTGTCATGAGCAAAACTTCTCAGTTACTGTTCTGTTCCAAACAAAAGCATGACAGTGCAAACAAAAGTATTCTCCAGGTCATAACATACATATTGAAATCTGCTATTAACACAATTTTATCTTATCATAGAAAATGTTAAATGAGTGTTATTTATATATATGTTTTTATATACATGACTTGAACCTTCCACTTCCTTTAGTCTTCTTTTGTGCCTTTTTCTTTCTGCAGCTAGCCATTTACCCTACAGTGATTATGAGCATTTCATCCAGTCTAATCTAATAAGCTAACTGACCTGTTGCCCCTTCTTTGCCCTCCTCACCCCACCCCAGGACGCCCAGGTGACCTGCTTTGTGGAGTCTTGTCCACCAGCCGAGTGCAAACGGCCTGTCAAGTTAAAAGGCGCCTGCTGCCCAGTGTGCCTCGAACAGGCAAATGTTGACAAGTGGCAAGAAGCAAACATCCACCACGACTAACCCTCAGGACCCACCCTCACCCCCGACAAACACGCTCTAGCGTCTGAAAGTCACACACACACACAGACATCCAGAGAGAGGATGAGACTCTTGAAGGTGTGCTAATCCACAGCCACCAATAGCCTCGATAGACCCAATAGCCTCAGTTTTTGTTTTGTTTCACTTTGTATTCTTTTTCTTTGATCAGTGGAGGGATTGGAATTTTTTTTTTGTTCTTTTTGGCTTCTTGCCCCCTCCAGGACCAGCAGCCTGAGGCTCAGTTTGAAATCCTCCGGCAACAAGCCAGCGATCACTAAATGGATTTATTTCTGAACCGATGGGTGGATGGATGGATGATTGGGTGGATTGTAAACAAGATGGACAAATCTCTCCTACTTGCTTGGAGTCCACTGAGGCTTCTGAAGTCTAACAAACATCCACTGTGGTGGATGGGTGACAAAGTACAGGGCCAGTTGCCGTCGACAAGCAGGAAAGGGAAGTAGATTGAGAGGCGGCAGCCATTATGTTGTATCACAAAATGTTCTCAGGTTAGAGATGCCGAAAACTGGTGCTATTTCCCCCCTTTTTTATTAATGATTTAATCACTAAATACAAACCTTCAAAGTATTGTCTTTTGTATGCAAAGCAACCTATATACACTCAGTATATGCCTTTTAATGATAAATCACAATTGAGAGGATTGTTTTATTCAAACTAAAAGACTTTTTACAAATAGAGTTACTTCATCTTTTAATCCACGGTGCTTTATATCATGTTATGAATATGTTGTTTTTTTTTCTTCCCTTTTTGTATAAAAATGCTTACATATGAAGATAATGTGAAGCCCTAAAAAATGTTTGTAATGCAAAAGAAATGTCTACTGATTACTGCTCCTCTCTCCATGGACAACTTGTTAGTTAACTTACTTATTGTCTCTGCTGGCCTGTCCTGAACTTGAGTGAGGTGGAGCTGCATGACGCTCCCCAATGCAGGACACTTGATCCAGCTCTTGCACTGTTGTGCTCCTTTCCAAGTTTCATTTTGCTTTCAGAAAGCAGTAAAAGAATATCCATTTTACCACTGTAATGTTGTGAACTTTGTCCCAGTATTTTGCTCAGTCTTCTAAAGCCAAATGTATGATTTAGTACCTTCTAAAATTACATAAATAGCACATGTCTATCTAAACTATATGAATGTTGTAATGAGGTCAGGATTTAGCCTTTGGTACTGCTAACTCTACCACAGCAGTATTCTCCCTCTGACCTGCTCAGTTGTTGTTTTTTTATTCATGTTTATTCATCTTTAGTCCACAGACTACACACAATTGAAGGACTGCTACCATGACTGTTGACTGTTCTACTCTGGCTTTGTGGACCTGCAGCCCTCTAGCTCTAGTTTACGCAAGGACACGCTTGCATGCATTCCTTTGTCAAGCGTCCACTTTGTCTCCACCTTTTCTCTCTCTAAGTTTTTTACTCGTGTGTTCAGTTTTTTTTTTTGTTTTTTGTTTTTTTTTTTGGATGGTTCCGCTTGTGAGGGCCATCTTCAGTGTTGATATAGATTAGGAATGCTTGCCCTGCTCATGTTTCTCTGCCATGTTGAAGATTTCGAGACCGGGATGACGTCAGTCAGCAGAGCAGAAGTGGTGCGCAGGCTTCTCTAGCCCTCTGACCCTCATTCCACTGTAATGGAAGCCATATGAGAGGGGAAGCAAGGGTAATGTTGGGGGATGGGTGCATATGATTAGGATACAGTGTCAATCAAAACAAGTCTTCACCATGTTGCTATTGTGAGACAGATTTATTCCACTGACTCATGTCAGCTGGTCTTCCACGAGTACTGTACATAGACAAATGCCGCTCACTGTACCCCATGCACTGGCTCACTTCGTGTAACATAAGTCACATTTTTGTTTTCCTGTTTTGCTTTGCTCCTAATTGTGTTGAAGCGGCCGCAGCTGCAGTGTTCCTTTCCATTGTTTTCTTTATGTGGTAACGTCCTGAGCAAGCATCTGTCACTAAACAGAAATAATACTCTCCGGAATGTTCCATTCAGGATTCCAGATGGATTATGGGGCTGGCAGTCGCACTGGTAAATTGGTATCATATCACATGTTTAAATATACTGGACAGGTTTGTACATCAAACTGTGTGTTTACAGTTGTGTATTTTTCTCTCCTTCATTGCATTTTGACTGTAGCTTCTCCAGCAATACCAGCAACATCATGTGCTCTGATGTATGTTTTACTGAATTTAGTATTTTGATATTATTTCATAAACTCTGTGAATGAATGAGTGTGTGAGTTTCCTTCTGTCTCAAAACAGGCTAAATGCATTTTGGCCCAAGGTCTGGTTGCCAAAGCACTGTGAGCTTTCTTCGTTACCAGTCTTGATATTCATATATCTGTTGTATCAGTTCATTTTTGTTTTCGTATTTCATCATTGTTTCCTCTCTTTTCATTTCCCCTTAAACTCCCGAGTGTCAATGGAATGCACTGCTCTGCAAGACTGAACATGCTTTACCTACACTGTCCCTTAACCAGTGGTCAATGTGGATATAGTAGTACCTGTCATGACATTTGTATTGTATTGTACGTTTGCCAAAGAATGGTTTGCACTGTAATGTATGCCTCTCAACAGTAATAATAAATAAATAAGCCACATTTGAATTACAGTTACACATGTTGGTGCCTGTTCTTTTTCAGCTGCCAACGCATGGCAGAAGCTCGCTACTGAACGACAGATGAGCTAAATCTTAAAGATGTGACCTGTCATCAGCTCGTTAATGATCTGTCAAAGCTCACACATTTTGGGGATTTTGGTTTTGCTTATGACAAAACAAATTTTTGCACTGATCTCATCAATGCAGTCTTGTTCTCAAGTTAACTGTTGCCGCTGTAGTGTGCTGGTTGTTAACACAGGGAAAGGTGTCATGTGGCTTGATGACAGTCGTGGTCCCCAGAGGATGAAATTTCCTGACTGATGATCCCCTGACGTTTTATAGCACCATCATCAAGTCAAAATGTTCACTTATCCTGTTAAATACCTTAGAATCTACATGGATTGGCACAAACATGTGCACAGACACTCATGGTTCCCAGAGGATGAATCCATACGACTTCAGTGATCCTCTGATTTTCCCTCTAGTGCCACCTTGAGGTTGACATGTGCAATTTTGAATGAACAATCAACTTTTGGATTGCCATGAAATTTTGCTTAAAGCTCCATTGTGCCCTACTCTAGCCTCACTTAGGTACTGTCATAGCTGTAGACTCATAGTCTTGTTCTGCTTTGTATGGTCTTCTGCCAGGTTTTGACATGAGAGACAACACTCTTTCTAAAGCGAGTGTAGACAAACAAAAAGCAGCTGTGAAATGTCTGGGTAGTGATGTTTGCAAGGTGAGTAATATTAGCCATCGGAGAAGCCTGAGAACATTAACCCTATGATGTTATGCCTGCCTCAGACTGTTATTCTGTGCTGTCTGGCACACAAACCCACAACCCACACACTGCATTTAGATGTGTGGTTTGTGGCAAATTATCTCTGCTCCGGAATTCCTCTTCAGTTCAATACTTGTGTGTTAATGTCAATCAGTGCTTGGTTGGCAAAACTTGATGTGCTTGTTTATCACTGCTTCCACCTATCAAGCTACATCTTCCACCTTTCTTTCCTCCATCCACGTCCCTCCCTCCGTCTTCTATACTTCTCCCTGTAGAGTGAGCGCTGGCAGCCGGGGCTGTGAGTGGACTGAGGGTCTGGAAAGAAAACTGGACCAGGAAATGAGGTTTCCAGTGGCTGCACAGATAAAAGAGCCTTCATCTTCTAGCCAGGCAGGAAAAGACATTATCACCCTGACAACAAGAGACCTACCTTACTCAGGGTAATAGGTCTATTCCTGGGAGATCAAAACATGAATACACAAGCATACATGTGCACGCACACACACACACACATACACTTCCTCTGGATTGTTCCCATATCTGCTGCAGAGTTTCCCTTCCCCTTACCAACAACAGCCAAAGGTCCAGGCTGTTGTTTGAATGAAATCTCCTTTGTTTACTTTGGAGAGATGAGCGATGATTATGTAAGTGAGAAAGTGCTGTAGGTGTCTGGAGCAAGATGCAGGCAGACAAGAGGAAACACACACACAAATGCCAGTCAACAGACCATCTATCAGCGCACAAAATCTGCTGTTCAACTGAGACTAATGCATTTATCGTTACAGATCTGAATCTCCATCCAGTACTTTTCAGATCATGAAGCAGTCCACAGGAAAAAGGCAGAGGATTGTGGCTTTTTTCTGGGGTTTGGACAGGACACTAGCCTGCAGCTGCATAAGCCCAGCTACTCAGCAAGCCTCTCACTTCCCACTCATCACATACTGGAATTTCATTTAGGCAATTGGCTCTCTGCGTTGCACCTCTCACTCGCCAAGGTGGGGAATTCTTTCCCCTCGCTAATGGAACGTCATTCTCATTTCCAGAGCGAGGCGGATGAAAGAGAGAGAAGTGGTGTCCCACTGAGAGAAAATAGGTTTTGCATCCTGGGACTCAAAGGACTGTAGTGATGGCTTGTCACCCCCAGTGGGTGGGAAATGTCATGAGATGGCTTCCCGCTGGTGTTTTTGGCTCAGACACACAAGCCCACTGAGTTTACAGTGCAGGTGTTTGCACAGGCAGTTACAGTATGTGTAAAACAGCTTGGAGAGGTGACCTGCTTGGAAGTGCAAAGATGTCATCCATTGACATTCTAACTCAGCAATTAATTTGGTATTTAAACTTATTTTATGATAAAGCCTATATATAGCACTTATCACAAATCACAAATTTGCCTCGAGGGACTTCACAACCTGTACAGCGCACAACAGCCTTTTTCTTTGTGTCATTTATTTGAAGCAGTAAAGCTTAAATGTAAAGGTGTCTCAGTGGAAGCATGAGGGGAACGGAGTAGAGTTTCACCAAGTAACGGTCAGGCAGTCACCAAAAGTATCCTCAGCTTCATCCTCTGAGTGTATCAGTACTAAGTTACACTGCAATCTAGCCAGCAGTTGTTTAGATATTTTGGATCAAAGTATTGAATCGACAAAACAGATCAGATCAACTATTCATTTGTATCAAGATTAACAATTTGTTAAGTTCAAGCTGCACTAATCAATATCTTTATATTCACAATGGATGAAATGATTGATGCTGTGTAATGTCAAAGGGGTCACTCATAATGAAAAACTAACAGAGAATTATCCACTAACTCTACATTTCTATGGAAGCTTTTTTTTAGCTTATTGTTTTGGTTTTCTTGCAAACTTTGCTCACATTGATTTCCTTTCCAGCAGCAGAAGGCAACTTTTTTCATAAGCAAACTCCATGATATCCAAGAGTGTGTAGACCTGCAGATTTTAATAATACTGTATGGTATAACATAGCTATACTGAAGGTCTATGGTCTTTAAACGTTTTTCTTGGCATGAGACTTGATGAAAAATCTTATATCTGGTATTTTAGATACTTAGAACAGTCAGTTGCCATAACTGTTCTAAGTTGCCTTTACTGAAGTAAATTTGATCAACACTGATAGTATTGGGGTGGCATATATTCTTCAGGTTTCTCTGAGACAGTGACAAGAAAATGTTTGCATGCTCAGTGGAAAAGTTGTGCTCGTCAAACCTGGCAGAAAACTTATTGGCCTCATTTGCAGTAATTGCCCCCTCAGGAGGTCCCTCTCTGGTGATACTTCAGTCTGTGAGCTTCAGATCATTCCAGACTACCTTACAGTTGTTCTGAACATTCCCTGCTATTTTTGTTTGCATTTCCTCTTTACCTGTCTAGTGTGGAGATTTAACCATAACCCTGTCAGGACTGGCTGCCTAATTTGCCCTGATGGCAAATGCAGATTTTGATGACAATAGCAGTTTGAACGTTCCTTGTATGACACATTTCATATGTACGTTGTATGAACATGATGTGTTAATGCTAATGTGCTACCTCATTTGATACAGTACATTGTAGTTTGTTTGATTTAATTGTTACAGGCTGCTGTGTTAAGTATGTTAAACACATCAAATTGTGGTGTAACTCTCTTAAGGAAAGAACAGCGTGGAACATGAAGCTGTTGTTGACAGAATGTAAGACAAAGGACAAAGGTTGATTCTGTGTCAGTGTAACAATAAGAAGAGAACTGAAACATGGTCGTTCAAAGGTCCTGATCCCTCAATACTCCCAATTTATGTGTGTGAATTTTAAAAAAATATTCATTATTTAAATACTGTTTCAGGCCTTTCACACTAGTCTGTAATTATACTTATGTATTATATTGTATAATATTGTAGAATTTTGAATTTAATAGCAGGTGGACTAGCAGATGAGGGGACCAAAGCAGAGCTAAAAGAGAGTGAATACTAGGCTTACATTCATCAGGTGGTCAAAACACAACTCCAAAAGAATGCTGATGTTGTTCTGTGTCTCCTGAATGTGTAAATAGTCTACTAGCATGTTAGCCATGTTATATTGTCAGTGTTGTGTTTACAGCTTGTTCTGCTGTCTGTGTTTGATTTTCTCGACAACCACTCCTCCAACTGACTTCAAGCTTTGTGGTTTGAAAGTGGAAGTTGACTGGACATCTACTGTAGGCCCAGTGTGTCATCTAATAATGTTATGTAATAGCTCTGACCAAGAATCGACTTTTCTCGACAACCACTCATCCAGTTGACTTCAAACTTTGCAGGTATATTGCTGAGGACCCGGGGAAGTGCAGCATCAACTATGAAGTGTTTTGGAGGGGCGGTTCTTGAGAAAGCTTCAAATATCACTTTTCTGCATGTGACTTGATGTAAAGAAAAAGGCAGAGCTACACTACAATGGCAGTGCATCACCTGGACAATTTACAGTATGCACATGCCAGGGTTTTAAGAAAGGCAAAACTCAGCTGCGACCGCACTTTCTACGCCTTCATCCAGACACTACTGGAGCGGAGCAGAGCATATGCTCATATTCCAAGAAACGATAGAAAGGGAAAATTGATGGCTCAGAATCCATTCAGGTAACATGTGCAAGTGCTGTCCCCTTCCTCAAACAACATGGGTGAGCAAAATGGATGTTAACAGACAACATTTAACTCATGTAAATTAAATTTAAATACTGCACCTCAGCCTTATGGGTAAGTATTTACTACCACTTATGGACACGTTTTAGACTTAATTACTTACTCACTTAATTGCTTACTCATAATGTAATTAATTTCATTGTCACCTGTCAGTTACTGTGAATAAAATAAAAACTTTTTTTTGACTTCACAATAGATGTAGACTGTCCAACTCAACTGCAACTACTACCTCACCTACAGTGTACCTGCTTGTATGGTTTCATCATTAACAGTATGTATGGAACAGTGTTTGATTGGGTTTGCGTGTGTGTGAATGTATCCATGTAAGGGTGAAGGCTGCAGGTTTTAGTAGTTCAGCACTCGCTAGACTTCCGCGGTTGTGTTCCTCTTTCCTCCTCACCATCCCCTGATGTCATTCTCAGCTTTTGTTGTTTCCAACTCCCAACGTTTAAGTTACACTAATTTGATTTACAGCTGTAACTCAGCGCCAAATAGAGTGCTACATTTGACCCCTCTCCCCCTGGGGGGACTTTCTCCCCCATATGAAAATACCAAACTCCTTTTCAGGGTCTGTTAGCTGTAATTGCCAAAACAGAATGTATCCTGTCACTGGATTATAGACAAAACAGGTCAACAGATCAGAGGAGCCAAGTTATCTTCAGTGTCATCCAACAAAGATATGATAATATTGAATATAAATGTGTGTTTGTGTGTGTGATAGTTGGGCATTCAGTTGAAAAGAACAAAGTAATTGTTGTTGATAGAATGCCAAGCTAATCTCATGTAAGGACTGGCTGAGCGCCTCACAGGCAGATGACCGACTGGATGACTCAGTGCGTGACCGACTGGCTGACTGATAGGCTTGCTGGTTGATTTGCCTGCATTCCTCGTTGGACACCAGCGGGGTACAGTCTGACCCAGCGTGATAATCCCCTCACTGCCAGGACCCCTAATCGGCTCTTCTCTAGACCTAACATGGGCTGGCTAATGGGGGGGCAACCTGACACACTGAAGGAATGTATGTTCACATGCACACAAGCACATTCACACCCACTTTGACGCCAAAAAGAACTATCTGTCTACAAAACCTTTATCTCTTCCTAAATGAAAGATATCCTGGACATGATAAATGAACTTGGCTGACATTTTATTTCCAGAGGTTGGAAAATTTTAGTTTGAGGTGTGAGAAAAGTGCTTTTAAATTACCAAAACCACCAAGAGAGACTTGGATGCTTTGGTTACACAGATATATCAAAACATACACACAAAGGTTTCTATCGAGGGGAATTCACCTAATATGACATACCTCTGTGGAAGGATGGAGCCAACACTCCAGCTGTGAGCCAAACACTGTCAACAGCATAGGATTCATAACAGGTAATACACAAAGGGGAAATCCTTTAAGTTGTGATATTAAAGATAGAAAATAAAATCTTTCAGGACTGCTGTGTGTTCCTGTTGTATTCCAGAGAGTGTCTGACTCTGGGCTGGACCTACCTCCAAACCCATGGATCCACCAGCTACCAGTCCTCTTCTTCCATGTAAAGGTGATCAAGACATGAACAAATTCATTTTTTAACACAGAATCTTCTAACTGAACTGATCAGTGGTGGGCTGTCAGACACTGTCACAAACACTGAATTATAATTTCTTATATGTTTTTTTCTCATTAATACTATATGTATTGTTTCCAATAGTCTCAGCTGATCTCAGTCTGTTTATGTTAGAGCTTTTATCCAATCAGATTTCAGCCCGGCGTTGCCAAGTTAACAGAAATCTGCCTTGAGGTCTTCAGAACAGTGATGTGCCATACTGCAAAATTCCAAATCGATCCAATACCGAGTAAATACAGGGCCAGTATCGCCGATACAATACTGATACTTTTTACTTATAAAAGCAGCTTATGAACTTTGATGCAGGGGAGAGCAGTGTGTCATGATTTCTGAAATGAATGCATCAACAATATACTAAATCTGATCATGACCATCTCTGTCTCTGTACCGGGGTCTGGGTCTGTCTGAGGGATTTTCCTCCTCCTCTCTTCATTTCTTTTGTAGCTCAGAGTTCTCTTTATTGTGGTTTGTCATGTGTTTGTATAAACTGGTGGTGTTGCCACAGTAGCAGATAGCCTTCCTACACACATCGCAGCTTGCAATGTTTTCTTTTACAGCCGTAAAATATCTCCACGACATTCCTCTTTCTCCCTGCCATGCCATCACGCCCTCAATCACTGCAGCCTGCAGGTGTCTGTTCAGCGCCTGAGTCACGTGACGGTACAACAACAAAACATGTGAGAGCAGGGGAGGAAGACGAGCAGAGTGTACTTGCAAAATGTGAAAGCAGTGTTTGCACAGGCATGTCTTTTGATGAAACAGGAGCAACGTACTGAATGTAGAGGACAGAAACTGAAACTAAAGTATCGATCCGATACCAATAGCAACAAACGTTGGTATATATTTGGATCGCCCACCCCTACTTCAGAATCAACAGTGCAGGCCCCAGTAATTTAAAATGAATGGCAATGAAACTGTTGCCTCGCGGATCCTTTAACCAATCACCAATCATTTCGAGTTGGTGAGGCCAGGGCCATCTAGCAGGCCTTCAGTAATGTCAACATTTTCATGTCATTTGATTGGATGGTCAGAGAGCGTACTGGTCGGAGCTAGCAAACCGCATGTATAGCCACTAGCGCAAGCTGAAACTCGTAGTTAGTACAGATTTAATAGCTGTTTTCTCTACCCACAATGGCTGAACGACGAGGAAGAGTTCACTGGCTCTGTTGTAAAGGTTTATCTGTGCGTCTCAGTTTAAACAGTTAGTCCTTTGCACTTTCCTTTTCCTATCACCATGGAGACTAGCTAAAAGTCGAGCCTGCCCAGTCGTACTTCTCAAAAAAACGTTTCATTCGCTTCTGGGCTGAGAATGTCCGCTCGACACAACTGGACTCACAGATAATCAGCAGTTTCGGTCAGTAAAATGCAATTTACCTACATTTTATTTTTTTTTATTGTCTTTGTTATTTTATGAGTTAATATTGATGCTTCTGCTGGAGATGATGTGTGTGGAGCAGCTGTGGCTGCAGTGTTTGGAGACTTATTGAATTGTGTTCATTGGGTTTTTATAGCATTGCTTCAGTAATGGCATTTATTCTGGCTACATGACATGTCTGTCTGTGGTGCAAAGCTCTGTTATACTGCGTTTCTGTATGTTGTTGATGGTTTCTATAGCCGTGACATCATAACGACGGTATTAAGAGGTGGGTTAATTCAGGTAGGACACAAGTGAAGGCCTAGGTGTGAAATGCACGACCCGCCACTGGAACTGACAATGCCAAGTCACCATTGTCACTGATTGAATCAGCAGTCTGGGGACTGATAGCTGAGTTGTCAGCTCAGCTGTGATTCACAGTAGATTGTTTCCTTGATACAGGCTTATGTTTAAGTGATGATGCAATCATATAACTCAGAATAAAGTGAATGAACTGCATAGTCAGTGACTCTGAATATTTGAGCTGAATTGAATGAAACTGTTTGAATCAAGAAATGATCCATAATTTACACCTTTGCTTCCCTGCCTTTGCTGGCACATTGCTGTATATCTCACTGCCACTTGTAGAGCAGTTAAATAGCACGTTCATGAAATAAACAAAACAGGGACTCACACTCACATAACTGCTCAAAAGGTGGAGCTTTGCTTTGACAGTACATTAACACTTCATTACAGCTGTGATAGCATGGCACAGAGGAGCAGATCAGGAAACAGTGAAACTCTTGCCTGTTAGATGAAAGTAACACTGAAAAAACTCCATAGAAAGTGACATTACACAGGTGTTACACACTACCAAAAACTTAACATAATGACTTTTGCAAGCCTTGTCGCTTGTGAGCGCTGTGACAGTAAAACAACATGTACGAGGACAGAGACAGTCACAATTTGGTCTTTCTTTTAAGCAGAAGTAAAACACTGCTGTTACCTCCTGTTGTGAAGATGTTGTGGAAATACAAATGAGGGCTGATAGCTACAGCCTAATCATTGAATATCATACCATGGGAAAATGACAGATAGAGGAGAATTTACAGAGCATTTTATACCTTACTTTGTTTTTAACTGGGCTCATGATATGTTAAGTCTTGGAGGGTCATACTATGCCAACTAGGAAAACAGACAAGAAGTAACTGCCAGGCAGTAGTGGTTGAATGAACTGTCCAACTGTGGCCTGCAAAAGACAACATACATGTCTATCTACATTCATTTCCAGGTTTTATAGGTCATTGTTCTTTTAACCTCATTTCAAATTAAACTGTTAATTGTGGTTTATTAAGTGTCCTGTGTAGTACAAGCCCTAGAGTACTCTTATATAGTTCCCATCCTATTGACTTTACCATTAACAGTCCATAGGGAGTGATAACCTCAGGTACTCAATGACAGTATGTTCTTGAGTGAAAATGTGCTTAACTGTTAAATGTCTTCAGTCCTGGCATATCTGAATATTTTTCATGCATAAATGCAGCATTTCCAAACAGAAAATGAGTAATGGACTAAAGTCTAGCATGACGGTATTAGAATGAAAAGCATTGTTGTGTGATGTTTTCCACACAAGTCACACTGTTGGACTATATGCTATTATTCACCAACATCTGGTAAAGACCTAGCTATCTATGAACAAAGGCAGTCACAATTGATTGTACACAGAGAGATGAACAAGCACACACTAAATTACCGAGCATGCAGTTCCATCAAGACGATATATGGTGCTGCTATAAGACCTTTCAACACTGATGACACTTGGGTGTCAGGATGAATCATAAGCTGATTGTGGTATAGTCAGAGTCAGAGTCAGAGGAGTGACTTCATTATTAAATACCAGATGTGTAGGTGAACATACTCAAGGGTGGTTAAAAAAATACCCTTCATGAAAGACGCCAGGCATCCACTTTTTATCTTCAAAGGAGGACCCCTCTTAGTCACTGCGGCGCCAAAGATGGCACTCAGTGCTACCTTGTTATAGCTTGTCCATAATATGAGAAACTGAAAGAGGGTTATGTGGAATGAGCCTGGGGCTAAAGGGTCTCTAAATCATCCCAGTAAAATGGTCTTTTACAAGGTGTCATTTCTCTGAAGATAAATGGATGGTAGTATATTATCTAATGCCATAATTCCTGACTAGAGCTGACTAGTTCAAATTAGCAGAGAGGCTGGCTGTATAATGCTCTCACATCCCTCCACAGCTAATGCCAAAGTGACCTTGGTCACCCAAACCTATAACAGCACCACATCTCTAAATGGTTCTTAGGTATGATGTAACTCTTTCACTGTAGTACATTAATCATTGAGAAATTTAAAACTGGATTTATCAGTATTTTACATAAACTGTGGATTTAATCACTATGTGTACTCTGCAGTTGTCCACAGCCTAACATTTTAGTGTCTTTCAGCTCACTGTTTTGGTGTACAGCCCATAACTTGTTCATAGTGTTTTGGTTCAGTCTTTTATTTTCAGCATCAGAGAGCAGGTGTTTTCAGTGAAAAAGCTCTAGACACACTGCACACTACCTGCCCAGCACCCACCACCACCTCAGTCTGGCGAGGAGCAGTTGTTACTGATTGCTGATGAGGAACAGCTGGACAAGCAGGTGATTGGGTTAGGTGGAAACTCAGAAACTACATTAACTGGGCAGGTGAGGTCTGAGGAATACTCCAGGAAACACACTGAAAGAAGAAGATTGTTTCTGACAGGTTTTTGTGTCTGAGGTTCAGGAGTAAATAGAGGGATATTTTCTCTTCCTGTGAGGAACTAATGAATCCTTTTTGTTAAAGCCAAAACCAGAAATCTAAAATAGTCCATCTTAAGCTATAAACAGCAGAAATAAAACCTCTGGAAAAAATTAAAGTGACTGCCAAATCAAGAAAATAGATTTTATAGTGTTGCTCAGTTTGTAATAGAACTTTCTCTTTGCAACATTTTGCTTGTCAAACACAACTATAATTAGCAACATTACAAATAGATGGATTCCATTTACATGTGCCAGGGCTGTAGTATTGTGCACCTGAAGGGAACAGAGCCACCACTGATATTATTGCTCACACCTGTGCTCCTACAGTATCTCACCATGTCCTCTGGCGTTTTAGTGGGTGCATAGTGCAAAAGTGCACAGTGTTAAGACACCTGTTGAGTTTTGCAATGTCCTGTGAGAAAGACAAACATGCACACAGAGATCATGTATTGGTTGATTGTGATTTTGTATGCTTGTCTATATCTATTATTACTGCCAATAAGCAAATAGGGAACAGCTGAAGAGGCAAGTTGTGGCTTTTAAAAGAGGTCAGGTGGTGAGGAGAGACAGTAGACTCTCTGAGGACACCTTGTGGGCAAGTGTTATAACAACAGACCTGAAAAAGGAGCCCATGACACAGTAAGAAAATCTGCAGGCACGACAACTTGTTTGTACATTGTTTGTTTCTATTTCTGAGAGGAAGTCAAATTAGTTCTTAAAATCATACAACCTTTAAAATTTCACACAATCATGCATGGGTTATTTTTATTATTATGTGGTGGATCCTATCCTTTCCCACAGCTGAGGCCATATTATCTTGTGTCCACATGTATCCAGAGTCTGCCTGGATCCAGCTGAGCTTAATGTTTAACTGCAGTGAAATAACAGTTGTTTAAATGATTTAATTTGCATAATGCCAGTTGTTCAAACTATATGTCAGAGAGAAAGAGAGACTGTGTGTGTGTGTGTGTGTGTGTGTGTGTGTGTGTGTGTGTGTGTGTGTGTGTGTGTGTGTGTGTGTGTGAGTGTGTAATAAGGGTAGGTGAATGTGAAGGCTGTCCAACAGGGAAGACCCAGTACAGATGTTGCAGCTCTGAGCAAACTGTACGGCAAACAGCAGATCAAGCGTGGATGGAGTTGTCAAGATGGGAGATGAGAAAAAAGACAACAGTTGCAATTAGCAACTAGCAACTGGCCTGTGCATCTTTGCATATATCATATGACACATAGAAAAATGATCTGATCTATCAAATAAAAAAAACTAAACAAAACTTACTGCGAATATCCAGTGGATGGAAATGGAGCAATGGTGCTGTTCAGCTGTTCCCATTATGAGTGTCAATCATATGTTCCTTTTTTTTTCTTTTTTCTGGGGATTTTGTCACCAGTAATTTACTTATTATGTCAGAGATACATATTGTGCCACAGTGTCTTGGGTTCACAACACTGTGCTCTGTTTTGTAAAAGTGATCCCAGCAAAACAAGCTGCAATCACACCACCCAGATCCTCGTGTATTATTGTGGTTTACCACTCACATTTTCACATATTACATCTATGTTGCCGCACAGACCAAATGGTTGGGTGGATCATTAAATAACATTTTCAAACAAACAGTTGGCAACACAAGACTTCAACTTGATTCAGTTATTAGTAATCTCTTGTTTCTGAGATAAAGACACTGAGTTTGGTTTGCACATGTGACTTACAGTCTCAAAGTACACTTGCACACAAATGTTTGTCACAAAGAAAAACACAAATGAATACCCATAATACTGTCTTCTCTCTCAGACATGCTTTCTATAATTTTCATATTTAAGCAAGTGTGGAAATCACACAAGCTCATTCCACCAAAATGCCCCAAATTTTAGCCTCTCTTTCTCAACTTTGCAATGCCTCTAATATCTTTCATATAATGTCAAAGTTTAAAAGGAAAGAGGAAGACAAAGGATGATCGCTCTTCAGACATAGAGTGGATCCCATATAAGAGTTTATATAGTAGAATTACTATGTGGAGAAATTAAATAACATAAGTAACATAAGTAAATAGATACATTAAGTAAATTCTACTTAGAATAAATGATTAAAAGCCACAGGAGCTTGCAAGCCACACTGTTAATTGCCTTGTGGTCTTTGCTCGAGATGGTGGTTCAAGATAACTGTCCAGAAAATACTAATGCAGAAAAAAAACAGAAAAGAAAAAAAAGTTATGAACAATGCTGGTATCTCAGAGATAAAAAAAGAGCACCATCAGTGGCCTTCATGCTATTGTTGATGTCAGCTTGTTTGGCTCTAGTAGGACCCCTATTACATTTACGTTTGTGGGTGGTGCCTTTGAAGTCAGAGAAATCCCCTGTTACTTTTACTGCTTCTGGTTGCAAAACTCTGAAACTTTCACACGATATCTCTGGTAACTTTTGGCATTTGTCAGAACTGACATCTGAAACAAACCAACTACAGGAAGATCATTTAAAAAATCCTCCAAATTTGCATACGCTACAAAGAATACCTTTACAGAAAGCAGATTTGTAATTTTCTGAATTTGAGTCAATAGTGTTTCTAAGGGAGGACTGGAGGTAATTGCAGATTACCTAGAGGTACATTTTAATTTACCTTATCTAAAGATGGCTTCCCATTATTAAGCTTAACAAACATGCTGTTTGTTAAAATGTCTTTCTGGAGGTATCATCCAATATTGCAGCTTTGGCTCAGCTACTGTGTCTGTCTGAAAGGGAAAACCAGATCAGGCATTGACATGATAAATTGTAACATGATATTTAGTGAGGACAGTGTTCACAATTGTCACCATCTGACTTTAGCATGTTAGCATTGCTAACGTCTGCTAATTAGCACCTAATATAAAGTCAGTCTGATGGGAATGCCTTTACCTTTGCATTAGTCTTAAGTAATGGAAATACTAAAATGTTGACCTGATTAGTGGGAGCAGATGAAAAGTCAGAGGATCACCAAAGTTTTTACAGTTCAGCTTCATGATACCAGAAATATCTCTACCAAATTTTGACGATCCATCCATTGAGATTTTTTAGTCTGTATCAAAGCGGTGAATCAATCATCATGTAGAAAACTGTCTGCTGCTGCTAGTGTGGCTACAAACTGAACTATGACCACAAGGAAATTTTCAATCAGTACTCCTACATCAAGCATTAATGTCTACCTGCAACTTTAAAGAAACAAAAATGATGTGATAATGCTATGCTTTTTTTTCCCATCGCATTGACGTACTTGCCCATCATTGACCCCATCTTTTCTCTCAACCCCATGTACCACAAGAAAAAAAAGCAGTGCTGTGTCACACACTTCTTGATTTTATCTGTTATTGTCTCTGTGCATCACGTTAATGAAATCTCTCACCATCTGAACACATTGGGTGTGAAAGCCTTAGCCTATAACTGCAGACTGTGTGATAGTGTACATACTTCCCCTTTCTCTGTTATCTGGATCGTCAGAAAAAGTCTACCTTCATGGTTGACTGGTTATATAACATATATATAGAGCAATGTGTGTTATAGTTACCAAGTATTCTTCTTTGCCATGTAGGATTTAAATGTCAACCATTTGTACAGTACAAAAAGTAATGACATTTAGTAACAGGTTCAGTTATGACCTTGTCTTTTCTGGTAAAGCAGTAACCAAAAAGAGAACTAGAAGTTAGTTACTTTATATTTAGCTCAAATATCACATTACATATTGGCTAAATGTGAGTGTTTTATGTGCTATTTAATGGAAACAAATACATATATTGTTACTGCAGAGAGCTCAAATTTCCTGATTGATTCCCATAAAATTTCTGATTCAATAAATGTTCTGATTAATCAGGTCAAAGATATACAATTAAGACACACTATTTATTTAGACAATATAATGGAACAGTACAATCAGATTTTCAAAACACAAAATGTCAAAACTTTAGAAATGTATAACACAATATATATGCTTATGTGCATATGACTAGAATACAATTGTAGAGATTGAAGTGAAAGTACGGCAAGGTAAGACTTATGAGGAACTTCTTATCTTTTTCTATAAATGAGCAGACACAGTCAACATCATATACATAGAAATACAAGAAAACACAAGGTTGCTGACCAGCCTTACATCAGTCACTCCAGTTATATCTTTCAAGATAAATAAAAGCAACAAAACCAGCCGTAATAAGTTTGGTTACATATAATACAGTTGCTGGATACAAAGAGAATAATGCCAGCAGGAGAGAGAACCAAGAAAAATCAAAAAATAATTTGAATTATATTATTATTATATATTATATACCTGAGTCAGTGATAAACAATATTGCTATGGCTATGCCATGCTACTGGATTTTTTTATGTTATAACAGACAACAAATATTCTTTCTGTGGTTAATGACTTAATCATCCATCCACTATCTATACCAGTTTAAATTGCAGTAGCAATTAAGTTTTTTTCTACACACTATTTTTTATTTTACTTCATCAATACAAATTACATTTATCTCAAAAGTGACTAACTGTCAAATCTATGCCTTTTAGAACTGTGGAAAAACAATATTGTACTATATTGAAGGTAACTTGCTTAAGATTCAGTAAATTTCAAATTCACTGCATGTATACTTTACATTTTGTTCAGATATTTTTTTTAATCTCTGCTTACAGTAACAGCTTGGAGAGATGGGGAGCTCCTGTAGCATTAGCTTGTTAATTATCTCCTTTAGAAGGCTGCACTTTAGAAGTGTCATGCGCTGAATGATGACATGTTGTGTGATCCATCTGAAGACTTGAAGCCTGAGATGCAGATATCAGATGTTCCACGTGATGAGCGAGCAGAGTAGATGTACTTTTTGCTAAAGCACCATAGGTCCAATATTATTTGCCGGAAGTGGCTCCTGAATTTCACCCCGATGAAGGCGTAGAGGATTGGATTTAGACAGCAGTGGAGGTAGGCTATGCCCCTGGAAATGGCCAGAACTCTGAGTTGAAGCTTTCCTGCCTCACAATGCTTCTCCTTAAAAAGAGACAGTGTGTATTTCAGCAGAGCCACATTGTAGGGAAGGTGGCACACAATGAAAACCACAACAACCGCCAAAACCACACGGACAGCCTTGTGCCTCTGGCTGCTCTGTGCTCTCAATAAAGTGCACATAATGCTGGAGTAGCAGAACACCATCACCAACAGAGGCAGCAGGAAGCCAATGCCCATTTGAAGGCTGGGTACCAGCACCTTAACTAGCATTGCTGTTTCATTCTTGCTAAAAGACAGTGCACATGTCACAGTGACAGGCTCATTCAGCGGATTCAGGTCTTCAAAGCGCTCAGTGTAGATGAGTGTGGGCAGAGTTAAAGCCACTGCAAACACCCAAACAGCAGAGCAGAGAAGGCGGCTGTAGATCAGAGCACGAGTGCGAGTCCCAAAGGATCTCCTTGCCTGAACTATAGCAATGTAACGATCACCACTAATGCACGCAAGCAGGAGCATGCCGCTGTAGAGGTTGATACTGTAGGCTGATCGTAGCATCTTACAAACCACAGGACCCATTAACCAATTATACTGCTCATTGTATATGATAAATGGGAGTGCCACCACAAAGATCAGGTCAGCTACAGCCACATTGATGAGATAGACATCTGTCATTGTCTTGGTTCTCTTGTAGAATATGTAGGTGACGATTACAAGAGCGTTGCCGATCAGGCCGAAGGCACATATGATGGAGTTGATGTAAGTCTGGGTGATGACCTCCACGGGGCTAGGGTCGAGGTTACAGAGCAGTTCTTCTTCATCATCTATTGTTGTGTTGTAATCATAATCTGAAGTCCCATCATCCATGTTTTTAATCTGCAGAAGAGCAGATGACCATAAACACCACACAGCAAATAACTGAAACTAAATAATTTGTTTGACTATAGAATGAGATGCAGTGCTTTACTACTGAACTACCCAGCTGTGTCTGTAATGTACTTAAAATTCACTACACATTGACAAATTACATCATTAAGTAGTAATATCCAATATTACTGTACATTTGTAATAATATAACCTCCTCAAATGAGTATTTCTGCCTGTACCTGTGCTCAGGTACAGTACTTGTATTTAGAAAATTTACTTATTAATGTTACTTTCCACCACTGCTTTAATAATTTTGAATGTAAGACTTTTGCCTGTAACGGTGCATTTAAATAAAAGCTTAAAATACTTGTAAACTGATAAAGGGTTTATGAACTGGAACTAATGACTTTATTAATGATCATGAATAATACATGTATTTATTCTTTAACTCATCAGTGATAAGTCTTCACTTGTTAACCATTATAAAACCTTCAGATGGAAAGTGGCTCCATACATATCTGATGAAACGATAATCCAGTGGGCGCACTTTATTACCCAAATAAAGTTTGGTACCACTGTACAGTTAAACAAACTGGGGAAAAAACTGTGGCACATAATTTTGATGAGTTAGTGCAAAGCTTGCAACCCACATAGACTGGGTAAATCTCACATAACACCTTATTGTCTGTTCACAGAATCAATGCCAGTGTTCTAGTTCAGCTCTTCCTCTAGTGGCGAATGACCCAATTTCAGACAAATTAGACATATAGTGACTGCAAGCAGGGGTAGGCTGCAGGTGGTTGCACTCTGTGCTGTGACTGATCTAAGGAACGATAAGATCTTTATCAGTGAGGATCTTAGATGTATCACTTAAGAAAACAAGGGCAGTAAACACCAGTGTGTGAGACACAAGAACATTTGACTCCTATTGTGATTTTTCAGTTTTAACCAATGAATATTAAATTACACAAAGGAGCACTTATAGTGGAGTAATGAACACAGTGTCTCATTTATGCAAATAATAATGTGAGAATTTTTAACTTCTGATGTAAGGAATCAAACCTGATGATGGGATGATATCTCTTGTTTCAGTACCTTCACTTCTCATAAATTGCAATTGTAAGATTACACATGTTGTACTATTGTATCATTTGTTGTTAAGGAACTTATTAGATAAGATAATCCTTTATTAGTCCCACAATGGGGAAATTTAGGTCTGCCCTTATCTGTTGGGGAAGATAATAGCACGGAAAGGGACGAGCTTTGCGTGCAGAAACACATTTTGAGAACTTGTGCTCTGTAAATAATATTTCCATATTTTACAGACCTGGCAGTTCTGTAAATCTGTCCTATGTAATTTTATGTGAAACTTTCATGCAAATCTTTAAAGGTGATCAATCAATTTAAAGGGTTAAAAGTGATCTGTCATTTTAATTTTAAAACTGATTAGTATAGTTCAAGCTTTAAAATTAATCACATGCTCTAATTACCATACTTAGATGTTAATAAATGAATAATTCAGATACTAGTAGGGGCATCAGAATACATTATACAAAAACCAAACTAAAATTACATTAATCCAGCGCAGAATTTGAATAGAAACTTTAATGATTATTAGTCCTTTTTTCTTTTTTTCCAGATCATACATACCTTGCTGAATGATGGCTTTCACTTTAATTTCTTTTTCTTCTGAAAAAAATGTTGACAAGTCAAAAGACGGTAATATTTCTTTCAGGTATCACCAGTCACCCAGCTGCGTGTGAAGAAAGAGCTCAGCCCAGGGGCCTTATGTCACAGATACTGTGTGTTTAAAAAAAAAATTCAAAAGAAGAACAGGATAGAACCAAGGCCACACTCATTCTTACATGCTCTGTCACTGTGTGAGTACAGTGCTTCACTGTGCTTCCTGCTTTTGATCTCAAACTCATCTGTTTCTTCTAGCCACCTAAAGAGACTACAAAGATCTTCCTTATCTGATAGTTTCCTTTGCATGCTCAGTGTACATCTGGGGGTGTCTTTTGCTTTCCGAGCAGTGCTTTGATTTACAGAAAAATTGCTTGATTAAGCTGTTTTGCTCCTTAACTCTGGGGTCACATTTCAACACAGAGAATTTATTTTTGTGGTTGTTAGATCACCAGGATTACCCCCATACAGGTGATCTGGACCAGCTCTTCGTTTAAAGTGTCCATGCCCTCAGCTATAGCAAGTAGCAATCTCAACTATAATTTCTGGGTGGTGAGGAGACTCACCTTTATTGAGGTTATATATAGCAAGGGCAAAGCAAACAGCTCAAATTAATTGTTAAAATAATGAAATCACTAGTGAACCTAACCCTAATGAGCTGAGGCTAGTTGGCTTACTATTGATCGTTTCTAGAGAGAGATGGAAGGAATAGCAGCCTGGCCGTGGCAGCACTTCCTCTTTTCTGGCCGAAACTGGGAGCATGCAGAAATCTTTGACCCATGAGGAACAGAGCTCCAGGGTTCAAAATATAATCCACTGCTGGTTTGCAATGTTTCTGTTTCTGTACTCTCTTTCTAGATGTTGGAAGGACCTGCAGAATCTGACTCTCTGACTGGTGTCTGAGGGGAGGTCTCTGATGGTGCTGGTCAATGAAGAACCTTAGAATAATTAGAATAGAATACTTTGAGATCCCTGTACTACTTACTACTCTCCTCCTCTTTCTCTCTTTTTACACACCAACTTGCATTGCATTGTGTGTGTGCTTTGTGTTCTGTCTGACAACATCACACCCCCCTTATGCGATCATTCAGCATCATATTCTGCAGTGCTGTCAACTGCAGTAACACTTCTTACTATTGTCCAACCACCTTGCTCTAGCGAAGAGTATCTTTTATCTGTTGCGGTCATTCCATACATCAAAGGGTATTACTACACATTAAATTCCAATAATCATTACAATATTTCATTCCCATGATTATAATCAATTGTTTAAATCACTTTTTCTGAGTTGTCAACTTTCTCTCCATACTGTCATGGCCAGATGACTCACACTTCCCTTTTGGCCTTCATTGGCTACCAGGGACTTCCCAGCTCAGACATGTCTCGATGTGTTACATCCTCTTTGCTTATTTCTTATTACTAGTCTCTTATCATCAAAAATAAAGAAATGAATAAAAATTAAAAATTTTATTGTTACACACCTTTGATCATACAAAAATATGCAGCAAAATCACATATGTAGACTCTGCATGTGTGAACTTTTACATAAACATTTCACATGGAGATTTGATGTTAGTTCATTTGATGGCAGAGGTGAGTTTATGAACTAACAAATGAAAGTCTGCTTCCCTCCATCACTCATGCTTAAATGCTACAGCTCTCATGCAGCATTTCAACATTATGTAAGTATTATGTGTCACAGCTGCCCTGAACTCTCCCTGCTCTCTCACAACCACAAGTGAGATGGTCACCACAAGTGAGACGGGGGGCATGAGAGTTTTCTTATTAATTGCTAATTATTTTTTTATCCTTTGTTTCCTCGTTTATCATCGTTTTTTTTTTACCTATCTATTTTTGTCCATGCAATTTGTGTTGTTTTTTTGTTTTAGTTTTTTGTCGTTTCCCTTTTTCCACTTGCTCTTGTGTCAGGCCAATTTTTCGACTGACAGACAGTAACATATTTCATTAATCCAGTCCTTTATTGCTTTTCCCCAAATGGCCAGCAGATGGAGCTGTTATCTCAGTGGACACTTGATCATTAGTGGACTGTCAGAGACTTGTTGGAAAAACTTTATCAAAACTAACAATTACTTCTATACTTTCTATAGACAGGAGACTAGAGCTAATATATCATTTTCAAGTCATCATTTGCAGGGATACAGTAAGGATTTTATTTCAGGAAATAACCAGCCTGACCTCACTTAAAGCTTGATGAGATACATTCAAAATCTACACCACAGTGACTCCTTGCAAACTAATGTGAATGAGATAAACAGAGATCTTTTGTAGGAGAAAAAAATGTATTTAATTTTTTTTTTTTTTAAATTACATATTAACACATAAGTTTATGATGTAGAGGGAAACTTGATGTTGTTACAATTTAATTAAGAAAAGGACCTTAATTATGATAATTTTCCACACAATTGATAACTCTGAATGTAGGGAAACTTTGATCACTTAAGTTCTCTTGAACATAGACACAAACACACTCTTCCTTTTCAGGAGATTGTAAGTCGCATCAAGTAATATGTTTGCTTTCAAAATAAAAGCTTTTTAGTACAACATTGTTGTTGAAGCTGGTGTCCCTGGCGGCCCTATGGCACACAGTAAAAAGTTACACATGGTTGGTAGTCCACTTTATGGGCAGATTGCAGTATTACACACAATACATTTAATTTTCACTACTTTTAATTCAATAAATAAATAAACAAATAAAGGACTCTGTATACCTCCACCAGAATTTTATTTCATGAAAATATAACTGTACAACAACTAAATAAAATCCAAAGTATGATTGGAGGTGACTTGTGGATGTACTGTTTGAGCACATATTCGTTCATTTGTGACCGGCGTAGATTATTTATGATGCAAAAATGTTGTAAAAATAAAGAGAAAAGTGGGAGTGTGGTTTATTTTGGAGGTTGTAATCGGAAGTGTACCTAAATCTTGTGGCTAACTTCCTACCTTTCTCACCTGGTGGTGCGCGCGATAAGTGTGGGCAAGTCCAAAAGCCTGCGGCAACCCGTTCTGCAGGTTAGCCCGATGAATCACTCCCTCAGCAGATATAAGTAGGACTGCTCTCCTCGTGTTTTTATTCTTCTGCTGGGACTTTCTTAACGAGGACTTCTTTATCAGACATCATGAGTAAGTCCGGCACGCTCAAAGTCAAGAATTTGTTCAAGTTAAAATCACCTGATAAGGAGAACAAGGAGCGGAAACAATCGGGGTCACTCAAAGATGGAGCTGCTACCAGCCCCAGAGACAATTCTGGGACGTTACCTGCGAGCCCCGGTCCGTTCAGCCCGGGAGACAGCGCCACATTGCCCGATGATGTTCTACCCATTTCCCCAAAGGAAAAGAAGGGAAAGCGGCTGCTGTCGTTCAGGCTGAAACGGAAGAAATCCAAGCGCAAAGCAGGAGGAGAGGTGTTCTTCCCTGAGACTGATGAGCTGGACAGCTTCAACAGCCACCTGTAAGATCAAAACAAGCTCACTCATTTCACTTTCTCAACTTTTTGAGTCAACGAGTCTTACCAGTCCAAGATAAACCTACCTCCTTTAAACAGAAGTTATGTGATCATGTGTCTTATTGCCACTAAATGAATGCCATGAATTTAAATAAATAAACCACCACAGATAAAGGAAACAATCCCCCATTTCGTGAAAACGTTGGTCTTAAAAACCCTTAGCAGAAAATGTCAAATATAGTCAATATAATTGTATCAAATAACATTCTCTTACACTTTGTAAGTAAATTGAGAGAAATTAATGGGACCCTGGTAACTTCAGGCCCTGCTAGTCCCAAGACCCCACCTTTCTTAGACCCTTCGTGCACCATATTTTACATGCTGATAGAACTGAGGGATGGGCAGAAATGCCTCATAGAATGACTGTTTTCCCTGTGGGCACATTTTGAAACCTAACCTCTGTGGCATTGTGGCTGAGCTATATCACTATTTCTGCAGAGAAATGTAAACATGCAGTGAGAAATGAAAGCAGGTCAGCTGTTGTCACACAGGACATGAGAGGCTGTTATGTGTTCAATGCAGGTCAGTTATTTAGTTTTACAAATTAGCCCTTGAATGTGTGGGAAGATGTGGAAAGTGAATGTGAAGTCATGCAGAAGGACCCCATTCCTTTTTAGCTGCCCTTGAGCAAGGCACTTGACCCCCACTCATCAGTGTAGCTCATAGACCAAGATTGCAAGACTGTGCTTGTGTTGGGTAGCTCCTTGATGGGAATGTGGGGAGCTGTGTGACTGTGGAGCAGTAAATATCCTCGCTGAGTCACTTTTCCCTGGATAAATAAGATTCAAAAAGAAACTGGTTAACCTCAGGCGGTCATGATAATAACAGAGAAATTTCCAGAGCTTTATTTATTCCAGATATTTCCATTTCTTTTTATTCCTCTTCAGATATGTGTTCAGATCCTCCCTTGTCCCTTGTCCAAACCAATTTGATGATTGGTTGAGAAGCACTGCCTCTGGCTCAGGTGTTATTGTCAGGTTAACCTACACTGACAGATGCTGTTGTGTTGTGATGAGGAAGGCGGGCATTGCCTAACATTTAGTGCTGAAATGAAAAACATGCCATGCAGGCATGACGCATTTTCCTGTTAAGACCAATTGTACATGGCTCAATCAACTTAATATTGTGCCTGAGCTGGTCTGGATCTGAGTAAACATGACTAATACTAGAGTGACAACATGTGACACTGTACACACAGGTGAATGGCACTGTCACTTGTTTATTAACAAGGGGAAAACATCAGTGAGTCATATGATGTGGGGTTGAAAAATGAATTGTGATGTGGCAAACAGTCTCCTGCTTACACATCCATCAGATTTGGAGCAACATTATCGTCCTCATGTAGTTTCTGACCTCCTGATGTGAGTGTCTACAGTTCAGTCATGATGATAAAATGTTTACCTGGTGTACAACAATCAGATATTTCCACTGGAGCTGAAACAGTTAGTTGATTAATAGATTAGCTGACTAATAAAAATCTGAAAATGATAATAATTATTATTTACTTGAGATTTTCCAACATTCTCTGGTTCCTGTTTCTCAAAGGTAAGAGTTTGTTCTGTGGTAAACTGAAATATCTTTGATTTTTGTTGTTTGGTCTAAAAAGGCTATTTGAAGATGTCAACTTATGCTCTGGGAAATTGAGTCTGGTATTTTTCATGATTTATCAATTAACTGAGAAAGTAAAATGCAGATTAATTGATCATGAAAATAATATTACTATAAACATGGGCTTGATTATATCCTCTTTTCTCTACATCACTAAAAACTGAGTTAGCAGTTTGCTGTGACTGAGTGACTGAAACACTGAATTTCAATGATGAGTTCGACAAAGAAATGTGGATCAGACACTTCATATCCAGTCCATTTAATGAGGTCAGTGTCAGCACCAATACTGATCAAATCCTTCAAGCTTTTTAAAAAAATAATGCTTTATAATCCTTGTAAGCATTTTTAATAACCCCATTCATCATGTATTTATGTGTGCAAGTAGGTTGGTTTATGTGTGAAGTTCATATGTGACAAAGCCATTTGTTATCTCCGGTATTATTATTATTATTTATTATAAAAGAGGCAGCTGAGGCACCATAAATGAATGAAACAACATTCATTACAATGCTCAGGATTAGGCTATGTGGGTTGCGTTTTGTTATTTTAAATTGGTTGTATGTTTGATAACAGCCTATACACCAATCGTGTGTGTGGGAGTGTGTTTGTGTTCAGCTCAGCCTCTCACTAAGCTCAGAATTCAACAGCTCCATTTTTTCTGTTGGTTCCATCCAGCCTCTCTCCTCGTCTCTCTCATCTCTGTACACTTAGAAAACAGATGAAGTCCTGGGATGAGCTTGAATGTTTCACTCAAGCTGAAATATTTCCATGTTGCACAAAAGCATCTTAACCTTAGTTAACGCTCCATCAAGGCTGTGATGCTTTGATGTAAATGATCAGTATAATATTTACTATATTCATGTTCACCATGTGTGTGCTAATTTACCAGGAACACTATTGACTATGGACAGTTACTAAGAGAAGAGAAGATCTGATCAAGCCCATGTTTGTGGTAATGTTACTGGAAAACTTTGTCCTTGAAAAAGCCACAATAAATCACAAGCATGCTGAGGATTAAGCAACGCCCAGGAGTAGCGCTGGGGTCACTGATTCAACAATATAGTGTATCTAGAGATGATATAATTGTATCTACTGTCAAAGACTCTGTCATGCTGTATATACTGCAGAATCTTATCGTTGGTGGTTGGTAGTATCATTAATACTGGACCTGTGATTGCATTAGACCATTGTAGGAACATTTGAAATTGAATGAGATGGAATTGCCCTTGGCATCTAGCAGACATCAGTGTGGTTTTGCTGTGCTTTTACACTTTGCTAGTTTGATGAACTAACTAACTAACTAACTAACTAACTAACTAACTGTGTGCAGACATGAGAGGTGTGTTAGCTTTGGCAGATTTCAGTTCTAATTGTTTCTTTAATGGTTGAGGGGAGTGAATCCTCTAAATATTTCTATTGTTTAGTAAGTGACAACCAGAGGCCTGTACTATGAAGCGAGGTTACTGGCTTATCAGAGTAATTTCAGGAGTAACAGGTGTAACTTCCTGATTAACCCATACTACGAAAGGTGGATAGGTTTTACCCGGGACCTGCTGCCATGGTAATTTACGCTGCGTCTCTAAACTGCTCCGAGCAGTTTATGTTCGTGGTTAACTCGGTGTTACCGGTGTTACTTCTACCTAAGCTCCGCCCCACAGGTGTAACAACCAATCGATATTGGCACAACGACTGAGAGAGGCTGACTCCGTAGGACGGGGGTTGTCTAAACAGTCAAGCAGCAGAATTTAACATCATTAGTGTTGCATATTATCGATTTCAATAATCATTTAAATGGGGGTGTCCTGAAAGACAATATAATGCGACAGGCTGTTGTAATTGTAGAGTACAGACCAACACATGCAGTATTAATGATGGGGAATATCTTCAAGCATATGGACCACTCAGGAATGTGCCCTATATTCAGTACCTGTGGTACAGAGACAGATACAGTACTGTGTAGCTTATCAAACACTATTGTGCAAGAGAATGAGATCACTTTACTTTGAGGCATTTTTGTTCTGTCTTGTCAGAGGTGACAGAGGGGAGCTGACATATAACAGAGGTGAATTCTGTCATAGCTCTTTTAAATTTCCAGGCTTGTGAGTTTCTGGAATCTGACCAGTATAGCATCTGAAATCTTTCATGCACTGAGGGAGCCGGGAAAGTACAACATGTTCAAACTTACTGATAATACTGAAGGACTGTAGAAGGTTCATTGTTTGTGTTTAACTGCTTGTTTGAGTGCTGAAGTGTGAGGATACATACACAGGCCTTTCTCTGGAATGTAACTGCAGCAATATTAAAAAGGTCTGTAAGCTCTGCAAAGCTACCTGTTTCACTGAAATGCACTACATTTTTGAAAGTCAGTAGATAGAAGCTCGTATGTTGATCCAAAATGATCTGATCTAGCAGACTAGATAAGCCTGTCACACCCTTCAACACAGGCTGTGGATTCCTGCCCTAACAATTTTCCAGACATCCCCAAGGTGAGGGTGTGGAGGTTGAAAATCAAAACAAGTCAACATTTTTGTGGACTACACTAGTGGTCCCCTAGCAATGCAGGAATTAACAAGTAAATCCCCCGTAATGCAATCACTCATAGCAGACATCTGTTCATCTGTAATCAACTGTGATTAGTTGATTAAACATGAGTTATGGATATTTGATCATGTCTCAGGGTCATGTGGTACAATAGTTATGTAAGATGGTTAAGCTTACTTTTTTCTTCAACCATGCTTAAGTGTTTTCTTCTAAGACTATTTTGATGCATGTTATGCTCTTTGACATGTTTCAGTCTGTGATATGTCATTTGAGGTTGATACTGTTGATACTGAAACAAACTACAGTATTCCATGGTAACTATTCTTTCTACTCAAGAAGTCTCCATAGATGTGATTCATTTCTAATTAGCCCCCTCACCTGATTTGTTCTGATTGCATACCACTATTCATATCCTCATATCCTTCATTTCGAGATGGTCGAATGAATTTCATCTTGGCTGTTTCCCTGCTGCCACATTAGAAGCGATACAGTGTTTCAGCAGGGGTGCACCACCACAGCTGAATTATGAATTTCACATGGTTTATGAATATTCTCAATGAAAGTTAACCATCACAACTTGTGCTTTCTACAGCATGCATAGCTAACTGGGATTCACAAACAAATGTGCACACAGAAATGTCACCACTCAGCAGTCTTACATAGGCTGTTGGTGGGTGGGTGAGCAGCAGCTGGCCTGTTCACTCAGGAGAAATGAGTCCACTGAGTCCATTCAGCTATATTGTTGTAGTGTAGTGTTACAATAGTGTTAGTAATTGTTGTGTGTGTATGTTCTGTTAAATATGTTAGTATCATCTATTTCGAGTAATGGTCAACAAAAATAGTGCTCATACACACATGACAAGATGAACATGAAAAACCATGTTGAATATTAAAAGTAGTAAATATTATATCTGCTTAAAATTAGTATGTTAGCATTCTCACTGTGAGCATTGTTAGAGATGCTCATCATTTACATCACAGTTCTTACAGCTTTGATGCCATGTTAACTAAAGTAAAGATGCTTTCATCCATTCATTATATTTACCATTTATCCGAAACTTTAATTCAAATTGGAAATATTTCAACTTGAGTCAGAAATTCAAGTTCATCCCAGAACTTTCAGGATCTCTGTAAGTGTACAGAGATGAGAGGGAAAAGGAGAGAGGCTGGACGGAAATTACAAAAAACAAAACCTGGAGCTGTTGAGTCAGTCAGTCAGAGGTGGAGCTGAACACAAACACACACACTCCCATACATGCTGGTGGTATAATGGCTGTTATCAAACTTACAACCATTCTGTGCAACTTCAAAAAACACAACGACTTATAGGGTGTGGCAATGAGGGCTTTATGATTTGAGGATAATGGAGATAAAATTCACTGGATACCCATGATCAAAGAGTTCTTATCATAGTAACATTCAAGACAGAGATGGCAAGGAGAGCTGGGTGGTTGAGCAGGTTCACAGAGCGACCAAATCTACAAACATCAGAGTCAACAGCTGACTCCTCCAGACAGGTGTTGTCAGATTTGATGGTCAGACTGTCTCTGAAAGTGAAAGTATTTGTGTGCATAACACGAGCTGTGGCTCAGTGCTATCTATACACACCGGTCCACACCTGCTCATTTCATATGCAAACACTGATGAGACAGGTTTTACTTAGGTAAGAGGGACTACTGTAAATACTCTGTATATTTGAAATGAGACAGGTATGGTGGAAGAAAAAGTATTTTTGAATCGTTTTGAATCCCCTTAGTTAAAGTAATGAACAAACACAGTCTATTTTAACTAATAACACATATTAAATTAAATATTAATTTAATGAGAACCATGCCTCACAAAAAAGAGATCTCAGAAGATCTACCAAGACCACCACAGTAACAGCAAAAAGCTAAAATTATGGTGCATGGTTACATGGAGCATGGTGTCCTGCCATGGCCACTGCTCTCCAAAAAAACATCACTGTGTGCCTGAACTTTGCCCAAGAACAACTTGACACTCCACAGTGCCACTGAGAAAATGTTTGCGGACTGATGAAAGGTTGAATTGCTTGGGAAAAACATGGAGCACTACATATAGGGTAAAAAGTTCACTTCATACCAACAAGAAAACATCATCCCTATGGTGAAATGCAATGCAGGGAGCATCATGATTTGGGACTGCTTTTCTGCCTCTTGGCCTGAGCAGACGAGTTTATCAAGGTATCTTACAGGGTGATGTCAAGGTAGAAGTTGGGTGATGCAGCAGGACAATAACTATAAACATCAAACCCCGTCTTTTGGAGTAGCTCAGTCAGAACCCAGACCATAACCAAGTGTATTCTGAGGAATGATCTCAGAGAGCTGTTCACAGCAGGCATTGTAAGAATATGGCTGTGCTGCAGCAGTTCTGTAGATAGAATGCTCCAAAATGCCTCCTGATTTGCAGCTATTGGAAGAGCTTGCTTGAAGTTATTGCTGTAAAAGGAGGTTCGACCAGTTCTTTTAACCAAAGCTTCATTTCCTTTTACCTCCAGCACTGTGAATACCTAATGAGTTTGTTCTATAAAGACATGACTTAGATGAAGATGAGATCATATTTCATGAGCTATTAATGCTGAAAAAACAATAATTCTGAAGGTTTCATATAGTTTTTCATGGCACTGTACGTGCTGTTGTTTGCTATGGCTAATGTTAGTGCATACCTAATTGCCATAGGACTTTTCTCCTCTTGTGCTACTGTTAAACTATGTTTTAGTATTTATCATTACCACTTGTTAGTGGTGATATGATGATATGATCATATCCTGTTCTGTTGTCCAAATTAATCATTCCAAGTACTTTGTAACTAAAAAGTAACAATCTGAATCAAAGTCTTTATTTTATACGTATGAAGAGTTTTGTCTGGTGTAACATGGCATCCTGTTAATGTTGTCAAATATCAAAGATTTCAGAGATTTCATTAGAGCCCATTACACTTAACTGTGTGACTTGAAAATATCCTGGCAACCTGGTCTATCAGGAAATTCTCTAACGTGGAAGAGTAGCACATGGAACGTGAAATGCAGTAGCGTTAATGCATCTCAAACAAGAATCACCTTCCACGCTTTGATTAGTTGAAATGAACACCAGTGAAAAATATGATAATGTTCAATGATGGGAGAAAGTCATTATGGGAGTCAAAAACAACTTTCTACTGTGGTAGTTAAAGCCAATACAGACACACACCTCCACTTCATCCCTCTACCTGTTTGATGAGAGCCTCTCTCTGCAGGAATGCGCTGAGCCGGCAGAGCTTTTGACTAGCAGTACTTTCCAGCAGATCAGATGATAAATAATGATCTACTGCTGACTGATTCACTGCTGTTGCACTTCATGGCAACTGACAAACCTTTAGGGGCCTTAAACTGGTATTGCCTCATGTTCTTGAAAAAAAAAAGTCACATGGCCTTGAACTTGTGGAATTTTTGTAACATGTTAAACCAGCCAGCCAATGTTTCAGCTGTTAACGTTTGTTAGGAGTAATCATACTTACAAATATTGAGTATTGCACTGTTGCTGTAAGTGCTGAACAGATATTGCAGAGTGACTTAGAGAAAGAGCGTTAAGGTGGGGTAAAGAAGACATGCTGTGGGTATCGTTGGGAGCGAAAACAAAGAATTCACCCTCGAGTGAAGGATATCTCGCCAGGGGGCAGGTTGTGAAATTTGTTGTTGCATATTTTAACCGTTGTGAGGGATTTTTTTTTTTTTCTGAAGCTTGAAACAGGTTTGCAGGTTGAGAAGTAGTTGTCCTACAGAACTTGTTGGTAAAAAGTAAAAGTTGTTATTATTTGTCCCATGTCTGTCATGCATCTTCATAACAGACTTCAACCTAATTGTGATGTCCACATAATAATTATAATGTTCCGTAAAACATGATCTGTTGTGACATATAACCACTTACATAATCACTTACTGACTGGCCAGATTTTTAGAGGTTGAAAGAGTTCTGGACTGATAAACCAACTGAGGAATGTTTCTTGTCCTGCTGCAGCCCAATATTGTGACTGACAGGTGCAGATAAGATCCTCTGCTCTTATGTGTTTTTTCTTGTTTCTAAGCATTTAAACCATATTTGTCACTGACTAAATTGCTAACACAAAAAGACCTAGGGTTTGTACTGACTCGTAAAGCCTCAGCTTTAGTATTTTTAGTCATGCTAGAGCTGCTAGGGATAACAACATCAGTTGGTAGGTCGGTCAACCATTTTGGTCTAGAGCGAAACATGGATTGCAACTAAATTTTATACAGATATCCAGGGTCCCCAGAGGATAAATCACATTGACTTCAGTAAATCCTCTGACTTTTCCTCTTGCAACACAGTGAGGCTGACATTTTTGGTTTGGAGTGAAATGTCTTAGCAACTATTGAATTGACTGATATAAAATTGATTTATGTTCATGGTCCACAGAGGATGAACACTAATGATAGATATCTTGTCATGTATTGGGTGGATTTGCCAAAAATGTGATACAGACATTCATGATTTCTAGAAGATGAATTCTAATGACTTTGGTGATCGCCTGACTTTTTATGTAGTCCTTCCAGCAGGCTGGTTTTTGGTTATGATCTGAAAGGAAGAATTCCACATTCAAACACTTTGATAAAAAGCAGCTTATAGCAGTGTGGTATGCATTTCTGGACCCTAGAGTTTGTAGGGATTTTTATACAGTATACCCTAAGCACCTTGCAGTTTGAAAGGTGAGAATTTAGGAGGTTCAGCAGTCTGAAAAACCAACAGTTTTGGTGTGTTCCAATGTGCAATATAGCAAAAACACATTTTCAGTAGGGTGGCTCATTTTCTTTCAGCTGGAAAAAAAGTAAAGCTTTCATGCTTGTAGTTTTGCCAGTGTAATTGCTCTTGGCTTGTACATGTAAAACCCACAGCTGAATACAGCACTGCAAATTACAACCCTTTCCTGATGGTTATAATCTGTGGTGTAATTTTGGAAAATGTAAGATATCAGTGATCCATTTCTAAAGTTTGGTGAGTCAATGCAAACTTTTTTAATACTGGCTGAGCAAATTGAAAACCAGTTTTCTAAAGTACCCTAAGTTATTAGTGTGTTCTGTCTTAGAGGAGTGTATATAATCTATAATAATGCCCGTTAACTGTTTTGTCAGGTGGTGGTGACAGATATGTTAATAACCTGATTGCATTGTTAACTTCTACAGTAAAACAGTGCAGAAGTAAGAGCTCACAACATTTTTTCTGCCCATGCTGCAGATGTGAAGTGAAAATAGTTAAATAGGGAGTGATGTGAGGCAAAGATATTGTACATAGTGTTGAAAAAAACAAGTAGTAGTTTGCCTGCTGATTTGGCCACTAATCTACATGTTACTACTTGATAAACCAGCTACAAATGGAACAGATGATAAGTTGGATCAGCCTTCATTTGAAACAGGTCCACTAACAAAGGCAGATTTAAATAATAATAAGACGATTTTAAAATAACACCTACCATAACGACTGCCACTAGTACAACCAGAAATACATCTCCAAAAACAACACTTCTACTGAAACTGTGCCAGCGTCTCACAAGCTTATCAAATATGTGCCTCTATTGTGTGGAAGAGGTAGAGAGGTAGAGCTAGCCAGTTTTGTTTCTTACCTTGGCGTAGTATATGGCCTGATGCAGCTTTAAAGGCTGCATAACTCAGGATAATTTTTTGCCTTTTGTAACGTTTTTTTAAGTTTGTAATTATGAATGAATTGGTCATTTGTTTCCCTAAAAGCCAAGTAGTTAATTGTTGGCACACAGTTCATTTACAATGTCAATAATGGCTTGCCATCATTCTGCAGACAGGAGTGTATCCATTAGAACTTTTCATTATAACTGCAGTTAAAATGAAAGTTACAGAAACTGAATAATGCCACAAAGGCTGGGTGTTAACTCCAGCATCAATACCCTATTGTTGTCCTTTTGTGTATCAGGGGGCCCTCAAACGTAGCCATTAAAATCAAGGTGAGGGAGCAGCAAACAGGCTCAAGTAACTAAAGTAAATATGACCTGGCTTTGGTCCTCAAACACATGCGCGCTCTTGAACCTGTATGTATTTAGTCATTGGTGTATTTTAAACAAAGAAGCTAATATACAACATACTGTACACACAGGCACACATTCATGCAGTTAAGCAGTTGTCACAGAAACACGCCTCCAGGTCTGTAAAAGGAGTGGTTTCAGTACAGCTGGGTTTAGCACTGTTGGCTGACTCAAGTTTTTTCCTCAGTAAAGAAAGTTCTTATTGTTAAGGGAATTTGAGGAATATTGGAGCACATCATCATTATTGCAACACACTTAGAACAGCAAACAGCATTGGGAGACCATGCAGTCTGCTCCTCTGTTCTTGCCACTTTGTATATGAATTTTTGCATGAAACAGAAAAGGTGCCAAAGGCAAGAATAAATCTGGCATATTTATTCATCTCTGAGCAGGTATTCTCTTACACTCTGTAGAGACAGTTCTGAGAGAAAGTGCGGATGCTTTGTGTCAGTGTGTCACATTGCACTGCAAATTCAGATTTGAATATGACGGTTCCATATGGAAACCCATTACTGCCAGGAAGCTGTAAAGGGCCTAGGAGGACATAATATCTATATAAGATGTTATCTATAAATCTAGTAAAATATCCTCGTTCCGTCTTCCTCTGTCACGATATGAGACTGTGGACATTTGTATCACAGTTTCAGTCTCGGTTTCAGAATTCTTACACTGCTAGTTTCCAATTATTTTGACTTGCCAGTTTTATCACAAGTAGATTTTAACTTTTCCTGGCAGAAATTTGCTTCCACACCAATAAGAAAAAGTAAAAGTGAGTATGTAATACAACACTTGAAAAATAGAGGGAAAAAAGAAAGATGCAACTGTATATGGATTTCTGTCTCCAGTTCCAAAGTCAACATGTCAGTATTATGAGCTGCCATTGTAATATTGCCCTCCGCGTGTACTTGTCAACATACATCATGAATGGATCCACCTGAAGGTAATTGTAAGAATGATAAATTGTATGTATTTTATTACCTTCACTAAAATTTGCTCTCTGCAGGTTGGAGCACACATGCACTTGGCTGTATACTACAAGTACAAAATTGGCTGTAGTCAGCATCTTCTGCACTCTACACTTCAGTTTTAGGAAAACACTTGAAAGTATTCACAAACATGTTGGCTTGGTTTTCACTGCACGCCATTGTACTGCTTGTCCAAGTGGAAGTGTGGTAGCTGGAGCGCACTGGTTGTTACAGACCCGCCCAGCATCTGGCAAACACTCAACCCTGCAGCAGTTGTTCAGGCACTCCCAAATCCACAGTCGTTCTTAGACGGTTTTGTTGTTACAGTGCGAAGCCAGTTCAGAGCCTATTTATATCATTTCATTAGCACTTTAGCTTATTGTATTAGTTTGTTTATAAATGCGTATTTGTTGCACAGAATAACAACTTTGGGGCTGGTTTCAGCCATAGAGTGTGAGCCCTAAGTTTTTGCTGAACTGCTCTTCAGCTTAGTAGCCGGCTCCAAGTTTCTCATTGGGCAATTTGACCCTGGAACAAGCATTTACATCTGGCAGCAGTCCAGCCATGCCCAATCTGCATCACAGCCTTTTCTTATCATGTACAGCAGTCAAATGAAGTGTCTCTCTTCACTGTGGACTGGGATTTAAGTTTTTCTTATATTAGAAGAAGATATCTTCCTCCAGTGACTCATTATACTCCTCATATAACCAACAGTTAGAGTGTGAGTCAGTAGTTGAAACCATGCCATTCCTTGTTTGAGTTTATTCGGTAGTTCTACACAGGTCTGCAGTTCTGCTGAGCTAACTGAAATCTGTTTGTTTTATTTGACTTTTTATTGAAAGATGAGTTTGTGTTGATAACCTTTTCTTGGCACCAGCATGTTTTGTCAGTGTGGTACTAATCTTTGGGTTGCATGAGAATTTACAGTGGATTAAATTCATGGAGATTTGGTGTTGTTGGAAGTTTTGTTTGGAAGTTTGTGCATGTATATGCCTGTATAATGTCCCAGTGCTTACTGGTTAATATAGCTGGAAATACATACATGCATGCATGCAACACATAGATTCAGAGTCAAGGAACAAGTTTCTCTGGCTAAATGATGGTAGACTGAAAGGAAAAAAGGCAAAAGAGTTTAGCACTGTTGCTATTTACAGTCTGTTTTCCAGGTTAGTTTGTTATCTTTGCTGGCCGCTCATGTTCAGACTAGCTGTCAAGGTAACAACATGTCCCCCAAACTACAGAGAGACAACACATAGTAGTATTTTCTTTTTTTATATAAATATGTCTATAGACATTTTAAAGTTTCTTCCTCTATTGAATGGAATGCAGTAGAGACGGACAGGAAATAAGGAGAAAGGGAGAGGGAGGGGGTTACATGTAAGAAATGACCCTGGTCAGATTTGAACATGTGACATTGTAATTAAATGGTTAGTATACTTCAGCATTTTGGGAATAACTAACTCTTATTGACTTTCTTGCTGAGAGTAAGATGAGAAATTCTGTATCACTCTCATGTTTGTATGTTAAATGTGATGCTAATCCAAGAGGCATCTTAGCTTGGCATAAAACCTGGAAGCAGGGCCTGTCAGCTAGCCTGGCTTTATTCAAAACAAACAAAATATTCCTACAAACACCTCTTATGCTCACTGATTAATGTTTTATCTCTCTTTTGTTTAATCTGTAAAAAGTTGTGGTTATATGGGTGGATCATGTACTGGACTATTTCATTGGAGACTTCAATGGTTGTATCAGTAACAAGACTCCATAGGAATGATAAGCTTATTATTCATGATTATCTATTCAGTGCAACTCGCTAATTTCCTCTTAATTGCACATTTTGCAGTTTACTCATAGGATGACAGGTTATGCATTAGATTGACTGGACAGTGCATCACAAACACCTCCCCGAGCAGTGCAAGGCAGGGAAGGAAGGAAGCTTATGCGTTACAGTTTGACTATGATCAGATCATTAGAAATATTACATTTTCAAATGGGAATTTGAATTTTGGAGGAAAAGTGACAGCAGCAGAGCACAGTCTTTTACTTTGCTGTACTTTTAAAACCATGAGAGCTATTGCTTTAAGATCTCTGGCTATATTTGACCATTATGAGCAATGTTGGAAGTAACTACTTTGCTTACATTTCATCACTGGAAGTCTACTGATACCATGGTTTCCCATATTATTGTCAAGACTTAACCCTTTAGCTGCTTTACACTATTTTACAGCTGTTTACTTAAGGTTTGCAGCATGAAGATACATACATTAGGTCTTGAGAATGTAGACTTGTAACATTGCCACACTGATACAACCTTTACCCAGAGTCCATCATTCCTGGCCTCAAATGGATTGGGTTTACTTGCTGTCTTTATAAGGATTAGATAAGGAGCCAGCTACAGGGAGCTTAAAACCAAATCAGCTTTCTGAAACTTAGAAACTTGTCATACGTTCTACTTTTCCATTTGTACACACTATTAAAGCAAAGCTTTTCTTAAGGATAATCTTATAAATCTTTGAGGAATGACATTAGTTGCCAAAATGTATCAAACATAACAGCAAATATTTCTCAGTAAAATCCCATAAATTGTGGGCTCACAACAGTAGAGCTTTTGTCTGTGTTCAGACAAAGGTTCAGACAAGTTCGAGCTGGTTTGTGCTTGTATGTTGTTGAGTGTGAGGGAGACAGATTTCATCCAACTGATTCTGTAACTTTTCTTTACCAAGGTAAGGGGTTATTCTCTCACACTTTTTTCTTCACAATTAGCATGCACTGTTTTGAAGAAGGCACCTGGCCCTCAACCATGTGCTGACAGACATCCTAACTCTTTTGCAATACACCCTGAAGGCTGTGTTAGGGTCAAAGGTTACAGAACGCATTGGTCATTTTTTCCCCCTCACAATAAACTTTCACTGCCCAACCCTAAAACCCAGCCCTGTCAACTGTTTGATGTGTTTTTATTTGTTCACTTATGCTTCAAGTTTTACTTTAAAGTTCAAATGCTGACTAGGCAGTGCAGCAAGATCATGGGCAAACCCATTGTGCAACAAAGAATCAGGAAGTAGTCTTTTACATTACACCAAGATCTGTCATACCTATGCGAAACTGAAGCTGAACAGTTCTTTCAGTTTCAGGCATCAGTGCATTGAGCTTCAAGTTGTAGAATCAGAGTACATTGAAACCGCTTTTTCCTATTAACTGTAGGACACATCCATCTACTATAGCACGTGTGCCGTGGCAGTCGATCTGTGAAATCCCACGTCTGACTATTAATCAGTTCACATGCTGGAGGCATCGACGGCAGGCAGTCCTTGATACAGCAGTTATAACCCAATGTAGAAGTTGCAGATGCTGTTGCCTCTCTCCACCTACATGTATCAGCATGATCAGACTCTGGTGTCATTTTATTTCTTGTATAGCCATATTTGATTGAAAGCAGCAAGTCCATGCTTGTTTCTCAGAGGATGTTACATTACATTTTAGGAAATTCTGTCTATATCTCCAGTTTTTTTCCTCTGCGTCATTAACTCCTACTCTTCCGTCCAATTTAAGTTTAGTTAAGCCTTCTTTCCACTGTCTCAAGTCTTCTTCTTTCCTGGGAGATGATGCCAGATCCCAACAGCCACTCTACCTCTGCCTAACATCTGCCTGCTTCCTTTGCTGTAGTTTGTTAATATTAGTATTGATAATATTAACTTATCTACTATTTGTTCTTTTACTTTTTACCCTCTTATGCATACATTATATTTTTGCATTATGTATTAAATATATTCCCTTCTGTAAAAAGAAACATCAGCCTCAGACACATGAGCATTCAGAAAATGCCCATCCTCTGTGTAATATAGTAATGTGCGTTAAGTCTATATTAAATCACCTAATGTGTTTTGTCTTGCTTTGGCAATTAAAAAAAAAATTAAAAGGACAACTAGCAAAAGAAAACAGTCGCTTTGTATGACTGTGATGTGCATATCTGTGTTAGATCATCATGAGTTTTTAATAGTCACTGCAAATCACACAATCAGATGATCAACCTGTTTTATCAAGTGGAGCGTTAAAGCTACAGAAGTTCATATCAGGTGAGGCTTGGTCAGTTCATCCCACAGCTCAGCCTGCACAAAGAATGTAAATACAGTAGAATATCCATGAGCTCGCTGCACCTGCTGCTCTACTACTCTGTCCATTCACAGATTGAAAGCATAGAATAACTATTGGATCTAATCCAGTGTGGATTACCACACATTAATTATTAAACATTTCCTCACAAAACTAATTTCTATACCTATCACCAAGCAACTGCTATGAACAGGCTGTGTGTTGATCTTTATGTTAGTCAGAATATGTTCCTCAGTCAGTACAGCCAGTAACTGACTTGATTTCAAAGTCTTGGCACATTTGAACAAATACTACAAAACAGTAGTTAATGTCTACTGAACTTTCTGCTATTGTTCCAGAAAAACAATCTAGCTCTGCCCCCTTGTGGGGAAATACAATATTGCACTGTATTGCGTGGGTAGTTGTGGCTGGGAACATGGTGCTAATATAGGGTAGTTATAGGGATGGAAAAATTACTCACACACATGCCAGTCATATAACTTCCATAATGCATTTATGTCTTTACAGGCAATATCCTGGGGTAGGCTGAGGTTCTTTCCTGCTACAGCTCCTCTCATTATGTAACATGCGTGCAGTGCTGCTGCAAAAGTAAATGCTGACATCTGGACATATTGCACCTTTGGAATATGAATGGCATTGCACCTGTAGGCTGTCTTTGTTCACTTTTTAATAACAGCAGAACCCCTGACACTATGTCAACACAGTACAGCGTTGCAACTTCAGCTCTTGTATTGTTAAAATGAGGTGGAATGCTGTCTATCAGTCTGTCATTGTACTGGACTGCTCACTGCTCAGAAGACTGTTTGGTTTTAAACTGGGCGTGGTTCGTCTGTAAACACTTTGAGGCAACTTACCAATTCCCAACAACAGAGAAGCCACTCCTCCTTGACACAGATACACCTCCTCATGCCTCACACGTGTTCTAGAATCCTCGGTGGCCCTCTAATTGCTCAGCGGTTTGCTGCTTGGGAATGAATGTTGTCTGTCAGGTGTCATATTGTCTGTCTACTCTGTATGCTTTTCCAGCTCAATACAAAGTCAGAATGAAGAACGTCATTGCAGGTGTCAGCACCTGAGAACGCAAACATGTCCCTTAAAGAGCTGAATCAGGGTTGGGTTTGAGGTTTGGGTTTTATTTGTATATTGCTCATAACGTGTGTCCACTTGGTGAAAGCCCATGATCCTTTAACTTTTTGACCCAAACCAACACAGCAACTTATGCTGCAGCCAAGCCTTTAAAGTGGTGTGTTCATGTATAGAAATTAAGAACTGTTGTATTTTATTACTGTTTTATCCTTAATTTAATATTGGAAATGTCCATAAATATTCAAAGAAATATCCAGATAGTTGTAAATTATAGTTAAAAGGCTTAATGACAGAGTGTTTGATGAATACATAAGAAAAACATAAGCATTGTACAGTGAGAAGTGAAACAAAGGCTAATGACATAACACCCCCCCCCCCCCCCCCCCCCCCCCCCCCCCCCCCCTTCCTCTCTCTCTCCCTGTGTTTCCTGCCTCTCTCTACCAGGAGTTACGACCAGATGAGTGTGTCCACAGAGTGCAGTTTCCGGACTGAGTCAGATTGGGACCCTCATTCTGAGTCTACCTCCATGATCAGCTTCGACATGGCTCTGCACAGCCCTTCCTCACCCTCCAAATTCTTCAAGGTTTGTTTTACTAACACATTTTCACATTTATGATCAGTGTTGGACTGGAAACTGAAGATGTTAGAAATTAGTACTTTTTACTTGTACTTACTTTTTAACTTTTTACTCTTTTCTCAGAGGCAAATACTGTCAATTTTTCTCCACTGCATTTACTGAACAGCTGTAGTTACTTGTTCCCTTCTGAGTAAAATAACATATGGTAAGCTTAGAAAATGTGATGCACTATTTGAGACTAACCATTATAGAAAACAGTTTTAAATATCTCTATCTAACCAGCAAGAACAGTAAAATGCTACTTACAGCTTCATGCATCAGGAATATAATCCAGTGACATAATATATAACACTCAGTGGACCATTTTACTGCATTATGAGTACTTTGTAAGAAGTGCTTTTGTTATTTTATTAGCAGTTAGCAAGTGGAAAAAACACTGGGTTATACTCCACTAAGTATTTGCAGAAATATTCATTGTGAATACATCTAGAAAATGCTCTGAAAACCACACTAGGCATCGCCTGTATCTGTAATATCAGTATCTGCTGACCTAAGGCCTTTGTCCACATTCATAGGATACACCTGTAATGACTCATCAAATGCAACAAGACCAAAAAGAATAATTAAGTCACAGGTGAAAGAAAGTGGGGCAGCGTAGGGAAGATACATATGGTTTGTATGCCTGTACATTCAACAGTGGATATGAATCCAGCTCAGGTGATCATTGGTTGTGGTAATTTTTAATCAGTTTTCTCTAAGTAGTCTGGACTTTTCTGTTACCATTTTATACAGGCTCTATGTTTATCATAATGGCTATACTAAAGAGTATGTTCATGCTTAGCTTTCCTTCCCATGTTATTCCCCAAACAGTTGCACATCTGCATGACATCACCAATTCAGACTGTTTTCTCTCATTTCTGCCTGTAGGGGACAGTGGTAAATACTTAGTGACTGACTAGCCTGTCTCAGGCGATTGAAATAACACATTTAAAAGTGTGCTTCCCCTTTAAGATCAGATCCACATACTGTGATCCTATGGGATCTCACTGTCCCTGGGCTGCTTTCCTTTGACTCAAACCTGTCAAACCTGCTTTCAGCGATACATGTGTCAGTTTTTGAAAAGACACAATGGAGTATATTCATGTGTTTATTAAAAGTTTTCAGGAATTCAAACATGTCATACTTAGGATGTATAACTACAGAAAAGATTTTTAGTTGCATTAAGTTTATAGCTGGAAAACACCAGAAACTCGCTTTGTTTACATTTTGTCATACAGGCTAAAAGATCCAATGCCCTGCAGTATTTAACGGTAATTAAGATCAGCATCATTGTTCCTGTGTGTGCCTTTTTTATTATCTGCCACTGAGATCAGAGAACGAGGCAGAGCTTTGGCTGAAAGATAAGGAAGTGGGGCAAAATGCACGCAGATATGGTACTATATCTCCACCTACCTGACATTTGTCACTGCTATGAGTAAATACAAGGGGAATGCTTGGTGGAGAGCTAATACAACGGTAGTGACTTCACATAGAGGGACGACACGTTGCCATTCAAGACTTGAACGTACATTGGACCTTCTTTTTTTTTTATGTACGCTACTTCAACAGGGTGGATTTGTTAATGAGTCGGAACAACCTGGAGGTACAGTGTCACAGCTTTGACTCCATATTAAAGCAGAAACAGTGCTAGATCCAAGTGAAGATATTCAGTGAGGTTTCTGTGTTTATTTCTGTTTAGACATGAACTGGAAAACCCAGCCACAGAGTGTTTGCTCAGTGAAATTATGCAATTGTTTGACAGCACTAGAGAGTGTGGTTTTTAGAACAGTAAAATGCTGTTCAGAATGTATAGTTAAGATAAAGACTAATTGGATTACATGTGTTTACGGCACTGGGCCATGGAACCTTTGATCCATGTCACTGTTGAGTTCATATCTACATGGTTTAGTTTAATTCAGCTGTTTTAACTGATACACTTTGAATTCTTCTGAAGTACAGGCTCAGTAGATAACAGATGTCCCATTGATTTTCCCAGCTTTAGAATGAGGAAGGGTGGGGTTGTCTCCAGCAGGCCTATCCACACCCTTTCAATTTCATTGGATTGTGAATTTCTTTTACTTGTTTGCTATGTGTACTGTCTTTCACAATATTTTTTTCACACTGTTGCTGTGATGCAAATGGCCATGCCCTAAAGTCAAGCACTTTGTTCAGAGCTGGGACCCACATGTTATTGCAGCAAGTACTGCTTGTCTGCTCATGAGAGAGGACTGACTATTTCATCTTTTATGTAGTCCACTTAAGAAGTAGGACACTGGCTTTTATATTTAACTTCAAAAAAACAACAAGGGTCACTTTTGTGACTGGTTAGTTTAAGGATTATCTTAAGGATCATAACGTCTTCTGAAAGACATAAATATTAGCTTCTTTTGTCTGCTATTTTTGCAATCTAAGCATTATTTACAAATCAGACTCCAAAGGATTTCAGCGGGTTAGACACCAGGAAGTCCGGATGGTATGTAACTCTTGTTTTTCATACGGTGTGGTCTCTAACTGTTGTTTTTTACACTGTGGATCAGGCTTCTTGTCTTAACATGCGCTCTTTATACTGTGACTATACAGTTAGCCAGTTTTTGGAAGGTGTGTGTCATGGCATGGTGTTTTTTTTTTTTTTTAGTATTTTGAAGTCACTGCAGCTGTTTCACACTGAACCCTACTTTGATTATGCAGTCTGATTGATGATTAGTCTCCTTTCAGTCCTGTGCCTGTGTTGTTTGACTTCATTCTTTTTTGGTGGTTTAAGTACAGTGGTAGCACTGGTAAGTGACCCTTGAGCTAAGCATCAAAGAAGTTCTATATCTGTCTAGTTAGTCATTAGTCATCCCACTGGAGCCTGATGTTTTACAAGCATGTTGTTTTTTTTACCAGGGTGTCTGGATTTAACCTGACTCTTTAACTAAGACTAACTTTTTACCCTAAAGCACACTCAAAGACAAAAGAAAAGAAAGGATTCCAGGCAAGACATAATATATTATGTTAAAAAGACCATTCAGACTGATCATTTAATCATTATTCACACGTTCCAACACATGTTCAAGACATAATTCTGTCTGTTACATAAGTTCAAATATATTAGATTTCTTTGTTTTTTTAATAATGAAACCATTTCTTATTCATATATTTTTTCTTCTAGATCTTTTTCTAATCCTTTCCTAGCTTGTACATCTTTATTTTGTCCCTTGTCCCTCACTTTTATTTAGATTTTTACTTTTGTTAGCACATAGTTTTTACAATTGAATATGTGGGTGCAGGTCATTTCTTGACTTCCCCGTAAATTGAGGACTGTGTAAATAGCTTCTAGCCTGAAGATATCTTATAAATGTGACTGTGGTAGTCCACATTTTAACTGCAGTTCCTAAAAACTAAATTTATGGTAAATTACGTCCATTTTACTTTCTTAGCATAGTCAGTATATCTGTTGAAGAGCCTACTTTTAAGTTTTGATTTTCTATTTTCCTTGTACAGCCAGAGACAAAAGGGTGTGCCGTCTGCTCTCCCCACCTCAATGTTTTTCTTTCTGTCTGCCTCTTGCCTGTCCTCTTTCAGAATTCAGAGGAGAAGAAGGGAGTGTTTGACCGCCTCAGCAGCTTCTTCAGCTCCAAGAGAAAGAAGAGTAGGCAGCATTCAGACACATCCAACGATGCAAGTTACCCATCATCCCCTTTGTCTCCATGTTCACCCCAACTTCAACGGGAAGATGGGCTAAAGACTCCAACTCCTTCTCAAAGTGACAGTGAGCTAACAGGGCCACATTATGATGAGACCAGAACAGAAGTAGAGAGCAGTGACTCCCTCAGCCAAGGCTCCGGTCCCAGTGCCTCGAGTGTGGTTTCTCTGACGGGTGACGCACACCTCCCATTCGCAGACAGTAACAGCAGCAGTCAAAGCAGTGTGAGGGAGGTGAAAGTGTGCAGGGTTAGCACAGCCAGCAGTGACAGGAATTCTGGGAATGTGACTCCCACTACTCTGGACCTGGCTATTTCTGTTCATCCAAGTGCTGATTCAAGCTCAGAATTAAGCTTTACAGAGTCAGTGGTGGAGGAAGTAAGCAAGAGGCTGCAGGTTAATTTAGAAGAAAATGTCCATAAAGATACAGATGGTCCCAAAGAGGACAGCACAGTTAGCCCGACCACAGTGATGGCACTTAAAACCCCCCTTCCCAAGACAGCTGAAGGTCCAAAGTCACCTAATTTAACATCTATAAGCTTAGCATCAAAGAAAAGCTGTGTGAAAATTGGAGAGAAGGGGCACAGTACTGCTCTAACAGGGATAAAATTAGGGTCTCAGTTAACCACCTCACACATCATTACAACTAAACAGGAAGATGAAAACTCTCTAGATGGAGAGACGGAAAACTCGAGAGACAGGAGAACGGCTCGGATATTCTCTGGGGAAACTATAGCCACGATATGGAGCCATTCACCTGAGAGAGAAAAAATACCCAGAGGTGATTCTCCTGTCCAGCTCCACAAAGCCATATGGGTGGAAACACACCTGGGAGAGGAGGAGGAAGAGGGAGGGAGGGAGGAGGAGGGAGAGAAACAGGAGGATATAATGAAAGAAGGGGAGGAGGACTTCAGAGCAGACTCACCTCCTGTGCTGGCTATACCTGTCACAGTGATTCCTGACGAGTCTATCACTCAGGACACTGTAGACAGCCCCTCTACCCCCTCAGAGACTTTGCCGCCCAGTGGCAGCTCGCCAGAATCAGCGATCTCCTTGGCACCGGCTACGGGGGAGTTCCAAACAACCTTACCGCAGCCAGAGGAGCCTGACACTGGAACAGACTCAAAGCAAAGTTCCCTTCGGGAGAAACGCAGATCGAGAGACACTCGTGTTACGCGCAAGACTGTGAATCTGCCTTCGAAGAATAAGGTTTTTGCTCAGAAGGTGTATGTTAGCCCAGAGCCAAGTTTGGACGGGAATGAACCAACAGGGGAGGAGTGCAGCAGAGATTCAACCTCAAAGATTTCAGATACAACAGAAGTGAAGCAGTGAGTATCTGTCTATTTGAATTTTCTGCGGTTATTGTTTAACAGGCCCTTTGATCCTGGGAGAAGAGCAGGGGAGCTTAAGAGAGCTAAGCTGGCATGCAACCTGAGCTCTGAGTTCCCATGCTCTATTGTACCAGAGAAGAACAAAGCAAGCTGAAGCTGCACTTAGGCACTGAAATATTTATTTACAGTTCATCTAATCATACAAAAACAGTGACATTTTCTGTAAAACATTTAAACACTTAAAATTCCTAAAAGATACCTGTTACTTACTAAACAGTAAATGTTTTTTTTCTTTTTGTTATGTTTCAATTGAAATGAAGGTCACCTTTGTGGTATTTACTTATGGTGTATATTCACTACCTGAATAGGTTAGTCATTAGAGAACTTGACAGGCAACTGGAGACTACAGCCTGCACACTTTAGGGTTACATGGATACACCTAGACACATGGCTATAGAAAAAATGCATGGCATATACACAGACACTGCTCTCAAAAGACAGATAGAGAATGAATAATGATGTCACCATGGTAATACCTCGTAAATCTTTGAGTTACTGTGTATTCCAGGGGAAAGAAGGTCATGCCTGAAAAATATTTGGACTGATTTATGGTCGCTGAACTACTGCAGGGTCATTCTCAAACAAAGTTAAGGTTTTTAACTGCATTATCTGTTCTGCCTTTGAGTTGTCTGAAATAGAAGTCTCGAGTTTAAACTCTTTCTTAAGACATCAAAAACGTAATTATATAAAAATAAAGGGGCAGTCTGGGAAATGTCAACTTGCTAAGAGTTGGATGAGAAGATTCTCATGTCTGCAGGCTAAATATGTAACTACTGCCAGCAGCTGGTAAGCTTAGCTTAGCATCAAGACTAGAAACAGGGAGTCATAGCTAGCTTGATGTGTTCGGTAAAAAAAAAAACATTACCCACCAACTCCCCTGAAGCGTCACCAATTAACATTTTAATTCTTGTTTGTTCATCCCTCACAGTAACCAAAATATATAAAACCATAATAGAAAACTACAACTTGCTGTTTTTACTCTTTTTGTACAGATAAGCAGCTCCCCCTGAATTTCATCTTTATGCTAAGCTAAACTAACCTCCTGCTGGCTGTAGATACATACAGATTCATATCAGTTTGTACTGATTACATGTGCACCACTTTCTTTTTTAAAGGCTATGTGGTCATAAAGGTTATTTAAGAATATTTCTATTAATGCTTCCCTCTCTCTGTCTTTGTCCTTACAGACTGCCAAGCCTCCAAAACAATGGCAACAATGCGGAACTCAAGGAAGCCAACCTTGAGCCAATCACAACAACAGATGAGACTACAGTCTCTGGCACAAATACTCCTGAACCTGTAGTTAAAGACAAAACAGATTCTGAGGCATCTGACTTTGACGATACCTCCGTACCCTCAGACATGTACAAAGCAAAGTCACAAGTGTTGGGGTCTGGATTGAGGGGCCAAGAGACCAACTTGGCTACACCCTCTAAACGAGGGCTTAAAGCAGCAGCAGAAAGTTGGCATACTACAGCAAGTGAAGCAAAGACCCCATCCTCTGCAGCTGGAAGCAAGGCCAAAAATGTCACAACAAAAGCAAAGAGCTATGTCGAGGGCACAAAAGTGGGAACCTCCAGTGATATTCCACTACAGCGAGAACATAGCAATGAAAAAACAGTTACTAAGTTACCCACATTAAAAGACCAAAGCACCAGTGGTTCCTCAAATCCAGTAACTTCAAAGTCTAAAATACCCAAAAGGTCAGCATCAGATGTTGATGTGAAATCACCAGTGACACCAGATAAAACATTAGGGACTGATGCCTTAGTGGTCACTTCCAAACTGCAAAAGCAACCTAGAACCAAAGAATCTTTGAAATCTCCAGTCACTACAACTAAAGCTAGCAGGAAACCAAGTTTTGAGGAAGCTAAGGGAGGGAAAACTGTGTCAGGAGACATTTCCCCCACAAAAACCACACACAAGACAGGAACAAAGCTTATTAAAGAAAAGTCAGATGAGGACATTGGCTCTGTTAACCTGGTAAATGGCATGGAGAGGGAATATAGGGACAGTAGTGTTGAAACAGGACACCCACTTGACAGAGAAAGCCCAGATGTTAAAAAACAGCAGCAGAGCCATCTGGAGAATAAAGCCTCCAGTGCGTCAAAGACTCGATTGCCCATTTCATCGCCAACAAGAAAGAGGAATGATAATGTAACACAAACCAGTGGCACCAGCCATAAAAAAATTTCATCTGGTCAGACAGACTCAGACAAACCCAAGAAGAGTCCTGACCAGCAAGAAGTACCTCCTGGAGAGAGACCTGGTAGTGACGTACTGCTCTCTGAAAGTCCCAAGAAAGGTAAGACAGCAAAATCAACAAATGACCAACTTTGTGGACACACTTCTATTTGAGGTTTAAAAAATGTTTTGTGTTTTAAAGGAATAGTGTGGTATTTTGGGTATTTTTTGGCTTTTCCTGAGAATTATACAGATACCACTTTCTTGACTGTATGGTAAACATGAAACTGCTGCTAGCAGCTGGTTAAGCTGAGCTTCACTTAAAGACTGGAAACAGGAGGAAACAGTTAGCCTTGTTCTGTCCAAAAATAATGAAGTCCACCTGCCAGCCCATATAAAGCTCACTAATTAACTTGTTACGTTTTGTTTTCTTAAACTATACAAAAACCAGCCAAAAAGTTGTCTGGCACACCATGTTTTTCATCTAAATCTAAGCAAATTAGGTAATTTCCTAAATTGTTGAACAACTCTTTTAAGGCATTTTTGCCTTTTAAAATATTTTTGTTATATTAAAACTGTGTGCATATGTGTTTCCAACAGGAGGCATGCTGTCAACAAGACCATCCAAACATCTCTCTAAAAAAAGCATTAGCCATGAAGAAAATGACACTCCCACCTCATGTGTCTCTCCCCCTTCCACCAAGCAAGAAAAAACTGTCTCATCAAGGCTCTCTAAACAAAGCGAAAACATCAAACAACACCAAAAGAGTCCAGTAAAGGATTCAGCTGATCCTTTATTATCTGTGAGCAAGCTTCCTACACGGGGTCAGAGAGGCTCCAGCAAAGTAAAACTGAAGAAAAATGCCCTAACTGAGAATTCAGCAAGCGCATCTACATCTAAACAGGACTCCGATCAGAGCACCAATACAGAGACAGTTGTCAAAGCGTCTGACAGTATTGTTGCAGATCATGTAAAGGACAGTGCTAATGATGACAGATTTAAATTTGAGTCCATGTCTACAGAGGAAGAAGAACACACAGAGACACACAGTACCAGCAAAATGAAAGTAGAAGAAAAAGAGACATGGGAATTAGAGAGCATAACCAGTCCTGCAACTGAGGAGATTTCAAAAATCCAGCCAACACAAAACAATGATGCGATTATCGCAGCAGACTCTCAGGTAGAAGTTACACCAATAGCAGATTCAGTGTCTAAGTTGTTGCCTGGCAGTGAGGTTGTTAAAGCAATTCCAGGACATGCAGTCGCTGATGTAAATAATGCTGAGACGGAAAGCCAGGGAAGTCAGCATAAAGTTAAACAAGCAAAAATGGAGTCTTCACGTGATCACACCACACAGGAAAAGCAAACACTGCTATTACAACAAAATTCTCCAGAAGAAGTAGACGCACCAACACAGAAGGACGTAACTGATATGTCAGCCAAACCTGTTGTGGGTAACAGCATACACTGTGACATAATGACCCAGTCTGATGAGGAAGCTTTAACACCCAATAATCTTTCCCTTAAAGCAACAACCAAGGTCACTACAACAGAGGAGGTTACCAGAAATAGTCTTCTTGCTAAACTGGATCAGGATCAAGAGCCAAAAGATGTACTGTCGGCCACTTCCATTGTTTTAGTTGATGCTAACCTGGCCAGTACAGAGGAGCAAAGGGATAAGGATCAAACCACAAATACAGTTCTTGAAAATGATAAATTGCCCTCCACATTAGGTAAAGATTCAGCAAAAAATGGTGAGGTGGTGGAGAAAAGTAAAGAGGCCGGTGGCAGGAAACCACCAGAGACTTTGGACATTCAAACAGAGACTCTGACTGTTCGTGAATTGCCCAAGAATGTTGAAAATGAGCTGGACAAAGAGCCTCTTTTACTGGCAGGAGAATTTGAAAGACAGGAGAAAGACTCCAAATCAAATGAAAAGCTGAATGACGCAGCAGTGGACAGCACTGACTCACAGAGCAGTTGCAAAAAGGAGCTCAAGGGCATAACTATTGAGGATGAAGCAGAGAAAGAAATTACATTAAATGACCTATCATCAGAGGAGAAACGTTTACAGCCTGACTCAAGGGAGGGACCACAAACAGTAGTTACAGATGTCCATGAAGAGAAAACGACAGAGTTAGAACAAGCAAGAAATGTGCCTCATGAAACTACAGCCAGTGCGGTCGATACAAAACATGAGCGTGAGATCCTTTTGAAAGATAATGCAGAGAGTGGTGTTGAGGACACACAGCGAGAAGAGGAGCAGATGATGGCATCAACAGTGAAAAATGAACAGGAGTCCAAACTACTACTAACTAAAGATGAGGTCAAGAACAACATAAATGAGGAGGGCAAAGATGCAGACAATGTAAAAGAGAGCCAAACTCTGGAAATAAAAACCAAAACAATAGAATCTAAGCATCCAAATTCTAACTTAGAACTGGAACCAGAAACAGTAAAAACAAAATCTTTGGAGAAGACAAAGGAGAGCCAAAATGTAACAATGCATATAACTCAAGAATTAAACTCCACAAGCGATAGTGCTAAAGATGCAGTAAGAACCGAGACGACATCAGAAAGCCAAATTCAACAACTAAAGGTTGAAAGCAGCAAAACTCAGAGTGCTGATGGAGCAAAAGAGAAGACAGAAACAGACAAATCAGTTGAAAGCTTTGTGAAAGAGGCTGTGATTTTGAATGTTAACTCTGAAGTTAGTACCCAAAAAGACCAGGAATCCTCAACTGTCAGTGATGAACATGTGGAGATTAAGAAACCAGAGCAAAACACTGATCAGTCCACAGATTCCAAAGCTCCAAATCATAGCCAAGAACAGGAAACAAAGACTGTAACAAAAGAATCTGTAGAGACAACAGAAGATATCAAATTGCCTGAAAAATCAAGTATTTCTACAACCGAAAAAGTAGTTAGCAAGAGTGACATGGTACAGAAAGAGAAAAACCTTATTGCAGAAAGTGCTCAAGATGAGAATAAGGTGACAAAACAAGAGGACGAGCAGATAAATGCATCAAAGAGAGATGTCAAGCAAGAGTCAGAGCTCATTTCCGTAAAAGATGCATCTAGCAAAAAAGTTGGTGGAGAACAAAAGGACAAATCCACTGTTGTTTTAGATAAAATATCCATTAGTGCTGATGCTCAGAAGAATGAAGACATTAAAGAAAAACTAAAGACAGACAGTGGTTTGAAACAGGAAATGCAAACTTTAAGAATGGAGAATATCCTAAACACGAGGGATCTACAAAAACCTACAAAGCCACTGCTCAATGGCAGTTCGTTTCTTCCTGCCACAGGGAAACCATCTACTCCATCTCAAAGTCTTCAGCTAAAGAAGGAATCTCCATCTAGCTGGTTGGATGTGGAACATCATCAAAAACAGAAGAAGGAACACAAAAAAAGACTAAATGCATCAGCCAGTGAGGATGAATCTCTTGAGTCGGATGACTTTGATGATTTTATCAGGAGCATAAAGCAGGGTGGAATTCCTTTCTCACTACCTCGAAAGAGGCCCATTCGTAAAAAGTCCCCATCTCCACCATTTGCCATGCCCGCCATCAAGGAGGACCGTTTTGAGAAAACATTTGATCCTGAGGAATTCCAGTTTGGCTTAAGGAAAAATGGCAAATGTTTCAGGGATCCCTCACCAGCTATGGTAATAAAACAAAAAGCAGCCAATAGGAAAGGACGGAGCCTAGGAAAATATGCACAAATCAATGCCCTGTCCACACCTGGAGACAAAGAGAAATCACACAATGAGGTGGAAGGAGACAATGTATTTGAAGAGGGTACCGAAGCTGAAGCAAGAAAAGAGGAGGGACAAAGCAATGGCGCGGAGCCTGGGAAGTTGACGTCAAGACTTGAAAGGATGTCCATCCTCTCCAGCCTACTGAGTTCATCTAGGAAGGCCAAAGAGGAAACTACTGCTGCCTCAAATAGCTCAGTTTCATCTAACAAACAAGACCTGCCCTCTCTTGGAAAGCAAAGTGTTGTTGATTCACCTCTATCTTGCGTTGGAGCAGATAAGGAGGGCGTGAAAAGCACAGATCAAGGCCCACTTGTGGGTGGTGGTACAGGTACAGTTAGTGAGTCAGCACTTGGCCCCTCCTCTCCTCCTCGTCTACCAACGTTCTCAGAGATAAAGCTGCCTGATCATTTAGAGAAATACCTCAAGAAGAACAAAAGAGAATCTGAGACTTCTCAGGGCTCGACACACACAACTACAACTAAACTGAATCCTGAAGAGAGCACTGTTATGGACCAGGCCTTGATACCAGGGGTACCTAATGTGGATGTGGGCCTAAAAGGCCCTGTTGGACTGCGACCAACCACCAACCATCAACAGCAGCCTTCTCAAAATGGACTGTCTACTACCAAGACAAGGGTAAGTGTTTGATTATTTTAAATGAAGAGCTTAAAGAAATGTTGGAGGAGTAACAGCCCAAAGCCTGAATACGTTTTGACCTGCAAGGCTTTTACTTCAGTGCTTTTTAACAAATGCACCAATATTTTCCTAGTTGTGCCCTAGTTTCATATCCTGTTCTTTTGTCTTGTGATGCTGTTGCAACAAAGTCATGAATCATTTGCAAGTGAGGGCAGGAGAAAGGAACATATCCTCAGTCTGGAATTTTACACAGGAAATCTTTGCCAAGATCAGCTCTTCTAAAGCTCTACTGTCATAAGATATTTGCATTATACAAATACACCAGAACTATGCAAAAACATGGTTGCGTTTAGATGAACACAGTGCACACTACAATACCTGCTGTACAAGAAGTGTTTATTTGTCTCCTTTAAGACCCATGAGCATGACAGGACAATTGTTCTGGTTTCCTCCAGTTAAACTAATGGATAAAACTGACTGAAGTCTTTTTAAAGCACAAGTTCATGTTCATAATTCAAATGTTACATTTCCTCACAGATACCTGCAGTAAGAGGGTTCCACAAAAGGCCTGGGAAGGTATGATTAAATGTTGTTTGCACACATTTTTGTTAATATTTTGCATCGAAAAACACACTGTTGCAATGAAAATTTATTTTATTTCCTGCTCCAGATTGTTATACATGAACATGCTCAGTTTGGAGGGGAAGCGTTGGAGTTCTACTCTGATGTGGAGGATGCCACCATGATGAAGCTGTCCCCTGTCATCTCAGTCAGAGTCATCAGAGGATGGTAAGTCTTCTTGGTAGTTACAGTCAGTGTGAGAAAATTAAATTCTGTTCTCTACTGTGGTAGTGTCACTGATAAATATCATAATCTATAATCTAATCTAAACAGTATTTCAGTGCTCCATGATCTTTTCTGCTTGTTTTCTGAAAATACCTGTTTTGTTTTCTCTTTGTCCCCATAAGCATGTGTCTTCTAGAGCCATCCATGGCAATGATGGAGCTATGTAACCATTTAACACACCTATTAACATTAATGGGAAAATTTTTCCATCTCTCTTTAGCTGGCTTTTGTATGAAAAACCTGGCTTCCAGGGGCGAACAATTGCCCTTGAGGAAGGTCCTACAGATCAGTTAATGAATATATGGGCCGATGAGGGAAGCCCAACTATACTGGACCAGAATGGTCAGCCTGTACCAACAGCACCCATGGTCATAGGTTCTCTCCGACTGGCAGTAAGAGTAAGTTACCCTGTCTGTCATACTGCGTCCATTTGTTTCTGTTTGTCCTGCAATGTTGTTTACCACCTCATTTGATTCCTGTGGAATTTGTAGATAGGGCTGGTTATTGAATTTAGATATCTTTATCTTCTGTATCAACCAAAAAGTGAATGGGGCACCAGGTTTTTTTTATATAATCTGCCACTTTTATATTGGTTATTTCATGTTGGTGTAGTTCTTATATTTAGATTTAACATTAGAAAAAGTTGGCTTCTTTTATTTATTATATATATATGTATATATATATATTTTTTATTTATTTATTTATTTATTTATTTTTTTAAATATTAAGTGCAGTATTAATTAAATTATAGTTTACGTATCACTGCGCAAATTTAGGTATTATATTAACACTGAAAGTTTTTGGAAAGATTAATTTTCAAAATAAAAACCTGAAATTCTCACACATTTTTTTTCTTATTTTATATAGGACTATAGCATACCACAGATTGACCTGTTTGCAGAGGTGAATGGGTTGGGGAGGATGTCATCTTACTGTGACGACACTGTAGAGATCAGCTCCTATGGGATCCCACAGACCACTGGCTCCATTAAGGTCCATTCTGGAGTGTAAGTTCAGCTATGTAGCTATGTAGCTTTAGTTTCTGTTATTACGTCACTCATTTAAAGTAACAGGGAATATATGTAACTGAGGATGTTGATTTTTGGAATCATCCCAGGTGCTATGTATTTAATGTTCAATAAGCTGCCATAGGTTTTCTAGATTTGGTTTTTAAAAATTTGTGCCTTGTGCATTTTTCATCTTAAATTTTTATTACTTTTGGCAAACCTGCAGCTGACCAGTAGTTGTAAAGGTTACAAATAAGCAACCTCTCTGCAGACTGCATGGAAAAGGGGTCTGTGTGCAGCATCTGTTTTCTGTCTATGAAGGAATGCAGGCTGCAGGCTGGAGCTTGTGGTTGTCATAGTTTAACTGCTGCTGATTACTGATGGCTAGCACTTACATTTTTCAACTGGCTCAGTGAAAGTACTGTTTTCAGTCCCTCCATTATGTAATAGGATAATGTGTTAATTTATAGTGTTGAAAGTGTGTCGAATACGCTACCCCGGCTCGCCTTTCCTTTCTTCTCCTTCTCACCCTCTCTCCCATGCTGTCTCTGTGTATCTTAGCTGGCTGGTGTACTCTGATCCAGGCTTTGGAGGTTTCGTAGGAGTGCTGGAGGTGGGCGAGTATCCCTGCCCAGAGACCTGGGGTTTTTCTGAGCCTTTCATTGGGTCTCTGAGACCTCTCCGAATGGTACAGTACATTAACTATAGATATAATGTTAATTATTATTATAATGTTTGTACCATACTGTGATTTTGTTGATTGCCTTGGTCTGACAAATGTGTCTCTTCATTTCAGGGAGCAATAAGGGTGGAGCATCCTCACAAAGTCAAGGTTTGTTCTGTTGCATCTGAACACACAGTCTTACATGTTACTGCCCTTTGTCATGGGTTTTTTGTGGGTACCATTAATCACAAAAGTTTAGCCTGAGCCTGTTTTAATATGCTTCATTATGTTGTGGGCTTGGCTCAAATTCAGATGTGATTAGGAAACACTGCAGCTTGTTCATGCATGTGTATTGCTAAGGAGAAAGTAGAAATGACTTTGTAAAGATCTCAGGTGTTGTGGGAGGAGGGATGTGATTTTATTTATTCACTTGTTTTTCTTATCTCTCTCCAATTCCATTACTAGCATCACCCCTCCCTCTTGCACTCACTCGCTCTCTCTTTCACTATCTCTCTTAACATTTTAATGTCCCTTTGTTCACAGGTTGTAGTAGCTACTGTTTATGTGTTTGATCATCAGACATGTTCAACACTGCAGACTCCACCCCAATAATTTGAACGATTAGAAAGTACTACCACCAAAGCAGGGACTTTTTTTTTAGACTATCCTACAGGCACTGAATTCAGTCCCTAGCTCCTTCAGTCTAAACACACATTAGGTCCCTGAGTCTCTCAAATGGTCCTTGGTTCCTTGGGAAAGTTCCTGGAGTGAAAACATTCTATACTTTTCCCGAGATACAGCTCTACAGTCACTTTTGTACATTGTACCTTTGGTGTGCTGGCAGCTGAATGTATTATGTAGCCTGTGTACCTCATGTAGATCAACTGGTAGAAAACATGTGAGAAATAGTATGTTAAGATTTATTGTACTTTCCACCATGATCTGTGGAATGAATGCCATTTTGCCTTGGGACAGGAATGGACCAAAAACATGAAGCAGCACAAACTCACATAAACATGTGTATGGCCTCTGACTGCAACCTGAGACTCATCTTTAACTCCTTCCTCTCCTTCTCTCATCCAGGCCTTAGTGTTTGAGAAGCCCAACTTTGATGGAGAGTGCATAGAGGTGGACAGTGATGTGTACAATTTGCAAGAACAGGAAGAGGAGGAAACACACAAACCTGACAAGAATAAGAAGACATTACCTACAGTTGGGTCTATAAAGATACTCGGTGGTTTGTGAGTATCTGATTTAGTTAATTTGAGTTAATACTTATTTTATAATTGATTCTTATTGAATATAATTATCATGTATTTGTTTTGTCCGTGTAGCTGGGTGGGCTATCAAGAGGCAGACTTTGAGGGTCAGCAGTACATCCTGGAGGAGGGGGAGTATCCTCACTGCAGTGACTGGGGAGGATGTGAAGATGGGCTCCTGTCACTTCGGCCCATATGCACAGTAAGCATCGCCTGAAACATTAACATGCATGATCTTTGTTTGATCTTGTTCCCATGTTTGGCACTAAGCACAGATTTCTCCCTCCAGACTGCACTAATCATTTAAATGGTGCCCAACCTCCTGCTGCTGGTACTAAAAGAACCTGAAGCACAAAAGACTTAATTTCCTGCATGGAACAGTTTTTCTCTGGATAGTGAGGCTTTTGAAACGTGCGAACTGGCTTTTCATTTTCTAATTATTTTACCGTGTTATTATCTTCCCAAGGATTTCATGTCTCCTCATGCTAAACTGTTCAGCGAGCGGAACTTTGATCAGCTGGGACTCAACATGGACTTGCTGGGTCCTGTCCTCAACATGGAGGACGTCGGTCATGGTATCAAAACCCAGTCTGTCGACATCATGGGTGGAGTGTAAGTCAAAGAGTTTCTGCAAAACAACAACAATAATGAGGAAGGAGGGAAACATTTTGACTGACAGCTGTTGGGTGTGTGCTTCTCACCTTACACACATGACTAAACGTTCTGTCACTATACAGGCAGACATACACGCACCTACATAAATGCACACACATACAGCCCTAGAGGATACACTTATTAATAATCCAGTGTGACTGATCTAGTTGTGTAATTGATATGTCAGACATGTTTGACTAAGGATGAAAAAATGTTTCCATCTCTTGAGGGTGGGGATTTACACTGATGATATGAATAACTAAAGTGAACTTTGAGTTACTACATTACAAGCCTCTTTTTGAAGTTTCAGCAAAGAGAAGGAGGCCTTGATCCAAGCACAGGACTACTGTACAGTTTGTAAAATTATAGTAACGTGTCTAATTGTTGTAAAACGTTTCAGAGTTACAGTTTTACAGTAGTTTTTCAGGTTTTTTAAGTTGATATTTTGTCTTAAATAACAGTCTGTCAACTATATGTTTGAGCTGGGTGGATTTTTGTTTAACAGTTATTGTATCTTTATGTAACATTGTATTGTTTGCCTCACCTCTGCCTCTCCTCCTGAATTGCTTTACAACCTCTCAGTGGCATAGACTTCCTCTTTTTTACAATGATAACACACAGTTCAAGTTAGTGATTTAACCAGAGAACCAATCAGATCTGCTTTTATAAGGTGTGCCATGATTGTGAGGTGACAATATTATCTGTATTGAGTTCTGATTAATTACTACATCCCTGAGGTGTTTTGCAACTTAGAATGTTGTTTTTGTGTCACTTGCAGATGGGTGGCATTTGAAAATCCTGGATTCAATGGAGAGGTCTATGTGCTGGAGAAAGGCTTGTATGCAAACCCAGAGGACTGGGGAGCCCAGAACTTCAAGATTTCATCCATACAGCCGGTCTTCCATGTAAGAAATGATCTGTAGTAAAGCTGCAGCGATGGGTCGGTTATTGATTAGCCTTAATTTGTAGGATGTGTTGAAAACAGGATTCTGGGTTTTTCACATGAGATATTTCAAAGAGATAGCATCTGCCACTGTGATGTTATTTTAAGCGTCATGTTTAATGATTAGTTCAAGCTTTCAAATTGATGTTAGCAACAACTTAATATTTTCTTTTAAAGAATCCTCTAGCACAAAGCTAATATTCCTAATGATTTCTTCCTCTCGGCTCTATAGGACACGCTGATGGGATCTACAAAATTCAAGGTATCATCCCTCCATTCAAGGCTTTATATAGAATGGATTAAACCATTTCTCCTCAACCATCCTGGTTGTGTGTGTTTGCTGGGTCACTAAAGCTGATTGGATGTATGTTACAGATGCATCTGTACTCTGAGCCAGACTTCCAGGGAAGGCTGGTATCTCTGGAGGACAGCACAGCAGCTCTAGATGAGGACTTCAGGCCCAGGTCCTGTAAGGTGCTGGCTGGCAGGTAGGCACAACTGATGTGACACCAAACACTGCCTACAACTGTCAGTGACATTCTGTAAACACACCATCTGTTGTGTCTGTCGTAGTTAGCTGTAAACACTTTTTTTTTGTTAATTTATATGTTTCAATTTCACATGCATCTCTGAGTTTGTGAAATTCTACATGCGTTGGTGCTAATTAACTTTTTTAGAATCACAGACTAAGAGTAAAGTAGTGTTATAAGTGATTTCAAATATACATACCAAGTTATTGGCAAAAACTGGAAAACATAACTGACAACTATAATGTGTGTGTGTGTGTGTGTACTTATGTATGTCTGTGTGTCAGGTGGGTAGCTTATGAAGGAGCCCAGTTCACAGAGGATATGTATGTTCTGGAGGAGGGAGAATACCCCAACACAGAGGCCATGGGCCTCCTGTCCTCAGACTCTACCATCTGTTCCATTCAGACCATTGGACATGTGAGTACTGTGTATGTGTGTACATAGAAAAGAATATGAAAAAGTATATTTGTGTCCTTCAGATTTGTATCAGTGGTTTGAATTCTCTCTGCTCTCTCTCCAGGAGTTCTCTCTGCCCTCCATCATCTTGTTCAGTAAGGTTGGCTGTAGAGGTCGCAGGGTGGCGTTGACCAGTGGAGCTGTGAACCTGCAGCAGGCTGGCCTGGACGCACACATACGCTCCCTGGTGGTGGAGGGAGGAATGTATGTCACCATTTAAAAATTGTTAAATTTCCACTAATATACACAAATAGTTTTCGGATCTTTAAAAGCACAGTCCATAATCAATATATAACAAATAAGGAGCTGCAGTGCCAGTAACTGAAACACAATGAACGCCTACTAATCTCTTTCTTGACTGCCATAAAATAACAATTTCAAAATGTGAATGTTTATAGTTATGTATAAGTTCTTTTAAAACCCTGTTGCTTGTATACATTTAAACATTTTTATTTTAAGTATTTTATAGAGTATCACACATTGTTTATTTTCTGTAAATTCAACTCTTACATTTATATAGTAAAACTTGTTATGGATGGCAATCTACATTTTTTAATTAGCAGTTTTTACAGTTAACTCTTAGCCACTGATGTGTTGAGGAACTGCAAAAGGATTCAGTGGTAAACCTTCAAATTATTTTCATATTCCTGCAAAAGCTTTGACAGGGACTCATGAAATTCCCATAAATGGTGTTAGCTTAGTTTTTAGAACTGGACTTCTTCTCATTATGAGCACTTAACAAGATGTGAGGAACCCACCAAGTCAATAAAACGTATAAGAGCAACAGTAAATCATGGAGCTCAACTAGGAATCTGAACTTAGACCATTATTTATTTTTCATCATCCCACACTTTCATATGTTAATTGTTAAATCTGACTTAACACATGGCTGGCTGTCTTCTCTCCAGGTGGGTGTTATATGAAGGCAGTAACTACCGCGGTCGACAGCTGCTTCTTCAGCCAAGTGAAGTGGGTGATTTGGGCAAGTTAAACAGCTGGAAGCAAATAGGATCCCTGCGTCCATTACTCCAGGTATAGAAGGAGAGATATGGGCCAATCAGAAATAATAACCTTTTAATGGATCTAACAAGTACTCGCTGAAGTCATTACCTGTGTTGTCACATTAGTGTCTCTGTTTTGTTTATTTTTGCTTCTCACATGGAAATGAATTTTAAAATTTAGGAAAATGTAATAAATGAAACTTACTTTTACTCTTACTTTAATAAATGGTCAATAAGAAAAGTTAAATTGTGACTCACTCTGACATGTATTCATGAATAAAATCAAACAATGTGCTCCTGTATGTTCTCCTCCAACAGAAACAGATGTACTTCTGTCTGCGGAACAGAGAGACAGGAGGTATGATGTCCCTGACAGGAACTTTGGATGACATTAAGCTGATGAGGGTTCAGGTCGTGGAGGAGACAGGAGGAGTAGAGCAGGTCTGGCTCTGTCAGGACGGACAGCTTTCCTGCAAGGTACTCCACCATATCAACACCACACAAAACTGCTATAACACTGGTTGGGGTTACCTTAAAGGAATCTACTCATCCACAAACTGTTGTGTCTGGAAAGTTGCATCCAAAACCACAGAAGTGAACAAGGTCATCTTTTTAAAGCTCTGCAAAGTGCAAAGAATTATTATCCAATTTCAGCAAACAAGACAATTGTATTGTGGCTTGAAAAGCCAAGTATTGCACATTCACCCACAGTCATCACAGTCATCTGCAAAAAGACCTTCACAGAGAAAAGGGATAAGTGGGGCTACAAGTGCAACAACAAGGAAGAGAACTTTCACCTACTTTCCCCTCACAGATACAGCCAATTGTGTAGGAATACATGACCCAACCCAGAGGAACTGAATTAAACCCTGAAAGCAAGGATGTGGTTAGACAATATGCAAAACAGGAAATAACATGTATAATAGCAGACTTTACCTCTTATCTGCCTAATTTCAGGACTTTTTTTAATTGTACTTACCTGTATAACCGCCACTCTATTACTATTTTGATGCAGATTCAGATGGAGATTAAAAATATTTTCTATAATGAAATACGACAAGGGGATTGTGGTAGCTAAAGTGGTGGTATCCAAGGCATGCACCCTGAATGCTTTATAATTTAGAGTCTGTTTTTTGCACTTAGAAAAATGAAAATTAACCAGAGTTTACCAATGTACCTGTCTCCAGCTGGTGGAGGACTGTTGTCTGGAGACCTCAGGCAGTATGTTGATGGCGGGCAGTCGACTTTGTGTTTCTCCGGAGCGAGGCAAGGACAACCAGCTGTGGAACATCACCCCAGACGGCCTGGTGCGCTGCCATCTAAAACCTGATCTGGTCCTAGAGGTCAAAGGTCAGAAAGCTTTGTCTTCACTTACCCACCTATCATTGAGTTAGGTTTTACAGTACAGCACAGCTCCACTATGTGACTGAGATTTAGTCACATAGATAAACCAGGTCTAACAGCTCCATCTCCTGGTGTATTATGGGAGTACAGTGGTAAAACGGGCTGGTTGCAAAGTGGCACTACCCTGTGCTACATGTGAATAAAAATATCACTTTATCGGTTAGCGTACATTTAAACATGTTTCATCATGTAAAAACATCTGTGTTTTATTGTCTTTGTCTCCCAGGCGGTCAACAATATGACAAGAACCAGGTGATCCTCAACACGTTTGAGGAGAGAAAACTGAACCAAAGGTGGACCTTGGAGATCCTGTGAGAAGAGAAGCTTTGCTGTGGCCCTCACAGCTCTCTGCTGCAGCTCTGCCAGGGCACTGAGCCCTGTGATGCAGCCGCACCGTGTAACCCACACCACAGTGATGTGCTGTGTGTGTGTGTGTGTGTGTGGGGTGGGGGGGGGGTGAGAATACATTGCGCTCTTTTGTCATATTTGGACCCTTGTTTACTCTTGTTGAGGAGAGAGACCATTTACTGGATCAATTTTATAGTTGTTAACCAAATTTTGAAAACCATGCACTCTCACAGAAGTTGATGAAATTGTTTCCTCTTATTCAAAATGAGTTATTAATGTAAAATGTTGCTCATTTTTAGCCACTTGATTTTGTAACACTGTAAACCAAAGACTCCATGCCCTCTCTATGTTTTGACTGCATGTAGTGAAAACTCAGCCCTGTTTCAATGCTGCATACCTCTCCTTACTTTACGGTACTGCATGGTTTCATTCTGTTTTGTGGTCTCACTGAGGACAAATATGAATGTATACTTCATACTGACGGCTGCAATACGAAGTCCAATGTGCCTACACTCCAAAGATGTATTTAGATGTTTTCCTTTTGTAATTACTGTAGATCAAAGATGATCTATTGCAAAGTTTTGATATCTTTTTAGGACTTTATTGGTTTTTACACTTTTACGTATCCTGTACTTTACTGCATTGAGATGTACATAAGCATCATGTGTATAGATTAAATTTCAAAGCAGAACTGCAATAATGATGCTGCCCACTGTTAATTGTAAATATGTGAATGTAAAAGAGGGAACTGTTACACATAAAAATAAAAAAAGTGGTTTTCTTTGCTGCATCTTTTTAGAAAGTGGTTACATACTTCTTTTATTTCAAAATTATTGAGGATAAGACTCAGAGCTTTAGAAAGGGCTTTTTACCCTTGTCCTGATCTATGCCTCACCACAATTTCACCCCGGAGGACTAGAGAGAGTTCCTTCAATTTCATGGCTTATATAAAATTTACCAATTGCTTTTTATATAGATTGACAGTTTGCAAATAATCACTTTAATCAACTGATTAAACTTTATTTTGAACTTTTATTCAAGCCAATATAAAAAAGGCAAATGCTTTAAAGCATAAACAGAAGTTGTATTGCATACACTCACCAAGCACTTAACTGGGAATTATTATTCCTAATATTAGGAACACCATATTAATACTGGGTGGCACCACCCTTTGCTCTCAAAACAGCCTCAATTCCTTGTGGTATGGATTCCACAAGATGCTGGAAACATGCCTTTGAGATTCTGGTCCACGTTGACATGATTGCATCACATCATTTCTACTTGTCAGCTGTACATTCATGCTGCCAATCTCCTGATCTACCACATCCCAAAGACATTCTATTGGATTCAGATCTGGCAACTGGGGAAGCCTCAGAAGTTCACTGAACTTACTGTCATGTTCATGAAACGTGCAACATGGTGCATTATCATGCTGGAAGTAGCCATTAGAAGATATTAAACTGAGGCAGTAAAGGGATGAACATGGTCAGTAACAATACTCAGATGGACTGTGGTATTCAAACAATAACTGATTGGTATAAAGGGGCCTTAAGTGTGCCAAGAAAACATTCCCTACATCATTATACCACCACCAGCAGCAGCAGCCTGGACTGTTCATGCATTTGTGCTGTTGAAGCAAAATGCTGACTCTACCTTCCACATGCCTCAGCAGAAATACAGATTCATCAGACCAGGGTACATTTTTTCAGTTGTCAACTGTCAACAGTTTTGGTGAGCTTGAGTCCACTGCAGCCTGAGATTTCTGTTCTTGGCTGACAAGAGTGGAACTTGATGTTGTATGCAGTTGTAGCCCACCCACCCTAAGGTTCATGTGTTGGGCATTCTGAAAAGTTTTTCTGCTCACCATAAATTGTAAATAGAGGTTATCTGAGTGACCTTAGCCTTTCTATCAGCTCCAACCAGTCTGTCCATTCTCCTCTGCCCTCTCTTATGAACGAGGTGCTTCCCTCCACAGAACTGCTGCTCACTGGAAGTTTTTTTTTTTTTTTGGTTTTTGGCTCCATTCTGAGTAAACTCTGTGAAAAATGCCACAGTGAAAATCATTGAGATCACATTTTTTTCCCATTCTGATATTTTTCATGTGAACATTAACTGAAGCTCATGACCTTATCTGCAGGGTTTTATGCACTGCACTGCTGCCATACAACTGGCAGATTGGATAATTGCACAAATGGGCGGATTTACAGGTGTTCCTAATACAGTGCTCAGAGAGCGCACACATTATCGGCAACTAAACACACAGTAAAACTACAAAATCAAATTATTTTCAGTCAATCATTTCATTTGTTTCATAGTTGTGTAGAGAAATGGACATTATCCAAGAGTCAATGCTATAAGTCATCTCCCCCCTTACTGATCTGGACCACAGTCTTCCCCCGGGCGTGACCCTTCTCCACTTTGTCAAAGGCCTGGGGAACCTGGGAAAAGCTGAAAGTCTCCTCCACCACAGCCCGGATCTGATAAAGAGGAGACAGAGGAGGGCTGAGCAGAGATCACACAAGCCTTATTTCTTAACTAGTTTCTGCAATTTCCTTTAATGATGATGATGATTATGAAGTAAGCCAAGAACAGGGTGTACAAACTACTGACTGAATCAGATTTCAAATATTCCTTCTTCCCACCAACCTTTTTGTAGATGCTGCTTTACATCCTTTATTTTAAACCAAATGTGAAACCAATCAGATAAGAGTAGTGTTATCTGCAGAGTTTAAGATAACCCTGCTGAAATGCACAATATTTCACAATGTATTCTCTCAGTCAATAACTTCTCATACTCCCCATGCCATTGCCATTTTTATTCATTCAGCTTTTTAAAAAATGTATCATTTGACAGTTTAAGAATAAATCTGTACCTTACCTGTCCTGCATCCACCATTTCCCTAACTTCATCCAATGCAGGACCACTTGGTGCAAAGAATCCCCAACGGTAGTGAACTCCTTTAACAAGGTGCTGCAAGAAAGTTTCATAACAGAAAAGGCATGAAGACCAGAATTACCACTGTGTGTGTAGCAGAAACTTTACTGATGTTAACTTGAAAGTGCATTAGAATAAGGTCTGACCAAGTGTTAACTGTAACATAAAGCTAGATGAGAAGGCATGCAGAAGTGATTGCTTTACAGATGAATATCTAAAATATATGCATCACAGTCTTCCTCTTCTCACCACTTGCTTGTCTGGTTTACTAATTCGCAGCAGCTTATCTGATCTTATGGTCTCAGAGTTGATGTTCCTTTAATTTTGTACTTAACAGTATGTGAGAGAGAATTCTGATGGACAGGTTAGAATTGTCTTCATAAATGTTCTGTTTCGCTTAAAGCTGTAAATCTGTATAACTTAAAAAAAAGACAAAAAAAACACACTGCTCCTTTTACAAATTCAAAGACTGAATTCATAAGAAATAAAATGGACCCTTGCTCAGTCTAATACCTTTAAGGATTTTGTCACTGCAGCCTCATTTGTTCTGGTATGATCAGTAGCTTACGCTAACTAATGTTAACAAACTTTACATAGATAATGCTGTGTACCTAACATTAATGAGTCAGTTTGCTGACTTTATGACTGTTCTCTACTTCTGTTACTCTTACACAGATATCTAAAATTAGGCATTGTCCCATACTCACCTCTTGTGGCTACCGTTACCATGGTCTAGCACAAGTTACATAGGCTAACCTTAAAAGCCTAAAAACTGCTCTAAAAGAAATCATTGCTACTGCGTTTTAAGTTTCCGCCATGTATATGTGTCAAAGGAGTACCTACATATCCATTCAGAATTTCTGTGAATCCATAGGCCTGTCAGAACACGCAGGTCGATGGGGGCAAACTGTGTTTGACTTTTTTTCATGTCAATAATGAGGGTTGGGCAGGGTTGTATATTATCTGCATTTGTGTTTGACTTATACATGGATGGTTTTCCAGGCAGCAGAATTCTTGTAAAATGGTTTCTGTTTTTGCCAATCTCAGAGTAAAGTACTGTATACAGATTATCTGATTATATAGTATTGTCTCTCTGCAGGACAGGCCTCAGCAATTGTCTAGTATATGTTTCCAGTATGGTGCTGACTTTGACATCAAGCTTGATGCTAAAACCCCTAATTAAAAACAAAAAAAGTAGGTTCAATATGTGAGACACCTGCACTTGCTTAAGGCCAAGAATTCACCTGTGGCAAGGGAGTTTTAGAATAAACTTAGTACAGAGAGGTGGGATTTTATTACTTGATATTGGGGCTTGGCTACATAGACAGTACTGTACTGTTGTTAGCAGGTCTTTTCATGGGATTTGTTGACAATGAGGAAATACAGAATATCTACTGCTGGAATTAAATTACTCATGAACTCAAATCTTAACAACAGGACTATGGGCAGGATTATAATGGTTGCACAAAGTTGCACTTTTTTTTTTCCTCTTGTATAAAATGTTGGATCAAAAAATAAATTACTATACTCCAACCATGGCACTTCATTTCAGTAGTTTCTAGTTTCTTCTCTGTCTTGTACAAGGCCTTAGCCCCTTTCCCCTCCCTCTTGCAATGTGTAACCTGAATTCACATTAAAAACAAAGGAAGGACAAAGGAACAATTCACAACTTCCAGGATACAGAGAAATACTGATGGTGTTCCCTGTACATCTGCATATAAAATTACATTACTCAGCATACACATACACGCAAGTCTCATGTGTGTCAGGGGCCTGGGTGGAGACACAGTCCATTTTCCCTTAAACCTTTATCAGCTGGGTAGGATTCCTTGCAACTCATGATAAAAGGACTAATAAAATGACTCAGTCTTTTGTCATTTTCAACCCTGGTGTATGTGCAGGGATATTTGATATAAAGGACTTATTTAACATGCTTCCCTTGGGCCTATTCAGAAATGAGGACACTGTGATAACCAAGCCAGCTGTCGGCACTCTAGTTTTTCTTTTAGTAGCAAAGTACACAGTGTGTGGGTGTGACTGAGCAAGTATGAGACCTGGAGGTATACAATATGTTTTTGCTCCCTGTTTATAAGCCTACATCTCTGATTCTTTTTACTTAGAGATGTTATCATTCTGCACTAAATGTGTCTTGCTGTCAACTGTAGTGACCTAAATCATATCGGCTCTGTGAGAGAATCTGAAAAATCCAGTCACCATCGTTGAAACAATGCATCAGCTGGAACTGGAAAAAGACACCTCTGCAGCATCAGCCTGAATAATCTGTCTCAGACTGTATTTCTGATTGGCTAGTGTCAGTGCTAATAAGAGACAATGCTGGTGTTAATTAGATCACACCTCTCTTCTAGTCTCACTTATATTATATTGTCTGAAGAACAAGGTGTGGCCATGTTGAAAAAAATGAATTTGAGCAGAGGGTTAATTTCTATGGAAACGGAAATATAAGGAACATTTCTATGGCACCACACGCTATCCTATCAGGTTACACATTGCATGAAGAAGGGGGAAAGGGTTAAGGACTTGTAGAACAGACAGAGAAGAAACTAGAAACTACTGGAAGGGAAGGGAAGGAATTGAGTTCCCATTGTAGGAGTGTGACACTGCACATGCAGTGCTAATGGTTTAATTTTTAATCCAACAAAAAAAAAAAAAAAAAAAAAAAACAGTGCAAGTTTCTTTGGAGCTGTTCTGTACAGTTTTGAGTTCATGTCTAATTTAAGCCATGAAGGAAGTTAGCAAGGAGGAAGTCAAAAACACAATCCATTCTAACACATCTCATGTCAAAGATAAGGAAGAGGAAAAATGAGTAAATTATGTTAATTGTATGCTAGAGCTTACACAGTCACCATGCTTGTTGCTGGTTTTTCCTTCCCCTGTGTATATTTCCTTATTGTCAATAAATGCCATGAAAAGACGCAAACCAACAATTATTTGATCCTGCTAACAAGGACAGTACTGTCTATGTAGCCACGTCCTTATATCAATTATTCATCTATCCCATAGAGCTCCATTGTTGTCAAAAAATTAGGGAGCTAAAGGCTAAAAGGCAACGTCAGGGGATGGTCAAAGTGATAAATTCTGGGAATCATGAATATCTATGCACAATTTTGTGTCAATCCATTTGGTAGGTTTTGAGATATTTCACATCTATCTGAACAGCAGCCTGCTGCTGGTGAAAGCAAGGCTGATAAAAGTAGTGTTGCAAGCAAGATGATGGCAGATTCTGGAGAGAACGTTCTATAGATTTTTCACTACACTTTTTTGCATTACACATACACAACAAAGAGAATGATTAGAAAGAGATGATTTTTTTGTCATTAATTTTGGCTCTTGAAAACCTAAAGACATTTTTAAACAGTTATAAAATGAAATATGACGTTAAGATGTTTTTGCATGCAGGGGCCTGAATATGGGCCAGCTAAAGCTTATGAACGAAACACATTGGAGGAATTAAAGTTTTCCACAGTACTTCCACCACACTTTGTTTCAGGTAGAAATGTGTCAGGTCTCAGTTTCCTTGTTACTTGAAAATGTAACGGAAATCACGTGCACATGCACATGCACTTGAATTTACCGTATATAGTACCGGCGTTCACTTGGTACTCAACCCTCTCAACTAGACAGAACTTTCCTTTGGAACTCCTAGCTGCTATACAGCTACATTACCAAGAATTCTAATCTTAAATTACTAAAACTAACCACAAAAGGTGGGGGAGGGGGGGGCTTCTTGCTTATGGTATAACCAATCATTGAACCAAGAAGGAAGCACAGGTGTTACTTTTTGGTGCATCTATCTGTACAAAAACACCTTACCACTGCAAACTACAATGAAACATGTCTGAGTGGGTTCGTGCAGTGGATTTTGTGGTTAAGAGTGGAGTAGAAAGACGCTGTAATATGCACATGAGTGACATACATACATACATGCAACAATGCACATACAAAAGCTTTGCTCTGTGCGATGTTCACTACCAGTAGGCACACACCGATAGGATGCCATTGAAAGTACTAGATCTCCAGGTGTGTGTGTGTGTGTGTGTGTGTGTGTGTGTGTGTGTGTGTGTGTGTGTGTGTGTGTGTGTGTGTTTGTGTGTGTAGTGAATGGTGTTATACTTTACATTTGCCCTGACTTGACTTGACCTGCACTTGGATTAGTGAAGGTATAGTTCCGGAATCTCATTTTCACTGGAGACTGAGAGTCAAGGTCACAGTCTGTTCACACTACAAACAACTGTAGCCATAGTAACTGAAAAAATACCACTGCATCTGTGGTTTTAGCAATGAGCAATTTTTCCCCTTATCAGAGAGGAAATGACTGAAGCATTTTCACACAGTTTACCTCCGTGCATATCAGCTGGTATTCAGACCAGATTACTGGGCTTTGCAACAAGCTAATTGCGACTGAGTTACTTTGTTATTCCTGTTGTTTCCCACCTGCTTGTCGAAAAGACAGCAGATTTTCAGATATGAAGCCAGATTTTAATGCACTGTAATGCACCGGTTATGGTTAGTCAACCGAGATTTCACACAAAATATTTTAGGCAATAGTGTGATTCCAACTTGACAAAACTGACAGTTTGTAATTTTTTCTTGTTTCAGCATGACAATGCCTTGTGCACAAAACCATTTTCATAAAGAAATGGTTTTCTGGGTAAAGTGTGGAAGAACTTGACTGGCCTGCACAAAGACATAGCTTCAACTTGATCCAACATGTTTAGGGTGAAATGGAATCCCAGCCGCATGCCAGGTTTTACTGGTCAATGTCACTAGTGCCTGACCTAGGTAATACTATTGTAGCTATGTAGCCAGGTTTTTTAAATCTTTTGAGAAGCCTTCATAGAAGAACACAGGCTGTTAAAGCAGCAGATTAATTCTAATGGCTTTGTTCTGCAAACACATCTACAAGTGTTCACATAATTTGTTTCGACGTCCCCAGAATTTTGGTCTTGAGAGTTATCATGGTGGCAGTCAGTATGTTGTGGCAAAAGTTGAACCAGGTTCAACTTCTTATGCCAGACAACTCCATATTTCTTTGCCAGAGCACCCCCAATGCAGTGTTCCCTTTCAAATGAATGAGGAAGCTGTGCTTCTTCTACTACTGTATAAATTCATTCTACAATAAGTATGTACAGTAATAAATCAAACTGCATCTGTGTTATTCTACCATGATTACCTTGAGGGCCTTAGTGGCCACTGTAGCAGCAGTCTGCATCATACCATCAGCAATACCCAGTCTGTCAGTGTTCTGGAGGAAAGGTGTTACAAGAGTAACATACTTGGCGCCGCTCCAAGGCTTAAGCAGATTCAGCGCCCAGCGCTCTGTGTCCCCCCCAACATTATCCAGGATCAGGTCAAATCTTGAGGTGGAAAGAAGTAGAGTTGGTGAGAACAACAGACACAAGCGAAGATACATAAGTGTGGGGTGATTGGGAATAAAAAGAAAAGTAAATGGGAGGGAGAACATGTAGGTGTGGGAAGATAAGTACATCTGGGCAGCTGACAGAAATAGAGAGAGAGATTAAGTCTGAGTGTGATTAAGTTCAGTAGAAAATTAAAGGGCTCACTCTTCCCACACTAATGAGCTGACTACAGCTAGAAGGACAGGGTTGCTGTGGTAACTAAGGCAAGTCATTGATGCATACAACTCCAATTAAATACCAACATGAATGAAAAGTGTGAGTGTGAGAGGGAGAGTGGGAAAGAAAGATTTTCTCACTTCTCCAGCGCACTGAGTGGCTCCTCAACTGGTCCAGCGGTGTAGTCCACCACATCGTCTGCCCCCAGCTCCCTTACAAACCGCTCAGCATTCTGGGAGCACGTGACAGTCACATGGGCTCCCCACGCCTTCAGCATCTGGAAAATCCAAATCCAAATCATAGTTCTATCCTCAAATATGAGCACATAAATGCAGGCTGAAGTGTGTGCAGTAATTTGTTATTCAATGTTTGAGGAACACAGAGAATGTATAATTACTAAGATCAAATATTATGTTAATATATGTTGTGATGTGAGCATCTGTTGATGGTGTTGATGATCAGTGTTCTCACTTATTTCTACACTGCTGTGGGTGAACATATTCATTCATATAGTGTTTAGAGCAGGTAGTTTTAAGCCTGATGTACTTAAAAAAATGTTACACAAGAGCATAACATACACAATATGCCACTTGGCCATCATCTTCCACCTTTTCATCCATACCTGTATAGCAAATGTTCCCACTCCCCCAGATCCTCCAAGGATCAAAATCCTATGGGGAAGAGGAAAAGCAAACGTGTATGATGAAGGTGTCAACAATGTTTTCCACACTACTGATGTACAAACTGTCCCTCATTAGGATTCATGTCCAATGCACTCTAGGCCTTATCGTGTCAAGTTCACTGCAGTGTTAGAGAGTGTTTGAGCTGCTGCCAGAAAACCTGAGCACGTCGCCCAGAGGCTCATTACAGAGTGGGCTAACAGAGGCTAAGCTTAGGAGGATCACTGAGTGGAATAATTGACTAGATCAAAGACAAGGAGCTTCTTTGGGGTGGACAGGGATTAACAACAAATGGAAAGAGTGTGTGTGTGTGTTTGTGTGCATCGCGGTGTGGCAGTGTTCGTCCACGTTCCCTCACCGCTTCCTGGAACAGTTGTCCTTATTGAGCCCACCAGTGTTAACCAATGCTGACCAGGCAGTATTTGCCACATATGGGATGGCTGCTGCCTCTGTGTGGCTCAGTGACTTTGGTTTGTGGGATACCTGAGCAAAACACACATGTATAATGATAGCATAGTGTAAGCACCACCAAAAACGCCTTTCAGTGGTATACCAGCTGAGTCATTGTGAGAAAAGTATCTCAAGTATCAACCTTAGCTGATGCAGAACAGCTGCCACCACCAAACCATAATCAACAAAAAGACAAACAGAGAAAAGCAAAACTAACACACAGTTGAAAAATCAACAATACCTCATTTGCACTAAGAACCACAAACTCAGCTAAGCTGCCCTGCTTCCATGGTGGGACGGCCGCCCAAACCTGGGGGGAGACACACAGCAACACAATACACATTAATCTACATTAAGACATAAAAAAAATGTCTACATTTAATATTTTAAAACCTGTGCAATACATTCACACTCACACCTATACCTCATTGTATATAGAGTTGCACTGTTTTTTGTATATCTTTTCTATATATATATGTTTTTGTTTCTGTATATTTTTATGTTTGCACTGTAAAGGAGAAGCTCTCATACTTATAAAGGGCATTCTAATTCTAATTCTAATTCATTACCCTACAGTTAGTTCACTATATCTCTTCTCAAGAGTAGGACATGTGTAGCATCAGACAATGAGTCACTCTGCTGCCTTAGTCAGCTACTGTGTGATGAGAAAAGGCAGATTATGACTACACGGAGTACTGACATATGCCTATTTAAAGGCCCTGTTTATCTTCACAAAAAAAGACTGTACAGTTCTTGTCATGTGCACATGCAGTTCAAGAAAGTTTGAAGTTAAGTTTTGTGGTATTTCTGTTTCAGGTAGTTGAAAATGGTCCACGGCAGAGATGACATCATCGTCACTGTCAAACCACAGTGGTGACAACTGAACTCCCTCTTCATTTTGGGAAAGAGGTAGTAGTCGGAGGTTACCAAATTGGGTTAACAGGTTGCGTGTTTGGGTGACGAGTTCAAACCCACATTTGGCGGATGACTGCACAAAAATATGGTCCATTTCAGAATTAAGTAATTGTAATTATTAATTATTTGTAGAATAAAGAGACAAAGAAATTACTGAGACTCTATTCATTATGAAATTATATTTTCTAATTTTTATTTTCATAACGACACCCGACAACCCTAACCCTAACAACAGCCACAAAAAGAAAAACAAATACTGGAACAATCAAATGTTTGTTATTTTATGTTAATCAATTTAATTGTTTAAAGTCTAATTAACAAATTTTAATATTAACTCAGTTTTTAATTTTCTGTCAAGTCACTTGAGTATTATTCTGTTTTGTTAAAATACTATGAATTAAAAATACACCAATTTAGGAAACAACTAATTGTTGTTGCATAAGGCTCAACAGCATCTCACAGCTTCCTCCATGAGCCTTTTCCACCTCATCCCAAAGGGGTGTTTTGGGCTTAAATATGTAGAAGACTCATGTCATGTTTCTAAGCCAGGATGAGCTGACAGTGCATAATCCTGGTAGAGGGATCACTGTGACAAAGCATGCACTATGGCCAGGAATGGATGAACCAGGTCATCCACGGTGCTCAGATACACTGTGGTGATGCTGCTCAGCTGGCATTACACAGCCTAAAGTTAGCCAAGAAAACACTCCCACACTATTACACCACCACATGCTACCACTGGTCCTGACAAACACTGAGGCTGCAATCAGCATGTGGCATAAGAAACCAGGAATCATCAGCACAGGTTATGTGGTCTTACCATTTAGTGATGTGTCTGAATGATTCTGGTTTCATCTGTCTTATCAACAAGGTGTTTTCATGCACTGTTTCAGCAACTAGACATTTTTATTCATGGCACCCTAACCACATACTTTACACTCAGAACAGGAACAAGCAGTTTCCATTAGCATATAGCTTCCTGTATGTAAAAATGAAATGTTTATTGTGCGCACATCCGAACGCATCTCTCTTGTCTGCTAATTGCTCCATTTACCTCATCCCTTTCTCTGAAGTACTTCACATCCAAGCCACACTCCATGATGACCCCAGACACGTCCCTTCCCAGAATGAGAGGGAACTCACTGTCTGACTGCTTGATATTCAGAGGGTCTCTCTTCATAGACAGTGTAGCTGCACCATAGCCACCTGACAGGGAGAGAGTTTCTGATTATTGTCAAAGCTTGTAACTGCAGAACAGTCAAAGATGAGAAAATTGTAAAAAAAAATTATTTCCTGCGGCAAAAACACAAGATGAAAAATGTTTGTACTTCTCGGTGCTGCTGGATAGACTAACTAGTATACAGGCATCAGTGGTGTCAAAATCTACAGCAGCAAAAATGTGAGGTCAACCTGTGGAACCGTAACAGGGCTGCAGCTAATGCCAAATGAAAGATTATTTCTATAATGGATTAATCTCCCAATTATTTTTTTCAATCAATTGGTTAATTGTTTGATCTTTTTCATCTGAAATAATAGTGAAAAATACTGATTCATACTTGCAAAAGCTCAAGGTGTTGTTCTGACAATGTTTCTAGTGAAATTTGTGAGAACTACCCGGAGGCCATTGTATGAATTTAATGAATTTAACTTATGAAATTAAAAATATTTGCACATTGACAGATTCTGGACTATTAATGTGGCAGAAGGAGTAGATGTAATTTTAAGATTTTTTTAACAAGAAGATTTCAGTATATGTACACATAAACATGTCATGTCTCAGGCAATTGATCACCAACCTAGCAGCAGCCAAACAGGTCAGGGTTTTACATAAAATAAGATTCATGTTGTCCTATTCGTGTTAGTCATCTCTTTATGACAACAAACCTGCATAGAAGGCAGGGAGAAAATAACACCTTCCTGCATGCAGCAGTTAGAGTGCAATTCAAGAAGTGAAACTTTCCATTAAGCTAAGCTGATAAAACTATCACTGCTGTTACCCCTCTCTATCCTCCCCCACACAAACCCTCTACCCCACTTAAGATCAAAGAGTGGTGTAACAAGTATTGGCTGCCAGAGGATGATAAGTTGTATGGTTCGCTTAAAAGAAACCGCAGGAAACATCAGTCTGACAGTGAAACTCCGTATCCTGACTGTGTACCTGTTTTTCTTACAAAGACAGAAAAAATATGTCCAGCTTCAATCAAACTGCATTTTATTTCCTAAGCTTGGATATAAAGTCACATGTCATATGTGGACTTTACTTCATTGCTATTACATTCACTAACACTTAAATCAGAAAGTTCAAATTTGACGCCACTTAAAACATGCACATAGGCCTGTCACTCACCTCTCATGCTGACATCAATTGGGTTTAATCCTGCTGCAAACACTTTGACAATAACCTCATTGGGGTAGTTGATGATCGGGAAGCTGGCATTTTTAGTAAACCGTAAAACATCATTGCTTCCATATTTATCAATAACCCAGGCTGGCATGATAGTCATGCATCTGCTGGAGGTACTGAACAGTCTTAGCAGGCTGCTATTCCTGGAACAGGATGTATTCACACTTGGTGATTTACTAAGATGAAACAACCACCTACTGTTCATTACATGTCTAACAGAAGCCATCTTTGCACTCTTAAAAGTGTAGAAACTGTCAAATAACGACTGCAAATTAGCAGCGCATTTAGTCCCTGTTAAAGACAGGACAGTTCAAACTGTACAATTAGAACGTTAAATTAAAGTAAACCACTCATTCAAGCCGCCACTACCTTCTGACTATAGCCATTTTTTCTCATATAAATGTACCACTAGTCGTTTAGATAGAAGCAATAGTTATTTGAATAAGTCTATAATCATTTCTAAATAACGTCCTTTTCCGTAACATGTCTCTTTCTCCACTGGCGTCTTGGTCAGCGCTCAGCGCCTCCACCAATCACAGCAGGGTTTCCTCAACTGTCGTCCAATCACAGAAAGCGCTGTTAGACAGTTATTATCGAAACAAACATGGCAGCTTACTGTTGCTGCACACTTTCCGAAGGTTGTTGTTAATTTGAACGGTTGTCACAGAAATACAGTCAACATGCTCAGCCTGACGATAAGGGAGGTTGGTGCGAGTGTTTACTTATTCTCTGACCTTGATTAGCACTTGTCGTTTGTATTGCATTTAAGATAAATATCAGACATTAGTGCTTTCATAACCAGCTTAAGCTAGGTAACAGCTACAGAATTTTTAATACTTTCCCTTTCCAACCGGCATTAGTCAAAGTACATTGTTAACAACAGTTTACTCTTCTTCATAGAAACAGCGTCACATAGTTGTATGCATATAGTACATACCATAACTAACCAAGACAGCTATTAAATGGCTTAACTATCTTACTTTATGAAGCTGATAATGAAATATTTTCATGTGTTGTTAGCAATAAAAAATGCATGTCTGTGCTTCACAAACAAAACAATGACACAATTAAAATGGGTTTTCATTGTGGTGCTAGAAGTATAAAGATCTTCGACTTGGGTAAAAGTAGCAATAAGAAAAAGTACTCAATTTTAATGGTTCAGAATTCAAAATTTAATCTTAAGTTAAAGAGAAAATGTACTTAAATTATCCTAAAACAGAGGACTCGTTATGCAGAATGACTCCATTATATTTATCATTACTATATTATTGGAATATGACTGATGTCTCATCGTAGTCCACTGAAATGTTGTGGAGTAGAGGTGCAAAGTTGCATAAAATGTAAATAACTAATGTAAAGTACAAGTACCTCAGAATGGTACAGTAACAGGCATTTTTTGCTTCAGAGCTTTTAACATTATAGGAGAAAAAGCACAGGTGTAAATGATAAAAATGATGTTAGCCGATTTCCATTTCGCTGCTTCAGATACAGGGTCCTGGTATTGTGCATGATCACTTACTGTCACACTGTCGTGCCTTACAGGGACACTTGAATAGAATGGAGCCATTGTTAATGTTATTAGTAACACCTATGCTTTTTTACTAGTAAAAACTTTTGCTTTGAAAAGACCTTTTGAGTGAAACAGCTGAGTTACACTCCACCACTGGTGTTTCATAATTTTTCTCCAGGTGTCTTTGGCGCTCAGGGAAGGACGGATCTCCCCAACAGAGCTTTGTAGGAGGTGTCTGAACCGCATCAAGAAAACTCGACATCTTAATGCTTACCTCACTGTAACAGAGGAGTTGGCGCTGAAGCAGGCTCAAGAAGCAGAAGCCAGACTTTTGCAAGGTTTGGACACATTTGTGTTTATTTGCATTTGTGAATTATTGCATGTGTGGAGTCATAAGTATTACTGTTTGACCTTGTCTTCCAACAGGTGTCCCCAAAGGTCCTCTGGATGGAATCCCCTTTGCAGTCAAGGATAACTTCTGCACGGAGAATGTCAAGACCACATGTGCTTCCACAATGCTCAGAGGTCTGTCTTCACCTCACTATTTGTTACTGTGTCTTATATTTTCTAGTATATGTCAGTTCAGTAGTGATAACCTGCAGCTATGTTTTTTTACAGACTACACTCCACCTTACAATGCTACAGTGGTCCAGAGGCTCATGGACCAAGGTGCAGTTCTGGTGGGGAAGACCAACATGGATGAATTTGCTATGGGGTAAGGCCATCGTTTTCAGTGTTAGAATGGTATTAGTGCTATACTCACAGCATGAGTTTTACTAACAGCTAGTTACAAATCCCCTTATATTTTGCTGCAGCTGTGTACACTTGCTGGAAGAAACCAAGAGTACATGTTTTAGATTTGTGGTTGTTATTGTCTTATTTATTTATTTGTCTCACAGTGCAGGGAGTACCGATGGAGCTTTCGGTCCAGTAAAGAATCCCTGGAGCTATGCTGCTCCCTACAGTGAGCAGACAGGGGCAGAACCAGACTCTGACTGGGTCATCACTGGAGGAAGTTCAGGAGGAAGTGCAGCAGCTGTAGCCTCACTCACCAGCTACCTGTGAGGGAACATTCACTGGTTCAGGAAAACTGTTTTTAAAATACAGAAAGAATTATTTGGCTCAGGAGGTAGAGCGGTCGCCCACCAACCAGAAGGTTGGTGGTTCGATCCCCGGCTCCTCCAGTCCGCATGCCGAAGTATCCTTGGGCAAGATACTGAACCCCAAATTGCCCCCGATGCGTGTGTGCATTGGTGTGTGAATGGGTGAATGTGACATGTAGTGTGAAGCGCTTTGAGTGGTCGATATGACTAGAAAAGCGATATATAAGTACAGTCCATTTACCATTTACCAAGATGGTGTTTACAAATGAAAACGTACTGTTTTGGTAATTACTTTGCAGGGCTTTAGGTTCAGACACAGGTGGTTCCACTCGTAACCCAGGAGCACTGTGTGGTGTGGTGGCCCTGAAGCCAACCTACGGCCTCCTGTCCAGACATGGTCTCATCCCTCTGGTCAACTCCATGGACGTCCCCGGCATTATGACCCGCAGTGTCAGTGATGCAGCCACCGTCTTAGGTAGCAAACTGTTGATGAGCTGTCAATGCACTAATGTAGGAAGTGTCCTACGTTCATAGTTGTCATCATCTCAGCCTATATAAAACTTTATCTTGCTCTTTATGAGTTGGACTATTGTACATTTCCAGCTCTCTCTCTCTAAAAGAGGATGAATTGTAAATTCTATAATGACAATGCAATTTTCAGTCCATATGTAGATACAGTTCATGTATTGTAAATGTTACATGTTAACTATAGAAGAAATTAATTGTTGGCCCTTTAGTATTTGTGGAGGGATTAATTAAAAAAGAAGTATGTTTAACTCAACAAAATACTTCCACACCCTGTTGTGGGAGGTTTGTTGCATCTAATCAACTTCTCTTTTACACTATGTACCATTTTCTCAAACAGTGCTGACTTGCATAATGTGTTCAAAGTGACACTGAAAATGAATCAGTATAGTTGCTCCATATTGCTGTACATTTGACATACCTCCTTCAAATAGTAGACCTTTTTTTTACACAGGTATCCTCCAAGGCCTTGATGTTAGAGACTCAACAACAATCCCTGCCCCTTCATCCCTGACAGAGCTACCTGAAGACTTTGATGTCAAGAATATGTGTATAGGCATCCCTAAGGTGAGCTTAGCTCTGTAATTAAGTCATTATCTCTCCTCTGTATTATCTCAGCATCACAGTCAAAGACCCTCAGTGTTTTGAGGGTAGTTGCTGGCTGACAGTTACAGTTAAGTGTTATACAAATGTCAATTTAAATGTAAGATGTTAGCAAGACAAATTCTTTATGTAGTACATTACTGTACATTTAAAAGATCATTCAAAAAATAATTAAATATTTTAATGAGCACAAATACATATATTTCCTAAAACTCAAAAGTCTTTTCTGTCTTGAAATTTATGTCAGGAGTACCACGCCCCAGGGCTCTCTGAGGAAGTTATAGCTCAGTGGAGTCGTGTTGCTGACATGTTTGAGAGAGCAGGGGCGAGGGTGGAGCAAGTCTCCCTCCCCCACACCCAGTACTCCATTGTGTGCTACCACGTTCTGTGCCACGCTGAAGTGGCATCTAACATGGCCCGTTTTGACGGCCTCGAGTATGGTATGAACCACCCTACAATATGTTAAGTTTGTGTTGTAGAGCATTTTACACTGGGTGCCACATTATGGCATTAGATTATACCCAATCATTTCTCTCCCTCTTCTGTCAGGCCACCGTAGCGAGGTGAACAGCTCAACAGAGGCCATGTATGCTTCAACCCGACATGAGGGCTTCAATGACGTAGTGAGAGGGAGGATTCTGTCGGGAAACTACTTCCTGCTTAAACAGTAAGACAACAGACTGAACCTTCTCACACCGTTGTACTTACAAACCAGTGGCTGAAAGTTGACAGTATGTCACTTTATCGCTTTGACCTTTTCAACACTCTTACTTTCACTACTCTCTTTTATCATCAGACTCCACAGTTATGCGTTCTTGGCAAGCACTCATGACTGTTTATTTGCCAAATTGTCTTTACTTTAATTGACTTTGACTTTAATTTAAGAGAGAATAAAGTCATCTTGTACAGTAGTGCTGTAATATTTCCTAAAACAGCCAGGATCAACTGACTGACATGATCACCCTCATTTTGCCAGGAACTACCAGCACTACTTTGTAAAGGCCCAGAAAGTCCGCCGGCTCATAGCAGACGATTTCAAGCATGTGTTCAGCTCAGGTGTTGACGTGCTGCTGACACCCACCACTCTGACTGATGCAGCCCGTTACTCCGACTTTACACAGGAAGACAACCGGACGCGCAGCGCACAGGAAGACATCTTCACCCAGCCTGTCAACATGGCAGGTACAGAGAAAACAGGAGGCTCGCAGGCAGAACTTGTGGCATTGTTAATGCACGTATAGGAAGTGTGGGAGGATTCATGAACTTGTATATTCTGCAAGGATGGATATACACACACATACTATGTGCACCTGCACACCTATTACTCAAAACCCAAATAACTTCTGTATAGTTAATGCTTCTTTTTATATCCTATCTTGCGACAAAGGCACATTGCATCAGACCTGTTCTAGTGAAATTAAAAGAAGAAATTAGCATTTGTGAGCAAAAGCAATTAGCTTTTTACTTTATTAAGGCTCTCTAAAGGCAATACTTTAGACCTCAACACATCATAATTTCAGCTAGGGCTGAACGATTTTGGGAAAATATCTAATTGAAGTTTTTCTGACAGATATTGCTATTGTGATTTGAATTGTGATATAATTTTTGAAAGTGAAGCTTCAGTCCAGGATTCACTATATACATGTAAAACATGATGGACATTACCATTTAAGAGATCATTAAAATATTAATTTATGTACTAATCCCAGGATGAGAATGAAAATATATGAACCCAAAATTGATATATTCTGAGAATAAATGGCATAGAACATACACATAATGAACCATAGAACAGTTCTCACAATACAAACAGTAGTACTACGTTCACTTGCCTTCTCTGCAGTAACTTTACATTGGTCATGCTGCTGCCTGTGGTGATTTTTCAAATACTGATACATTGAGGAGAGATTGACAGGCACACAGAGAGCCAGTAGAGACAGACATGCCTGATAAAAACTCTGTGGGATTTATCCCAGTAGAATATACAAATTACAGATACAAATCTAACTTCATGTTAGCTAGTTCATTCTACCATTTTCTCTCTTTTTCTCTTCTTTCTCTCTCTCCTTCTCGAGGAACTGGGTATTTTGCAACTGTATAATATCAGCACCAATAATTTTCCCGTGGTGTATAGCGGGGAGACACTGCAGACAAAAAGTTGCCATATTGGTCAGGTATCTATCCTGCCAGGCTGCTGACACTGTCAGCCAGTTTTACTTCATCCTAACACCGGTAGTTTCTGCTTTAGTTTAGCTGACACCTGTATCAAACTCAACAGTTAGTTTTGTGGTTTGGTCACTTTAAGACAAGATTTTTGGTTGTAAAGTTTACAGCCTGTCACTCTGTTCCTGCAGTGCTCTGTGTGTGAACTGTGAGGCATCTTAAAAAAAAAGTGTAATTTCAGCTCAGATTAAGGTGTACCTCAGAGACTTAACAGTGTTTACGTTGAGTTAAACTTTCTCCTTCCTTTTATCTCTCTTCAAGGTAATCTCTAACTAACCTCAAGATCCTTATTATTGGCTTTCCTTGAACCTTCTTTTTCCTCACCCCAGGTATCCCCGCTGTTTCAGTTCCAACCGCATTATCAAGACGAGGCCTTCCCATTGGCTTACAGCTCATTGGCCCTGCCATCCAAGACAAGAAGCTGCTCAGTGTTGCACAATGGATTGAGCAGAGGGTTGGGTTTCCCTCCATCAGTGAGTGCAGGAATGACACAAGAATGATCGAAAGGGAACAGACTTCAGCTGTATGAAGAGAACTGTAGACACAAGGAACCAACTGCTGACAAAGTCACTAATTACAGGCACACGTAATGGAGTTAAAGTTTAACCATCACGAACATTCTTTGCTTGTAAGATGCCTTTTTAGGATGTTTTCAGTGGGGTAATCTCCATCAATCACATGCTATGATAACTCAAAGTTTCCTTGATGGAATTCAAATAATTACACCATGTGAAAACCTCAGTTTTGGCAGGGACATGGTCTTTAACCTGTCAAATACTGCTGTATTTGTTGTCTGAATATCCTACTGTTGCTATTGAATAAATGCAAGTTGGGTGATTTATGTTGAGTGGTTTATTACATGTATCCAAGTGTTCATTTACTATTGAGATTTATTTCTTATTTTGAATTGTCAGGGCACTGAAACTACTCTCAAGTCAAGTTGGCACATTTTCTACTAAAAATCTGTTCTTTACTCTGTATTTTATTATTTACCTCTTTGGATTTTCTTACTTGTTGATAGATTTTATTTTATTTTTGTCAGTTTTGCAATCGGTATGGCCTCAGGGATGGCAATGATATTTTGGATGGTCAGTCGGTCTACTAAGCTGAAGTATCACCACAGAAATTAGTGTAAGTTTTCCAGTACTTGGGCTTATAACTAAATTCCTGCAGATGACATCTCTGTTAGCTTCAGCTGTACTCTGTGTTTATTGCTACTTAACAAATGTTAGCATGCATAACAGTAAATTACAACAATTAGCATGATTAACATTATACCTGCTTGACATGCATGTTAATATTATCTATGTTAGCATGTTGACATTGGCATTCAGTTTAATGCATCGCTGTGTCTCAATCTCAATCACAGTCTCACAGAGCACCTAGTTTGTTTTATATTAAATACAAAAGTAAAATGTTATTTAAATTTAGATTTGCACACCAGGTCTCAGCAGGATCTTTGATGGCTGAGAAAGAGTATACATTTTTGCATTATGTCCTATGCTTGATGCTTCCTAAAATAACATTTTTGTCATTTTTCTGTCACTCTGTGTTTCACAAAGTTTCCAGACTAGGGTTGTAAAGATGCTACATAATGCTAAGACACACACTGTGAGGCATTATCAAGTCTAGACCCTGTCTCAGATTTCTCTTTCCTATCCCTGCAGGTTGACAAATTGTGCAGGCATTTTGAAAGTTATTAACACACTTTGGTTCATTTCCATTGAATTAAGGTGAATAACAACTTTACACTAACACCAGCAGATTCTTAAAACCATTTTGACTCACGCAGATACTTTCCCTGAAATACTAAGACTCTCCACATTAAAGAGTTGGAATCAGCTCAAGTGAAATCAATCCAATCAGCCAATTACAGTTTTGGAAACTGGCCTAAGGTTTCCCATTTATCTGCAGGAGGGAATCTATACTTGGTCCTTGTTCATGATTAATCCTGATATTGTAATTCACAAAGTGCACAAGAGTTTATATACTTGTTTATACTATACTATTATACTGTATATACATTTACATAAATGGTGTGCTACTGTTCCTTTGTTGTACTTTGTACTTTAAATCCTGGCCTTTTGATAAGTTGAAATGAGAGCTCAGTAACTGGTAAATAATTTCAATGATTTCATTTCCCTGTTCACCACACCTATATTTCCTGTTTGTTTTTTTCTTCTCACATGTACTTCCTTCTGTACTCTACAAACATCCTTTCAGAATGTTCTCACTTAACATCACTTCATTTACTAATTTGTTTTTGTAAAGGCTCAGCAGTGGCTGCACTTCCTGCGTGTGCTCAGGAAAAACAATCTGGACAAGAAGCTGCTGCTGGCCTTCTATCACTCCTACTGACATACTGTCTGGGTGTGTGATACACAGGCTCCACAGCCAAGGACAGGAAGGCTGTGCAGAGGGTCATCAACACCGCCCAAAAAATCATCGGCTGCCCTCTGCCCTCCCTGGATGACATATCCAGATCCTGCAGAGTCAGGAAAACTAGGGCCATCACAGGAGACCCCTCACATCCCACCCATGACCTGTTTGACCTGCTGCCCTCTGGACGGCGCTTCAGGTCAATCAAGTCTCACACCGCCAGACTCACCAACAGCTTCTTCCCCTTGGCCATATGGACTGCAAACAATCACTGAACATACCCCCCACCCCGCACCTACACCCCTCACTACCACCACAACTCACACACATACACAGAGCTAAGGACACTATTCAACCCACCTGCACACCTTAAACTGTCCTGGCTTTATTCTTGCACAAGCCATGTGTGTTGTGTTCTCTGTCTATTTAAATGTTTCTATGCAAATGTGAGTTTTTCTATTTAAATCCAATGCTTCTATTTTATTCTGTTTTACAATTTTCTTTTTCTATTGCATTGTGTAAATTTTGTATTGTGTACATTTTTGTATTTTTATTGTATATACATTTTTTTTCAGTACACTGTTTTGCTGCACAGAGCACCCACAATTTCGTTGTACTCTACTGTACAATGACAATAAAGCCTATTCTATTCTATTCTGTTCTATTCTAAAGCATGGTTCGTAATTGTTGGTCAGCAACACAACGACAAACAAGATAAAGAAAAACATTTACCATGAAAATAATGAAATTAGTTTTGAATCAAATTGATTTGCTATATAAATAACTCTTACTGCACTGGAAAATTTTGTCAATTGAAATTTAAAATGAAGGAGATATTAGCAGTGTGGCATTTTTATTCAAGGACTAGGTCCACCATCACCTGGACCTGGTCCACAGGAATCTCAAAATCTCAGCTCAGTGTTGCTATAATTAACATGCAGTAAGCATAGAACCTGTTCTTCATCAGTTGAAGGGAGGGCAGCTCAGGCTGAGAACAACACAAACCAACTATCTGGGACTCCACTGTATTTAAAGGATCTCTGGATCCAGCCTCTGTCATAGCAGTCCACATTAAGAGTTAAGGCCAAGAGTTAGTTAAGAGTAGGATTAAGAGGATAGCTAGAGCTTGTGCCCTTCTTTCTGTAAGTACATTAGCAATTAAGAGCTTCTTCTTTAAAGGAGTACTTTAACATTTTAGGAAATACATTTATTTGTATGTTTTGAATTTTCCATTTTTGTATGTTACGACAGAGCCAGATTAGTTGTTTCCTGCTGTTCTCAGGCTTTATGCTATGCTACACTAATCGCCTAGCTGGCTCCCAAAATGTTACAGCATTCCTTAAAACGAGACCTATGCCTCTCTGATTTAGTCATGTGTAATAGCAACATTTTTGCAGATTTTATGATCCCTGTAATGTAAGTTTTGCTAAAGCCCTCTGCTCTTCAATGACAGACAAAGTCATACTGGTCAGTGTCCCGGAAAAAGGTTATACAGTGGTCTGTATTTGAAAAAGAAATATGTGAAAACCTGTGTGACCACTGAAATATAGAGTAATAAATCACTTCTAGTGAGCCACCTTTGTTTTTAATACCTCATATACACCAACACGCTGCAGAATGCTGGGGCCCTTGTTTCCTTTGACATTCTCTTCTCCGGATGTGTGGATTTGCTTGGTATCCTCTTCTTCTCTCTTTCATCCTCACTCCATCCCTTCCACCTGCCCAGCTCTTTCTACCGCTTCTCATTTGATCCTAGTCTCTGTGTTCATTATGCAAATGTCGTCCTTGCTCATGGCTGACAGAGACGAGTGTGCTAATTAAATCCAAGCAAAGTGCAGATTCCTCACATAAGCCAGACATAATTCTGGTACTCGTACATGGTAGCAGGGACCCTATATGACAGTATATGCCTATAATTTCTACTCAATAGTCATAGACACTAGTCTTTCAGTCATATCCTTAAGCTTTGTTGGTTCCGAAGTTGGTTCCTTCAGCTTTCTGCACCTTTCAAAGACTGAGTCCTGGTTGGATAAGCTTGGCATTCTTTAAAATTGGCCATTCAATCACCATATGTGTCTATATGTGTGTGATGGACTAGTGATTGTCACTGTTATTGTCAAAGCATGTTTGGATAGCACCAGTTCCCTGCAGGGATGGAGGGACGGATGGATAGATGGACCCTTGTCCATGTATTATCGTAGTAGTGTTTTCTGCTACTAAATACTAAATTCTTACACTTTAAGAAAATTTATTTTTGTAGAACAACAAACTGTACAAAAAGTTTGGTTTTACTCTCTTGAGGACCTGGTTGAAGTTTCATGGAATGTAAAGCACATTTATTGTTATGTAGGTGCTGTGATGATTAAATTTGAAGTAGTGGTATGTGAGTATTTCCTCTAAGACATAACACTCAGCTGTGTTTCAGAGGAAAATATTCTAATTATTATTATAATTATATTTTTTCCTCTTTAGCACATAATTTTGACTAGTGGTTTTAACATTTCAGTTTTAGATAGAAAACATGGGTTAAAAAGAGCTACTAAATTGTATTGTAGATCATCAAATTAAACAAACAAATAGTGAGAGGTTGCACCACCTAACACATTAAAATCTATATCATATGCTGTGATCAAAAAGGAACTTTAAATGCATGGTACAAATATTTGCTGGTTATTCTATCTACAACGCAAAAAGACCAACTCATTGCACCTCTCGTTCTGAACCCAAGGCAGATGGCCTCCCACCATGAGTCTGCCTCTGCTTGAGGTTTCTGCCTCTTAAAGGGAAGTTTTTCTTTTTTCAGTGCTTGCTTATGGTGGGAAACCTGCTCTATATGAAAAGTGCCTTCAGGTAACTTCTGTTGTGATTTGGCACTGTATAAATAAAATTGACTTGACAGATGGTAGATTTGTGAAGTTTTCTGTAAACACTCAAGGAAAGATCTAAACATTTAACTGAGTGTTGAAATGTGATATTGACACTTTTATTTATGTATGTTAGGTGATAAGTTGGTGGCCTGAGGTAGAAGGAGACGACTTAAACAAGGACATGCATTCAGCTCTTTGAGTGACTCTGCAGGAAGTTTGAAGGTAATACTGAAAAATAACTGAAAATTGCAAGTCAGCACTCCATGAGAAAATGGTCCACAGCAGTGATGACATCATCATCAACAAACCAACAAACCACAGTAGTGACCACTGAACTCTGTCTTCATCTTTAGAATGAGGCAGCAGTCTAAGGGTGCCAAATCAGGCAAATAGGGCAGATACTAATGATTGTTTCACGTCCATATTTTACATGATTCTTCAATGTAACAATTTTAAAGTTATTTATTTATTCACTCCTGAACACTTTGGGGCACCATGAGCATGATGTAGATTTGGTGTTTTTGTAGTCTTAAAAAATAGTGAACTGAAAAACAAAAGATGGAACAAACAATTGAAAATAATCTACAGATTAATTGAAACTAATCATCAGTTGCAGGACTGCCAGTTTACTTTTTTTAATTTCTAATTTAAATGAGTGATGCAATTGGCATCAATCACCTCACAGTTCAACTCTGAGTGACTCTGCAGACAGTTTGAAGTTAATACGTTTTGTGATATTTCTGACAGGTAATTGAACATAGTAAATCAGCACTGCCTTAGAAAATAGTCCATAGCAACGATGCTGTCATCATCACTGTCAAACTACAGCGAGCTCTTTCTTCATCATGGGGAGGAGGAGGTAATCTCAGGGTGAAGAGGGTGGGTGAGTTTACTTCCACATTTGGTAGACTGTGACGCCCGCTTTCTCAGCGATAGCTGACAGTTACTCAAAACAGAAGTACCACAGCAGTCATTAACTTCAATCTTTCTGCATGATCACTCAACAAGCTGAATTGCATGTACATGTCACAAGAGCTGCTTAACTCATCTCCTTCTACCTTAGGCCACAATGTATCAATCAACCCGCATAGCATTTGTTTTTACACATACTAGTTTTACACATAATAGTTTGCAATAGATCCAAAGATCAATACCATTCTCATGCCTGTACAGTAAATTTGAAACTACAGTTGTCAGACAGCAGGCAGTTTGTTCAGCTTAGTACAAAGACTGGAAATGCAATGTTTCATAAAAAAGCTTTGAAAATGTAACTTTACAGTATCCTATCGTTTAGTTGTCAAAAACAGGAACAGGAAAGAAGGATGTGTTAACTGATTTACACAAAGCATTTGACTACAACTGTGCAGAACCCAGCTAAGACTGGAAACTGGAGTGAGGGGGCATTGGGGACCTTGTGGTTGACCGCACCATGCTGCATCTGAATACCACACAACTGAGCCTTATGGCATCCTGTGCATCCTGATGACATGAAACTTGAAACAGCAGCAACTCAGGAAATCAGCGCAGACTAGAATAAAATTTAGCAAAAGTGAATCAAAAGACCTTCCAGTTTTAACTGATAAGTAAGCTAAGTTTTTATTGTTTTTTGTCAAGATCAGTCAAAAATTATACACCCTGTGTTAATGGGAATTGTCAGATCTTTATTCTCTTTTAAGTATATCTCAAGTTCTGCATTTGTAGCCTACAGGATGTGGTGACAGTGCACATCCTGAAGCAATGATGCATGTCATGATGGCTACATTATAACCTAAATAAGTGAAGGAATATTTATAGTGACATGAATAATAAGACCACACAAGCTTTTAAGAGAACAGTTATGGTGTTGTTCCTGTTGCTGTGGCCAGTCTCTACATCTTTTACTGACTTATAGGGTAGTACATGGAAATGCATGCGATGAACAGCATCAATATGCTCCTTTAAAGTCATCAAATTTGTCATATTGAAGCTATTGTGATTAAACTGCACTATTCTCCTTTTCAGCCATGCATACACTCAGTTGCAATGGAGAGTGATGCATCTTAAGACAAATGAAAGCTGACAGGGAGTTGCTCCCTTTTCCCCTTCATTCAAGCTCACAGCAGGCTTTGATATGAGATCTCTCTCTCTCTCTCTCTCTCTCTCTCTCTCTCTCTCCCTCTCTCCCTCTCTCTTTCCTGCAAACACTCACACCCATTCAGTGGACAGGTGCATAATCTTACTACCTCTACCTTTCCCATACAGGGTGTCGCAGGACTGAATCTGTGGTATATCAGTTGTTTTAAATCAATAAGTCAGCAATATAGTCTCTCTCTGTCTCCCCTTTCAAATTAAAATCAGCTTTTTTGGTATTCTGAGAGCATTCTGTACAATTACATCTATTGTTTTCTCAGGCTGTGACTTGCTGCTTCCATGGTGATGTTCTTTTTTTCTTTTCTTTTTATTTGTCTGAGAATATGGATTATTCTTGGTATTTGACTTTTATTTTGGTAAATAACTTGGTTTGTATGTCCTTGTATAGGCTGAATTAGCCGGATTACATTTATAATAAGACTAAGAGTCTACTGACATGCTAACAGCTCTGTAAGGCACAGCAGGTTTTGAGTGAAACGCTAACGTCATCATGCTAACATGCTCACAGTGACAGTACTAACATGTTGTTGGCAGGTACAATATTTAACATGTTCACCATCTTGTGTGTGTGTGTTAGCATGATAACATTTGATAATGAGCACTAAACACAAAGTAGCCTACGGAGTTCGATCCATATATTAGATATTTGATTATAAACATATTTATATTGGAGAAATTCCAATTTTTGAATTCTGATGGTAGTATTTGAAGTCGGAATTGAGCTCGTCTAACAATCACCTGATTTGGCTTCCTTAGCAAAGTACCTTTTCCCCCAAGATAAAGAAGGGGCTTGGTGGTCGCCAATTTGACAGGATGACGTTACTGCTGCTGTGGATCATTTTCTGAGACAGTGCTGACTGACTGACTAACAGAAATACAACAAAACATATTAACTTATTACGTATTATGAATATCTGTACAAATATCTGTTTCTTGCTACTTCCTGATGAGCAGCAAACTCTAACCTGCAGCCATAGCAACACTCTGAAATGAATTGTTGGATCAGTGTTGAGAGATAGAACTGGTTCTGAAAGCAGAAGTGTTTAGGTAAGATGCTTGTAATGTTTAAAATCATTTTGGTCGTTTAGTGTGTGATGCTGACACACTTATCAGAGACTGCAACATCATCGTTTCAACTGTTTTGAAATGCAGATTCCTGCTCAGGAAAGAGTGAGATTGAGAGCAGGTGAAGGGGCTGCACAGCTCAGTGCTGAAAGCTCTGGAGTGTCCTTCACCTTTCCCTGATCCCACCTCACCACCACAATACCCACCCCACTCCTCTTGCCCTTCCTCTCCCCTCTCTTTTATTTGCTCCTTTGCACGTGCTACCTCCCCCTTCTCCATCAGCAGCTAAACCTGGGTTTCTCCTTACGTCTCAGGTGGATAGGAGGGGATGGGTGGAGTGGCTAGAAGGGAGGAGGAGAGGGGCTTTAAGTGGTCACACTCTGGTGGTCAACTAAAGGAGAACTCTTTTCTTAATACCACACTGCAGCGGCATTGAAGTTTCATGGTCATGCCGCAGGAATGTTGGTCGTGCTCTGTAGGGCCCATTTAGCTTTGACTTAAAACTCCACATCTTCAAAAAAACATGTTTATGAGGTCGAAGCTGAGGTACCTGAAGAGGAGAGTCAGAGGGATGAGAGGCAGGATCACAGAGCAAGGGTTTTGATCTGGATCTACTTTTGGAGCAGATAAGATGAGTTAGACAATTCAGCCTTTGTCATGTGACCAGCATGGGATGTGGTTCCCACAGAGATGGAGAGTGTTTGCTTGGGGGTTGGGGGCAACTACAGGTGAATTCCAGCAGTCTCTCAAAGAGAGGGGCCCTTTGATGGAGACTGCACTAGGTGAAAGAGGAGGCAGGGCTCACAAGCCTTTAAATTCACAGACTCTCAGTGACTTGGTCTTTTTTTTATTTTTTAAACTGACTGAGGACATTTTAATGCAGAGGTTTAACTTTACATCCAGTTATACCAACAAGGGCTTGTCTGGGTGGAAAAAGTGCCTGAGTCTAATCAATTTCCCAGTTGAACTGATTTCACTATTTAGTGCCAGCTCCACAAGATTACATGTTTAAGACTGCTGAGGCTTGCTTTTTTAAATATTCCAATAAGGTGTGTTAGAGAGAATTTCATCCTGTATTGTTTCTCATGGTGCCAGCATCAACACATTTGCTTACTACAATTCATATCAGAATCAGGAATCTTGGGCTGCTGATGCAGATTGATGTTATACAGTTAATCTTCTGTATATACAGATAGGTGACAAAAACACCTGAATGAGGTGAGAAACAGGATGACAGTGCTTCTGTCCATACCGCATGTGGTGATGGGGTTGTCACACCACCAAATGAGGAAACATGATGGCTCAACACCTTGCTAAGAGTTTGGTTCTCATTTTGTCACCCATCCATGTCTGATTGGCTCAGGTGATCATTTGAATTGCAAAGTTGAACTCAAATGTTCACAGTTCAACTGTACATTTAGCTTTCAACCTTGCAAAAAGAAAAAAAAGCACCAACTGACAGTCCATCTTGTTACTTACAATTTAAAGTTTTATTGAACTTACAAAAGTCAATATCTAAAAGCACAGTCACATTAACATTAATCCCATATTTCCAGAATTTGTAAGAAACTTTCTAAACTTGTTTACACTTTTTGGCCTGATGCCTGGATCAAGTATAACAATTTCTCTTTTAAAAGCACACAGGGGACATGTGATTACACCATCTCTACCTCAACCAAGAGACCATTGTTTTTCCAGACAGTGAATTTTCAGGTAGTCCATGAAGAGCCCCTGCAAAGAACAGGACATGGAGGAACAAGAACAGCAAGGCGCCTCCCTGGTTGGTAAGCGCAGAGACGGTGCTCTGGCTAAAGGCCATGCACGCCTTTCAAAAACAAAATTTCCAAAATGAGATTAGGAGAAAAGCTTTGAAATCCTGGACACCTTTATGAGAGGGATTTATAGAACTTTGAAGAATGTTGCGCCCCCAGTCTGGTCTTCTTGTGTCCAGTGAAGAGACCCATCAGTCCAGTCAGTAAGACCAGCCGTGGAGGAGCCAAGCTGCCAGAGCCAGTGGGAGCAGCAGCGTGAGGCCGTCGGCCCTCTCACAGCCGTTCTTATTCGTCGTCACATTTGTGGTGCTATTGTTTGCAGCAACCATGCTCTGGGCCTGGGCCACCTGCAACACAAGATCATATCATTTCTGGTCCTTTTACTGGTACAAACATACAGAAACTGGTTCCAGAGGATAAACTTTTGTTTGTCCTTTTCCATTTATTTCCAAATACTGAATCCAATCATAAACCAATAAAGTCAAACAAACAAAAAACACGAAATCTTAAAACATTGATTTTGTACCCTTCATAACAGGTTTACAGTATGAACTGATCGATTTTTCAGTGTTCTGATCCCCTGGCATTGTGGTTTTCAAATGAATTTCAACTAAGGACCATATGAAAAACTCACTTATGAGCAACTCCTCTTTAAAAAAAAGGACCCCTTATACATGCGGAAAATTCAAGGGCGCAGACAAGATGTTGGTCATTCACCAGTGGTAAGGACCAAACAGTGTCTGAAGGTACTTATCCCATCAAAGGTTCCTCCAAATCTTATGAAAAAACGAGGGGCCTTATGTTCTCTAAGGTCCTACATAACTAAGACTCTCAGATAGGATTAAAACTTTAATATTGTTTTGCATTAGCGATAAATGAATCTGCATTTAAAACCTTTTTTTTTGGGGGGGGGGGGGCCTTATAATCAATCTGTAGTGTGTAGAGATGGTCATTAAGGAGCAAAATACTTAATACAGAACACTAAGCGCGACATCATCTAATTGGCAATGAAAGCCACCCGTGACACTGACTGGAAGCAGAGGAAGAAACCGTTCCAAACATGAGCGGTTTGTTCCCCTATTTCGGCAAAACCCCCACAAATTAAGACCACTATTCCCTTAAAGTTCAAAACAAAACAAAGCGATAGGATAAACTAACCTGTGATGAAAGATGAAGAGCCAGCAGGAAAACTCCGAGGTAAACTATACACAGCTTATTCATCTTTGCGTGGAGTGTTAACAAAGCCTGGACTCTGTGATTCGCTCAAGTCCCCAAGTTCGAGAAGCGGTGAATGAAAGTGGAGATGCTGCCGTGCATTTTATACCGGCGGTGACATCATCAGCCACTCAGTACCACCTGCTGCAACCTATACCATGCTACATTCAGGAGCTGTCGGAAATAGCTGTTTTTATTTAATGTTAAGAGCACGTGAACGACTCTAATTTACAAAATTCACTAATTTGTCCTCCCTCTAAACTAAATCTATAATAGTTTACTGATGTTGTAACTTTTTCAAACTGAGGAAGGTTGCTATTCAAAGTATTTTTTTTCTCACTAAAGATCGTGGAATGGTAGTTTTCTCACCGTGACCACTAAAGGACATAGACATAAATACTCAAGACAGAAGCCAACTCCAATGTCAAGACAGATACAACTACAATTCTGGTGAAAACCTTCAAAGTAATATTACCGAAAACAGGGTGCTATGTTCCTAATATTCTGTTCACTTCCACGTGATTGTATAAGGTGTATACAAAACAGACACAAGACAACACTATTAAAAAAAAAATAAAAAAAATACAGATTTCCATATAAAAGCAGTATAACTATATTATTTATACAACACTAATAATTAATACTAGTATCTATATTACCCAAGTATAATAATATTTTTGTTGATATCACTATTAATGTGCACATTCCTATAGAAAAATGCACATTGATAGTACGTTATTTACAGTCTATGTTTCCTCTAAGATTGTTAAACTGCGCCCTCTAGTGACCACTTGCGCGACATTACTGTAACAAAACAAACAAAAAAAAAAAAAGCGACTGACTGGATTACTGTGACCCCTATGGTTTTCCGTAGTTGTCCGCTCCATTATCTCTTCCGGAAAAGACACAAATACCTCAGGAGGGGTGGAACACAACCACACGATAACTGCGTACTGTACAGCAAGTACACAGTTACAACCTTCAGTTTTGCCTTAGTTTTGTGGCCACAGGGCTACCTCACCTCTCCATGCTGCTGTGCCGGGTTTCAGCAGTCAGCCATGTGCTTGCGAGATGGGGACGGAGGTCACACCTGGGAGGCGGCCTCCTCCACCGTGCTCTCTCCTTCAGCTCCGGCCGCTGTCATGGTGTCGGTTCAGGAGAGAGCAGCGCTCAGCCGTCAGAGACCGGTTCTGCTCGGGGACTGTACCGAGACACAGTGCTCCTTCCCCGGACTAAGTTCCGGATGAAACTGACCGAACAGAAGCTGCTGGACCGGGAACTGGAGATACAGAAGGTACGACGAGCCTCCACTGAAAAACTGTCAAGTTAATCTTACTTTGCGTGTTGACAGCTGGACAGACATTGCGGCGCATGACTTAATATCTTCTACACGTCTTTAATTCGGCCTCATTCGCACGTGACCAGAGAGTTATTTTAAAATACCCCAGCTCCCTGTTTTCAGGAGAAACAGACATGAATTTGGATTATGCAGACTGCAAATAATGTCTGCCACTGAACTGACTGATCACACCCTTAAGATGTTTGTGTTTGTGTGTGTGTGTGTGTGTGCATTCTTATATTTCACATAACAAAGTTTAACTTGATGGGTAGGCACTGACAGCTCCTAGTTATGCTGCTTCTTTTGGTGAAAAATATAAACACTCATATTCTGGGTATTGCAGGAGTGTGGATTTGCAGATTTGTACTCTTGGCAGAGAGAGAGGAAGGCCAAGAAGGAGTTCTGTCTTCATGATGGCCCCCCATATGCTAATGGTGACCCTCATGTGGGACATGCACTCAATAAGGTGATTTATTTATACTGTTCTTTTCAGTTATTATTTTTATTGATTTTTGTTTACCATTATAGAATAACAAATAGTAGTCATTGATTTATGATTTGACTACTGCTGACAACTGCATGCTATGATTTCTGTTGTTAAAATTACAGCATTCTGGTGGCACTGACAGCTCAAACACTGCCAAAGTAATAATTAAGTTAATTGTATCTTGTTTGATACAGATCCTAAAGGACATCCGTAACCGGTTTGAAATGCTGAGAGGGCGACAGGTCCACTACATCCCGGGCTGGGACTGCCATGGCCTGCCCATCGAGCTGAAGGCTCTCGGAGAGCTGGGGACCAGCGGCCTCAGTCCGCTACAGATCAGACAGAAAGGTTAGAGAGGACGGACAGTTCCCTGAATTACAGCACTATTAGATTTGCAGCTGCTCTAATGTTTTGTTTCTATCTCATGCAGCACGGGAGTTTGCAGAGGGGGCCATAGTGCGTCAGAAGGCTGCTTTCCAGCGCTGGGGGGTGATGGCTGACTGGGACCAGTGCTATTACACTTTTGATGGGGCCTATGAGGCTGCTCAGCTGAAAGTTTTCCAGGAAATGCACAGCAAGGTGGACAAATGTGCCATTCAGCCAATGTTTTTTGCCGTGGTTCATGCCCAGGAAAATGTTCAATATCTATTAACCCACATAGCAAAATTAGGAGTTGTTGTAACAGTTTAAAACCAACAGGGGACTACTGTAGTAAGGAAAGAAATTGAACTGAAACACACATTGTCTCTCACTGGCTGTTAAAAGTGGATATTATTTGATTTCTTTAGACAGTGTAACATTTTTTTCCACCATGTTTTTCCTCAGGGGCTCATTTACCAGGACTATAAGCCAATCTTCTGGTCTCCTTCGTCAAGGTACTGAGTTCATATACTTGATACATATTCATTTTTCTACTCTGTATCAGCATTTAATACCCTCTTGTAAACTTTAATCCTGTCTCTGTGCCTCTATAGAACGGCCCTGGCAGAGGCAGAGCTGGAGTACAACCCTGAGCATGTGAGCAGAGCCATTTATGCCACCTTTCCTTTGGTCACGCTGCCACCTAAGATAGCTTCAGAAAAAGGTAATACAAATACACACACATACAGGTAAATCAGAAATATTATATTTCTGACCTGGTGCGAAATGTCTTAATTGTGTGTGGGTGCATGTGTATCTCAGCAGATCTGGAAAGTGTCTCTGTGTTGGTGTGGACCACTCAGCCTTGGACCATTCCTGCCAACGAGGCTGTATGCTACATGCCCAATGCCCAGTACGTATCTGCACCAAAAGATTATATCTACACATTGGCCTATTTGGGACATCTCAGACTCACTTGTGAAGCTGTCGGTTTTCATTAATCTAAGTTGTACTTTGTCAGGCTGAGGGAAGCACTGATATGCTTCAGCTGTCCTTAGCTCCTGTTTGTTAGTTTGGCCTGTACTTGTCAGACTCCACTGTCTGCCATAGGGCTGCAAGTGACCAATATTTTCATCATCACTTAACCTGCCACTTATTGTCTTATTTACACATTAAAAATCAGAAAATAATGAAAAATATCCGTCACAGTTGGTGGAAACCTAATATATTAACACAGAAGACATAGAAAACCAGCAAATACTCACATTTGCGAAGCTGGGACTTTTGGCATTTTTCCTTAAAATTATTAATTTAATTTAATTTTTATCAACTATTTGAAAAGTTGCGTTACATTTACTGATGTGCCATGTGCTCACACCAGTGGTAGTAAGGGGTTTTCCTGAAACCAAAACCACATTTCCCATCCACCCTGGACTGGTTTTCTGTCTGGATGCTGAAACATTGCCTCTTGCTTCTTTGATTGTTTCTACTGTACACTTGTATTGAGGATTAATAGGAGCTGAGAAACAGTCGAGTGACGTTTCCAATTTTAAAAAGACAAAAACATAATATTGAATTACAGTGGAAGACAGCATCCTCTTGTTGTTTTGTACCATGCAGGTACTCGGTGGTGAAAAGGGCTGACAACTCTCAACTGCTGCTGGTGGCCACTGAGCGTATAGCTAGCATGGCAGCACTGCTGGGCACAGAGCTGGAGAGTGTAGTCACCTTTACAGGTAATGCTTCCATCAACACATACAGACATGCAGCAGTCTTCAGGGTGTGTCTTGTCAGTTACAAACAGAACCTTGCAAATGTCCCGTCTTTTACCGCCAAGGATCTGAACTTGAAGGTGGGATCTGCAAACACCCCACAATTCCTGACAAGGAAGTGCCACTATTGCCAGCCAATCATGTGACTATGGCAAAGGGAACAGGAATGGTCCACACAGCACCAGCTCACGGCATGGATGATTACAGTGTGGCTTCACAGTTTAAACTGCCTGTAGTATGTTCTATTCTTAAAAACTCAGCCTTTCAGGAATTAAAAAATCTTGTTGTTGGAATCATTCATGCCATTGTTTTTTGTTAATTTAATAATTCTGAATATTTCATACAGATGTGTTAGGACTAGTGGCCATAAAAGTTAGTGCTTAAATGATTAGTTGATCTAGATTGAAAAGTTGTCAACAACAATTGTCTTTATTTTAATAGTTATTTTAGTTATTGTTTTTTTGAGAAAAAGGAAACAGCAATTCTTGGCTCCAGCTTCTCAAGTTTTCTCAGTTTTATCATAAGTTATTTTATTTAGTTATTTATTTAACATTTTATAGATTAAATTTAAATTTTAACAAAATGATTTCACTTAAGAGACAATGTTATAAGCTATATATTTAAAAAATACATGATATGAGGTGATAGGATAGGTAAATTCAATTGGTAATCAATGCCAAATACATCTGCTGATAATTTGTGCTTGTTTCAGTTATGAATGTTTTAATATAATTGTGTTGCTGATATACTGTATATTATGGTGAAACATGCTTGTAACTCTCTGTGTATGTTTTGCTTCTGCCTCAGGAGTGTATGGTGGATGAGGACGGCAAGTTCAATGATCTAGCTGGCCCTGAGCTACAGAGCCTGCCTGTGATGAGAGAAGGCACTGACAAAGGTACAGCATAAATATGTGAAAAGAGGACATAACACTCTCCCTTAGCCCATGTGGAGAATACTAGTGGTGTTTTTCATCTTTTTTTCATATTGCCTGTATTAGTGATTTCCATGCTGAGGGATTGTGGGGCGTTGGTGAAAGAGGAGCCATATGTCCACAGCTACCCGTATGACTGGAGGACAAAGCAGCCTGTTGTCATCAGGCCCAGTAAGCAGTGGTTCATCAACACAGCATCACTCAAAGACAAAGCCAAGGTAAGCTTGACGGCTATATAATGGTCAAACTAGTTTTTACTGAGTTCCTGTTAAGTTGTAAGAAATAAGAAGTCTGTTCCTGGTGCACAGAAAGTAATGCTTTGTAATTTTCCAGGTGGGGTTGTGGTTTATGTTACCAGAAAGATACTCAGCTCACATTTACACTGTGTGTGTGTGGTTGTACAGGAGGCACTGCAGAAGGTACGTGTTTTGCCAGAGTCGGCTAAGGGCAGCCTGCTGGTCATGCTGGACAGACGGACGTACTGGTGCATCTCCAGACAGCGAAGCTGGGGCGTCCCAATCCCCGTCTTCTACCACAGAGATACTGGAGAGGCTCTCATCAACAAGTGAGGAGATACACAACACACCTGCAGACAAACAGAAAATCTGTTTGTCTGTAATTTCTTTAAAAAAGTGCACACACTCACTTTTTTTAAAAAGATATTACAGACAAACAGAAAGCACAGACACACACAAATATGTTACTTGATGTTCTTCTTGTCTCTGGCCTCTACAGACACACAGTGTCCCACATAGCAAAGCTCTTCAAAGAAAAGAACAGTGACTGTTGGTGGGAGCTTCCTATTGAGACTTTGCTGCCACCAGAGGTCCTCAAGAAAGTGAGTATGTGTATGTTAGTGTGAATGTGAGGGTGAGAAAAAGTTAGGATCGAGGTATGGGTTTGAAGTAGTGTCAGTGATACATCTGATGGCGCTGGCTGTGATATAAACTCAGGTGGCAGAAAACCTTACAGAGTGATAATGTCAGGGCTGTGTATCTTTAGTATTCTTCTGCCCCTAGTGGCCAAAAATAACCAATGTAGCTTTAAGCAATGGATTATCAAAACTGTGGTTGTGTTTTGAGTAATTAATTACAGTTCATCTGTGTATGTTTCTGTCAGAGTAAAGCAGGTCCAGTGACTGACTACATTCGTGGAGAGGATGTGCTGGACATCTGGTTTGACAGCGGAGCATCGTGGGCTGCTGTACTAGAAGGTATATCTGAAAAAACTCCTGCAGATCAGACTAAGTACAAACTGATTTTCTTAATTTCATGGAAATCCGCATCAGTTCTAATATAAGTTGTACTTTCTTAATAATGGTAGATTCTGTTAAATAAATAAAATGTGGCTGGTGAAAGCTGTCATTCACAGCTGCAAATGTTTTCTTATCCAGTGTTCATAATCTACAAGAAAGTGACTACTTTTAAGTAAGACTGTGCATTTATATTGTCCATTGATACAGATACTCCACTGACACTCATCAGGGATGTTCCCAGAGTAGCAGCAGTTAAGTCTCTGACTCACTTCAGTGACTGCCAGCCTTCAAAAGGCCTTTAATCAAGTCTCCTTTAATTAGTTTTATTGTAGAGAAAGCTACTTAAACCTACTTTAGTACACCATACCAATTAAATTGCTTTGCTAAGTGTATTGTAAGCAAAAGTAATAGTTTAATGGCCACAAGCCTGGATTAGAACGCATTGCAGTCTCAGCATACCACAGGGTCACCTTGCCGGGTGAGCTCAACACCCTAGAACTGTACACAGTGAAATTAGTGAAGTCATCTTAAATCATCTTGGATACAAGTCGGCAAATAGTTCATTATACATATAGAGTATGCCAATGTAGGGAAATGTCACTTGTTTCCAGAGAATGTGTTTCAGGAATTTTATTGTTTCAGTTTTCTTTTTCTTGGTTCAAAGAAGAAACTGTCTCACTTAATAAGTCAGATTGTCTAATTCTAAATCATAAACACTTAATTTCCCTGAAGCAAGTGGGAAAACAACTTCTCGTCTCTTGTTTTGTGGAATTGTGTACACACAAGTGGGTGTGGTTCAAGGGATGGCAACGTTCATAATCATTTGGTGATCCCTTAATTGTTTTTAAAAATGTGTCCAATACTTTGGCCTATGAACAAAAACTTCTGAAACTAATAACATTCCTATCACCCTCTGTACTTACTGTTTAGTGCTAATTAATGTTAGCATGCTAACAGGTTAAACCAAGGTTGTGAAAATGGGAAACAGTTTACCTGCTAACAGCATTTAGCTCAAAGCATTGCTGTGTCGAAGTACAGCCTCATAGAGCCACATGCACAGATGTAGACTCCTAGTCTGTCATGATGTTGCAGATACCTTGAGCACTTTTGTTTCTGAAAAATTATCCAAGAGATTCCCTCCGTTTTAAGACCTCAGAACATGATACCAAATGACTTTCCAAAGCAGACATGTTTTGCATTGTCTGTGTTTGGTTGTGTTTTCATTTCCAGAGGAGATGGAGGAGAATTCTGAGGAGACTGAGTCACGTCTCAGCTGGCTTCCCGCTCCACTACGCAAACCTCTGGTCACAGGTTAATTGACCATCCACCTACTGTGGCGAACACAGCAGCCTCTGTAGTTTAATGTGTCTTTGACCCTCTCTCTGTTTGTTTCTCAGGCTTTTACTCCTGTTGTGTCGCACTTTGCTTGTACTTCCTCTGTTTGCTTTCAAATGCTCTCGGATGTGTTGTAATTGGGAACTGTTCTACAATACCAGTCAGTTACACGCAAGATGAGCACCTCTCATCTTCACTCTCTCACTGAATAACACAGCACCTCTGCAGTGTCTGGTTACTAAAACAAGCATTCTGTTCCACTTCCAATGAAAACCAAAAGCATTTGAATGTACTTCAAGGAGGATTTAAAAATACCAAACATGAATGTAGGACGTTACAAGGATCTCCTCAGTACAGCATGGATGTCACCTCACCCTGTTCCTCTTTTCCTCTCTCTACTTTGCATGCAGGATTTTAAGACAGAGCGTCTGGCTTGGGAGAACTCTGTGGCAGTTTGTTTCTTTTTCCAGGGATGGCCCAAACTCTGCGCTTCTTCTTCACTATTAGTTTTCTCTGTGAATTGGTTCAGGGTGGAGATGGATGAGGCTGTTTATGCTGGTTATGCCTGTGATGCCATGGCTGCAACACGTGTGTTAGAAAGCTGACTATTTTGACAAGGCATGTTTATTGAGTGTTGAGCAATGGTCACCTGTAAGTGGCCTCACTGCACATCAATTGTTGCAGTCTCCCCACTAACACTGGCTTGTCTCTCTTCTCTTTTCTAGACATTCTTCACAAATGTGTTTTACCAGTTTTAAGTGTGGTGTGAGTGTGGAATTGATTGATTTTTGCCTCCTATGTCTCTGCCCCTCCCCCTTCCACACACACACACACACACTCCTCCTCCAGAGTCAGGCTCCAGGGCAGATGCGTATGTGGAGGGAAAGGACCAGATTGGAGGCTGGTTTCAGTCGTCACTGCTCACCAGTGTAGCAGTCAGGAACAAGGCACCTTACAAGTGAGTGTCCTATCCATATGCCGTGGTGTACACTATGACCAGATGACTGCATATGAATGTATCAGTTACATACAGCACAAACATGTATTGAATTGACCCTAACATTGCAATATAATTCAATTCAATTTTATTTATATAGCGCCATATCACAACAAAAGTCATCTCAAGGCACTTTTCATATAGAGCAGGTCTAGACCATACTCTTTAAAATAGGTATTTACAGAGAGAGACCCAACAAATCCCACCAATATAAAATATTGTGACTATTTTTGCTAAAATCAACAAATGATGTTAAGTTAGTTTTTCAACAAAAGGCTTCTGCTTAGTTGCACAAGAATAACAAAGTCACACACACTTTAAGTTGATGGTTCCTTGATGTTAAAATGACAGTTACGGCTCATGTGGCAATAAACAAACATTGCAATGCAAATACTAATTAAAACAGTTTTATGTATTTGTCATGAGTGAAGTAATTATATGTAAATAATTTTTCTGATATGAGATACTGATGCGTTTGTATGTAGGTCTCTGGTGGTCCATGGCTTTGCTGTCAGTGAGAAGGGAGAAAAGATGTCCAAGTCTCTGGGCAATGTTGTGGATCCTGATACAGTCATTAATGGAGGGAAGGTGAGATGATGGAAGAGATGGTGAAATGAAATGACATGTTGAGACGGTCTCCTTTGGTTTTAACTAGGTTTGGTTTTATTCCTTTGAAAAGTCACTGCAGTCCTTCAGAGTGCAAGCGTTTCCCATTCTTTGTTCTCATGTCTTTTTTTCTCTTTCTCAGGACCCAAGTATGCCAGCCTACGGGGCAGACGTGCTGCGTTGGTGGGTAGCAGAGTCAAACATCTTCTCTGAGGTCCAGATTGGGCCAACTGCACTGAACTTAGCCAGAGACAGCATCAGCAAGGTACCAGTGGAACAGGGAAGTTATTTAGTGCTTTTTTCTGAGTGGTACTCATTGTTTTCACTTTTCCTCATTACCTCTCTGTCCCTCTGTATTTCTCTCCCAGTTAAGGAACACGCTGAAGTTCCTGCTCGGCAACCTGCATGGCTTCGACCCACTTACCCAGGCTGTGGACTCCAAAGAGATGCACTACATCGATCAGTACATGCTGCACCAGCTCCGTGAATACAGCATAAAGGTGTGTATAACAGTAGGGCAGTGTAATTTGTTATTCTGTGTCCGTTCAGTTTGAGCTGGTGACTGAAATGACTCTAGCTGTCAAAGCCAGTGAAGTTTGTGTGTGTCTGCATTTACAGGTTACAGACGCCTACAGTGAGTTTGATGCCGGCAGGGTCATCCGTGTCCTCCAAGCCTTCACCAGCAGAGACCTCTCCAGTTTTTACTTCAGCATCATCAAAGACAGGTTTTGGGTTTGCTGTGTTTGTGTGCTGCTAATGTCTCTATTTTGCCGTAAGTATCTTAACCTCAGACATATCTTTAAATCAGGTTGTACTGTGATCCAGAGGACTCTCTGGGCAGAAGATCGTGTCAGACTGTTTTAGAGGAAGTTCTGGATGGAGTAATCAGATCCATAGCTCCCATCCTGCCACATCTAGCTGAAGAGGTCTACCTACATGCACCAGGACATGACAGTATGTGCCTGCTTTGCGTTGTGCGGCTTTTGCAGTTGGGTTTGTGCACGACTGAATTGTTGCATTTGCTTTCTGACAAAAAAATATAAATTCTTTCTTTATGCAGAAGGGGAGACATTATTCAAGAGTGGCTGGATAAAAAGCAGTTCTGTGTGGCGGCGACCAGGATTGGAGGAGGCCGTGGAAGGAGCATGTGCCATCAGAGACTCGTTCCTGTCTTCTATTCCCGGCAAAAATGCCGCCCAGTATGACCTCACTATTGCCATTGAACCTGGTCTGCTGTTTGAACTCATGGAGGCAAGTTTTATCTATTGAAACTGCTCTAAACCATTTATATAAGTATAAGGTACAGTATATTTGGTACAAGTAAATTCAACAGCAAATACAAAATTTAATTAAATGTTCTGACAAAAGGTGTCTAACTCCTTTTGAAAACAAATATGGGTAAAGTATAGATTTCCACACATCAGATGTCATCAGTGCCAGAATACTACAATATTATGATACATATAATATGTGACTTCACTTCCAGTCTCTCCAAGAGGAGCCTTCCTCCACCTCCTCCCAGCTGGTTGAGCTGATGATGGCGGCACGGGTCAACCTGACCAGTGAGCTGCCCCGTGACCTGCCCCCAGATACCATACTGAAACACGGCACCTTCCTCATCAACCTAGAGGGTGAGGAACATCAACACTGAGCTAGTAATGTAATGACAAAAATGTTAATCGACCAGGATTGGGAAAATAGTAGCGTTTGTGTGATGTCATTATAGCCCTTTCTCACCTGTCAAACACAGGTATAATACAGGTATAACACTGTCATTGACATAACTACTGAGTTAAAACCAGACTTCTAACAGAGACAATTTACCAATGAAAAGTGATAATAGAAGCAAATTCATTGCACACAATGTTGCACACAGTATTAATAGCTTGGAAAATTAGAAATGCAACATTTGGGTCAAAGACCTTATCAGGCCTTTCTTTACCTTTTTTTTGTACTTTTCTTCCATGCTTTCATTACTTACTCATTGATATTGATAGGTTGTTCATCACGAGACAGAGAAAGAGAAACATGTCAGCCATTTTAGTCTATGTAACAGTCTAGGTAATAATCATTAAACTTAGTTATAGCCTTATTTTTAATATTTCGATATTATTCCTTCACTCCAAACTGCATGTATCATCATTTCATCAGATGTCATAGTAAGTACTCCAGTTGATGTTGCTTGTAAGTAATAACCAGCTTTATGATCACAGTTACTCAGGACCACTTGTGTTTGGTTCAGTGAACTAACCTAACAGGGGCCAGACTTAGTTGAACCTGCTTTGAGAAAACGTTTGTGGGAAAACATTGACTTCCAACATGCTCAGTATGCGTATGTGTATGTGTCTTGTCAGGTGGTGTTATCTGTGAGGACAGTGCCTACAATATAGCAGCGGTGCCCACCTCTGCTGGCCGGTGCCCACGGTGCCGGCGCTACACTGCTGAGTCAGCAGACTGCATGTGCCCACGCTGCCAGACCGTCGTTTCACAGGCTCACTGATGGACCAGACGCTGTCACCAACACTGTTTTGTGTCACTGCATTTGGTTGAAGTTTCCCTTGAGGGCTGAATAGAATCCAGGTTTTACTGTCCATTCACTCAGAGATATAAAACTGACTTCAAATCAGCTGTTGCTTTAACCACCTACACACTATGTTATAACAGCATGTGGGAGCTGTCAGTGCGAACTCTGAAAATGTCACAGTCAGTCTTAGTAACTTGACTGTGGCATCAATGTGCAGGCTGTATGTTAGCTCTTGTACCACCAAGCAATCAGAGGAAAGATTGTTTACTTGTAAATATAGTTGACTTGATTTACAGTCGAGGAGGGATGCGTGTTAGAGGACCTACTGTATTTTTTTTCAACATATAATTGTATGGAAAAGGAATTCACTACAATACGTGTCACTGTGTGACAACAGTAGAGAATTTCTCGGACAGAAAAGGATTATAAATAAATTAATGGAGTTTTCATCTGGAATGTGTTTTGATTGAATGTCAGTGTAGTAGTCAGGATTACTGCATGATCACAACATAAACAACATCTAAGCTCTTCAGAAACCTCTTTATTCTGTGTTGGATTAGCCCAGTGGGAGCAGCTGGATGCAGGACTACAGAAAAGGAGGTGTACAGGCACAGCTAGTACAGTACTGTCTGCATATATAAATAAAAAATAAAGGTCCATATTTCTTTATGATACATCTCTTGTTTGTGAGAGGGAAGATAGGAGGAGAAATGTCCAACACAAGTCTGATATGGCACACAGGACACCCACACACTGACATCTGAAGTTAAACAGATTGAAAATGAGGGTGAAGTGACAAAGACGTGCCCCATTCCTTAACATCTCATATACTTATCCTCAAAACAATACTTTTCAATAACACAAGTATTCAATATAATTTATGTTAAATGCGCAAAAAATGATGGATTAAAAAAAAAAAGCCGAACATACTGTATATCACTGCCTTCTACAATTAAGTTGTGAGGATGAATTTATCATATTAACATGAGCTCAATGACAAAACACAAAACCTCCTCCATGATAATGAGGAGAGAGGGTGAGAAGGCCGTTTATCATCTTTTTTTTGGACAGTCTCTCATATGCTGCATGTGAGTAGGGTTCACCACAATCTGCATTGTGAAGTGGTACCTGGGGGGTGGGGGGTGGGGAGGGTCTGTCTCCTCTCCCCCTTTCCCTCTCAGGGTCAGTCCTCAGTGGTGAGTGCCTCCACGGCCTCCAGAAGGTGCAGGGCCAGGCTGTACTGGGCGTGGTTCTCTGGCAGGATTTCGATGAGACGGCTGACCAGCCGGCTGGTCTGGGACAGGGGGACCAGGGGGCACCGTAGCTCACTGGGGTCCTGCAGTATAGAAAATGAATCATATGCTTTTTAGTGTAAAACTTTGAACTTTGAACTAGGTGGTATTAACATTTATTTGATGAAAATGGGTCTCTCTTTTGAAATTTGGGTTTGGGTAGTGCTTTCCACAGGTCTGAAGACCTCTAACCTGTACCCTCCTCCTGTCTGGTTTATTAGCTCACATGTAAGATTACATGTAAAAAAAAATTGTATAGAGTGAGAGCACACTGAAACTTTTTCACTCCATCAGCTCTAGTAGTTTTTATTAGTTACAGTAATATATATGATTCAGGATACCACTGTAAATGATGTAACATAAGAGTAAAAAATATTGAAAAATATTAGATATGTAAATGCAGTTATGGAAAAGAGCATCTTGACTGAAATATCTTCAGTGTATTTGGTGTCAGAGGTCAGTGTGGTGCTGGGTGTCTCACCATAGCCTTGAGCCATGTGCAGAGGGTGGGGGGCAGGCGGGCCAGCAACTCCATAGCAGCCTGTGTCTGACTCTGGCTGTGGAGCAGTGAGTAGCTCAGCCTCTGTCCAGTCAGCACCAACAGCTGAGAGCCCAGAACGTCCTTATCCTCCACCTCTAACATCACCTGAAGGATGGGATGTAAAACCAAACAGGAGACGTGAGGAGTCAGAGAAGTTTTAACAAAAGTAGTATTATCATAATCTTAGCTTCTGTCTGCAGCAAATAAAGAACAGACAGCATTTCCTTCACCTCCTCTGCACGGAGGTCCAGGCCTTGGTTGTAGAGCTCACAGACGAGGTGTCGTCTCAGGATGTCGGGGTTGACCTGCAGCAGTGATCCCAGCTCCAGACACAGCGAGGGCCACCAGTCAGCCTTGGGGCCACTCGATGGTAGAGGGGGGCACCCAGCTGAGGATGAGCTGGAAGGATCATCAATAGCCTGCACCCAGCCGGTCAGCATCCGCAGGAGGAACTGAGACAGAGCGGAGATGTAGGAAACAAGATGCGAGACAAGCAGTGCGGAGAGTAATTGTCATGTAATTGTCTGCGTTCAAGTCCACCTCTCACCTCTTGTCGTAGTGAGACCAGGCCTGGGTCCATGTCTCCACTGGGCATCAGTTGGATTGTCGTCAGATCTCTGAAGAACGCATTCTTACCCTGGAACAAATATGTTCATTCAATAACAACAACTCTATTTTAAGGTCATGGATGACATATTCAATCAAGTATTAATTCAATGTGGTCTGCAAACATATAGCAAGATGTACAATATTTAGACAGGGGGACAAAAAATTGATCATTTTATTGTGTGACGTTGACCCTGAAGGCTGGCTGGATTGTGTTGTGTTGTGTTTAAAGGGATCAAGTATCAATCCTGTATCCCTGAGTGTATAAAAATCTTTGGTGGACCTCAGTAGGTGTACCTTCAGACAAAAGTGTGTGTGTGTGTGTGTGTGTGTATGCTTGTGCTGTTTTCTCACCTTGCTGTCAAACAGGCTGAGTGGTTTGACCTTCAGACTGAAGGTCATAGTAGCATGTAGCAGGGAGGCTAACAGGCAGTGGTGTTGGACCAGGGGGTAGTGGACGCCTCTCTGCTCCAGGGCCAGTTCAGCTATGGAGGCGGGGCCCTCTGCTCCACACCACACCTCCTCCACAGACAGCTCCGGGGCAGACACATCCTCCACCGCCGAGTCCGACTGCATGAAAACAGAACAGGAGAGATGGTGAGAGGAGGGGGCTGTGCACTTGTAAAGAAGAGGTGGCTCGTTCACATTGTATTCTAAACTCTTTAGTTTGTAGTTCACACAGTCAATTGAGTGCATGCACAAATTTTAAAAGTTCCCTCCAGTCAAGAATGTGTTTTTGCTCACTGCCGCTTCAGCTGGATGCCTGAGCTTCACTAAGCAGAGCCATGTATGTACAGTTTGACACTGGAAGGCTGTTTTCACATTCATCTGCTGAAAAAAAGTTTCTTTTTGCTCACCTTAAATTTCAGTTTAACAAGAGTACACATTAGATGGTTCTGAGACTTCACACTAGTTCACATGCCAATCACAAAATGGACTTTTCAGTAAACCAGGAGAAATCTTGTGTTCAGAAGGGATATTTTTAAAAATGAGCAATATTTGCACATTTATAGGTTCTGCAGAAGGAGCAGATACAAATCTCAGACAAAACCTCATATTTATCATGTCTGGAGAGGATCTTCAAGTAAGCTAGCTGGCTAGTAAATTAAATACACACCAAGTATAGGTGAGGTTTAGTATTGGTAGTGATGATATCGTAAGTGGTGTGTTAGTAGCAGTGGGAGTACATTAGTAGCAGTAATTGAACTAAAAAAAACAACAACTGGCACATCAATTGCAATGACAATGTTAATGACAGTTATATCTTAGGTACCAACTACAAGCTTTAGTTTAAAAACTGACACACACACATACACAAACATATATATACATATATATATATATATATATCATTAACAAATCTAATTTCCTTTTATTGCAAATTGATAAGGCCAACACACTTCCTAATGCATTCTAAATAAAAAGCTTAAAAACTTTTCCATTCCATTTCAAGTTCAAAAGAAAAAACCCAGCAAAGAATAGATTGCGTTGGCCACACTTCACTGACCATGCTCTATGCTGGATTTATGCAGGGCATTGGCCATTCTCCATGCTTCTTTCTGGAATTGTTTTACTTACATAGTAATTTATAAAAGACAAAGGGCACTGATTCTTAACCAATACTCCAGTCACCTCCATAAGGATCTGCAGCAGCTGGACACAGCAGCCCAGGAAAGACGTCACAGCTTTGTCTCCCATCCCGACATCCTGCACACCAACACGCATGTCCTTAATGTACTGCTATGCAGCTTTATACAGTTACTGCAATACTTTACATCTGAAATAATCTTATTAAGGGAGCAGCGCAAATCTGTCAAATGTCAAAACTGGCATCATATATTTTAATGTAGGATCAATTTTAGAATCTGTACAGAAACACATACTTACTCGTCTACATAAGCGATCTTTGGGTGCTTTCCCCACCTAGGAAAAACAAGTGTAAACATTTTATATAATGCCTCTCAGACTCAGCAACACCTTCCCACATACACAGACATACAGGATACTGCATGTGCATGACTTACCTTCTCCATGAGGAAGGCTGCTGCTGAGAATCGTTTGACAATGAACGTACTCCACATCATTGCAGAAATACCTGTGAGGAAGATTAAGTAAAATCCACTGACACAATAATAAACTATCACCTTAGGAAGGTAAAGTCATTTGTGAACATGTAAAAAAGCCACTGAGCCACTAACCCAGCTGGATATGTGGACTGGAGACCAACTTCAAATGTTCCACAGCCCAACACAGGTATCGACCCTCCTAGGAAGTGAAGCAGGTGTGAGCCAGATTTAACAAGTAGTAATAATATACACCAATTAACAGAAATAATAATCCAACAGTGATATAAAATTGATTTTTAAGAATGGCTGTTGTACTTCAATAATCACAAAAAGTCCATATGTTAGTTCATTTAATGGACAATATTTGTTGGTGTGTATGTATGTGCACCTCTGGGTCCTTGTTCCACTGCACTACATACTCCCAACAGCAATGGGCAAAGAGCAGGTCAGGTGACAGCGAGTGTGGGAACCGCTGGCACACTGCCACCAACAGCTCTGGAAAAAAAATGTAGACAGTGTTTGAATTAGATGTGACTAATAGCATGTACTGTTCAGTCATTACATCACTCAAGTATGTCCGTGCGAATTAACAAATGTTATTAACAAGATAAACAGTTAAAGCAGTAAAAGCTGTTTAACGTGAGAGCTAATGTGTCATTTAATTAGTTTGTCAGACGGCAACATTTTGACCCGTTTCTGTCCAGACTCCATTCCAGCTGCCAGATGTTTCTTGGTCCTGACCTGCTGTCCTGTCTGTGTCCTCTTGGCTCTGCTGCTTCTCATCATTTCCTTCTCCTCCTGCCTTCTGCTCTACTTTGTCATCTGCTTCTTTGTCTTCTCTCTTTTGGAGAATTTCCTTCAGTCGTTCAGGAGCCAAGCTGTGCCTGAACACCCACTTGGAGACGCTGTCGGCAATGCCACCTTTACAGGTAGATGTGAAAAGAAAACAATAAAAATGTAAGAGAATGTGTCTGATGCAGCCACAAACAGAATATGGATACCAAACAAAGAAGAAAAAAACTGAATGAACAAAAGGGAAGTGAAGGACTCTCAGCTCATTTAGAAAGAAATCATCAGAAAATAGACAGCAAGACAGCACAAATAAGACAGAGAAGCCGCACCCCTAGGTGTCCCCCATTTTTTGTTTTCACTCAAATTAGCAGTAATAACAATTAAAGGAAATACTGTTGATATTTCCATTTCATTTAAACAATACTACAATTCAGAATTCAAGGATTCGGGATAGACTGATGTCTCTTTTTTCCACTGAATTTTTGTGAGAGGCCGCTGCATCTATTTATGTGTTTTTCTTGCTAAACCAATGGATGCAGTGTATTTGCAAGTTAGCAGGTAAAATCACAGCATCACAGTTGTATTTAGTTACATTTGTGTGCAAAGAACTTTCATAATGCCCTTGCAACATAGTAAATCACATCTTAACAGCATCATATCAGCATAACAATATAACAGTACAAAAACAGCACAGTCAGAAAGAAATCAAGTCATTGAGTCATGACTCAGGAAAAAACCATGCAATGCACCACAGGAGGGCATTGCACCCCAAAGCTTGGTGATGGACCTAAGAAGCAGACAGTTAAGCTAACAAGAAAGTAAGACAGTATGAAACACTCCTGAGCACATTTTAGCCTACCAGTGCCTCCCTCCAACAGCGTTTTGATGGAGCACTGTGCTGCAGCCCCCCCTGCTGCTCCCTGAGGAGGCGGCACCAGCAGCAGAGTCTGCAGCACCAGCACATCCTCCAGCTGGCGAACACACACCACCCACTGCTCCAGCTCCAGGGACACGGCCTCCCACTCTGACTGCAACTGTCACACACAAACACATAAAGCAGACCAAGTTGTGAATGTGGTTTTAAGGGTTGACAATATTAAGCCTAGTAGAGGGAAACACTTATTGTAAGAGTGTTGAATAATTTTATTAAAGGGGGTGCTTTTCTAGTTTTGCTTGATGAGGACACTCATGTACATGTGTGTGTTTAAGAGACTTCTCTAACCTTACTGTCAGCATGGCTGGTGATGCTAGCCTTAGCGGCACGGTGAGCAACAAAAGCAGCCAGCAGAGCTGCAGCAGCATTGTGGGACTGGATACATGTGGAGCGAACTTGCTGCCACCAGGGAGAGACAGACTGTGGGTCCCATGACTCCTCAACTGCACCTGAGGAGAAGAAGAAGAAGATGTAACTCTCTTCTCATCCTTTTTTAGTGACTGTCATTGGTTGAGATTAATTGTAACCAAAACCAAGCTGAGACTTGATGTGTCACACACTTAAAAGTTACGTAGGCTAGTGGACACAAGAGAAGAATACATACCTTTCATGTTGCTGAGGGCAATGAGTAGTGTGTGTAGGTTTCTAACAGTTTCCTCTGATTTCTGTAGAACTTCCTTCTCCCTTTGCAACCACACGTTCAGCAGCAAAGACTTAAGTGTGAAACAGGAAGTGTGAAAATTAAATATTGGAGAAAAAACATTGATTTAGAATGGTCGTTCTGCGAAACAAAAACAGAAAATGTGTTCTGAGTTGCAGCCATTCCCATTCTTTTACATGTGTGTTTTTATTGGGGCAACATCTACAGCTGTGGACAATGTGCACATCCTGAAAAACTGAGGGCAAGGTGAAGATGCGTGGTCCATAGATTTCTAATTATAAGATAACAAAAACGTTGTTTTACTACATTTGACTTTTTTCCTCTAGACATTTTCATCTATTAACCCTGACCACACTGTGGCAGAAAGGGGGAAAGAGTTGCATAATCCTTTACAACCCAAGAGGAAACGAAAGCGAGGAAGGTGAGGAAATAAATGACACACACTGTGAATGGAGAACAGAGAGAGGGGTGACAGTGACAAAAGGAGAAGATAACTAACAGTCTTAATCCAGTTTCTGAAGTGAGAAATACAGCTACTCCCCAGAGAGGGGTTTGGATGGAAGCTGGTCTATCCTCTCTGCTTGGATGTAACCGTTCCTTGTCTGGGTTGGATCTCCAGAAAGTTAAGATAAGTGATAAATCTCCTTGCCTGTAACTCTCCCAGCTTCTCATACTTCTCAGCCAAATTCAGCCCACTATATTGTCTAACCCTTCACATGGATTCACACACACACACAACTCACACCAGTCTCGCAAACTGAAAATATTTAGTGGGACGTTTTAGTTTGCATTGGAACTCCAATTGGGTAAAATGGACTACCCGAAGAGTTGGGAGTATGAGTTTCTACAACCATTATTTGATTTGATTTGAAATTATTTGGATTATTATTTGGATTCTGTACATTCTATTAATGAATTTGTTCTCATTTTATCCAGTTGTATACTTTTGTAGCAAGGTTAATAAGCTATATGGGTTATCAGTATTAAATACTTATGTCTACTTCTTTAAGTGACAGGATTGGGATTTTGACAATTCTCCTATCTGGTGCTTAACTCTTACTTTGATTGAATACTTCATACAACTATGTTGCAACACTTTTTTTTGTTTGTTTTTTACCTCTATTAGCAAAACCCTTTCCATCAATCAGTCTTTTCCTCCAGCTTACCAGTAGCTGCTGTGGACTGATGCCAGCTTGCTGTAGTGTGTCACAGACTTTATGGAGTGGGCTTTTTCCACACAGACAACCCCAGAACAGAAAGTTCCCTGTAAAGACACACAAGAGCAAAGTCCTCAGTCTGGATTTGTGTAGTGTGCTCACTCCATGTCTGATGTCACTGATATTTCTGTATATTAAAGGTTATTTTGTGTTTTGTTTCTCCTCCACAACCCACTGCTTGGCTTGTGTAAATTCTCCCTGTGCCATTTTTACACCTGCCCTATGTGATACACATACACCACATGTGTCTGGCACAGAGTGCATCACATCTGTACCTGGAAAACTGGTGCAATCTGCCCCACAGTGACTTCTACATGTTTTCATTGCATGTGACAACAACTTAATCAAGAGGAATGAACATCATATGTATGAGTATACCTTGTCTATAATCAGTTGAGTAGTGTGTGCATTGTCATTTCAACACAACCTCAGTATGGGATAAAAATGTTGTGTGGTGTGAGCAGCACAGCATCTCTGAATTTTGTAAATCAGCAATAAAATCACACCGGTGTGACACAAACACTACCAGCATCTCACTGTCAAATGAAATTCTGTCCTATTTATACTTTGGTATCACAATTAATGTACAAAATTGTATATATAACATTCATTTTGACTGTGTCATGGTAGAGTGACACAATCAAAATTAATGCACTTGCCGGGCACTTTGCCCTTAAAGGGATGCACATGGTCAGCAACAATACTTAGATAGACTGTGGTCTTCAAACCATGATTGATTGGTATTAAAGGCTTTAAAGTATGCCAAGAAAACATTCCCTATACCATTATACTATCACCATATGTGATGGTATAATTTGATTCATCAGACCAGGCTACATTTTTCCAGTCTTCAACTGTCCAGTTTCAGTGAGCCTGTTTCCACTGCAGCCTCAGATTTCTGCTCTTAGCTGACAGGAGTGCAACCCACTCTGTTGTTGTAGTGTGGTTGGTGTGTGTATCTATCAGGTTAACTGGGTAAAAGTCAAGACATAGAATGTGCATACTTATGCAACCGTACCTAGTTGGTTCCATTCTGTTTCAGACCTGCGGATCACCTTCAACTCCCCGCTCTCTGTGCATTCCATCTGGGAGAGAAAGGCTTGGGGAGGCAGAGGTGAGTCAGGCGAGTCCTGGGCAAAAGAAACACTGGGTCTTGGAGTGAACTGGGCGTAGCGTTGCAAGGTGGGGCCAACCCGGGACAAGTCATCCTTAATGCCTTCTAGGGAGTCCTGCTGGGTGGAGAGAAAATATTAACTGGAGCAAAACTACAGTTGCTTATCATAGAATTAGGAGGAATAGGTTGACCACCAATACACACCATCACACACCACACCATCACTGACCCAATTACTAAATTTACCACAAACCACAAAGTTTAGTTAGCTTATGTTACATTATGTTGTATTACAGTTACTATGAGTGCCACTAACAAAGTGTGCACGCCAGTGTGTTTGTATGTCTGCTCACATCTTCAGAGCAGGCCTCCGTGCCTGCAGCAGAGTGCAGCTGCTGGATGTCATTGTAGAGCTGAAGCAGTTTCAGCTGTGAAGAGCAGAGCTGGAGTAAGTCTGTATCCACCTCCTCAGGGTCTGTGATGCAGGAAAAAACCACCATAAATACAGAGACAAAGCCTGTTATAAATGTATGATACATAGTATAAATCAAGAATTCTCTCCAAAAACACAGAATGTTTTAACATTTCAGGCATTTAGCTGAGCAAATAAGTTGTAATATTATATGTTAGAAAAATCTCAACAATATGTCTTCTCTTACCAATGAACTGATACTTACCCTGTTGCTTCAGAGTGTCATACAAGGTGCATGTGATGTTCGTAAGACAAGAGACAGGAGCATTCTTATTTGCCAGCAGAGACTCCAAAGCCTTAAAGGAAATACCAAGGCTGCAGTTAGAATTTTGACTGCTGAACACACTATACACATCCGTTAGTGTGTGTGAAGGCATTTGTACTGATCATTAGTCATACCTGCTTCTTAATGGCAGGGTGTTTAATATCCAGCAGCACACTTTTGGCTTCGCTCTCCAAAATATCTATGAAGAAAAGGTGAGTAAACACAGAGGGAGAAAAATGTAACCCTCTTTCATCTAATACAGTTATATCTATTTCTACAGTCAGCTTTCACTCCTGTATTCCTTACCAGGCTCCACCTCTCTGCTCCTTAGTAAAGTAGTCAGTCTCTTTAACAGGTGCATATCTTTGGCTCGCTCACTCTTCTTGTCACTGAAATGGACAGGACACAGAAAGATGGGGTTCGGATGGATTGTTGGCAGTGAATTTTCTTAAGAACAAGAAACACTAATTGAAGTGTCTGTGGAGATTCTCAGTCAGATGTGGATTGGGAATACTTTTATAGCAAAACATAGATTTGTAATGTATGTGTGTTTCTCTGTTTGTGTACCAACCTAAGGGCCAGGTGAAATGGGATGTTCACTGTTCTCAGTGCTCCTGTGATGGGATCCAGCAGACACACCTGCTGGGTGTGGAGCTGCCAGCCCTGACTGGTCACACTATTCACACCCATCAGACGGTAACCAGCATACAGCAACCTAGAAGCACACACACACACCAGATGATATTTAATGCATAGTTTATAGTGTGCTGTTTGTCTACACTAGTGCCTGAGTGTACATTTTAAGTTTGTGATGCCTCTGACACTAAGAAACAGATGTGAGAAAAAGTTACATTTGGAAAGTGCATTGTAGATACCTGCAGTGTTTACCCACGGTGAAAGCTCCAACTCGGGGCCCCTGCTGCATGGCCCATATCTCCAAAATTCCCCTGCGGGGAGCATAGATGACCAGGAATAGAGCGTGCCGTCTGGGGAGGGAAGCAGAGGGGGAGAACTCCCGGTCACCCCGCTCCTCTGGAACCTGCAGCCAACCCAGCTGAGCATCTCGGTAACCTGCAGTTTAGTTCAATTAATGAATAGTTATCTTTAGATGACAGGGACACACTGAACAGTGTTCAAGCTGAGAGCATGGCTTAACATCCTTTAAAGAAGGAACAGATGTTTGAAAATTTGATAGACAGCATATGAGGGTTCAGTATTTTATGCTTTTAGCACATGAGTACTGACAAAAAGTCAGCGACAATCCAAAGGGAAGGTACAACAGATATGAAAGATCTACCTTCTTGGCACAGCTCCATGCCTTACCTAGTCAGTTCTTTACAGAAATCCCTTTACAAAACCTCTATATTTTTCATTTCATAGTCCTTTTAACTATACTTTCCCCTCACCTTTCCACATGCGGATGGTGATGCCCCTGGCCAGGTCCAGCAGTGTGACTCGACCAAAGTCATCTGTAACTCCAGCCAGTATGTTACAGGGGGACAGGCAGATGGACTCTCCGTGGCGACGCGAATCTGGCAGACCAAATCTGGAAGAGAGAGGTAAGGTTTAAGAGGAAGGACAAGGCGAGGGAAATTTCATGTTGCCTGTATCAATACGGTACAATATATGGCCGCTGTATTAATGTTGAGATATCATGATTGGTACCGGATTCCTAAGGGCGTTGCAGGCTCCACCTTGGGCTTCTGTTTCTGAACAGCCTCCTCTTCATGCTTGTTCTTGTTCCAACCTAGCCAGCCACTGAGAAGGACACAGAGAAAGTGAACAAGAGACAAATAAGATGCTGAGTTTGAGGCACTGAGAAGAGAACAGGCTGTAATTCAGATTATTGATTGGGCTGCTTTGTGCTGTGTAGCAATAGAACACTCAACAGTGCAACATTCAGTCTCTGTGTGTGTGTCTGACAGGAATTTAGCGCACACACAGGCACACAGAAACACTGGACAACCCTATTTGTCTTTTGAACAATGCACCACAGAGATTGAGATTTGGTTGTTAAGAGCTGTCCTGCTCCATTACTCATTCACTTAACCTTGTTTCTTTGACTACTATTGTATTATTGGTTTTAATGGCTTCAAGACTATGATTTAGAAAAAGTGTCATTCTTGCTTACACACAGACAGAAGCTTGGTTTTACAGATACACACAGACACAGACACACACACGCTCATGCACACACAGACATACCTGGCAGCACTGAAGAGGGCCGAGGTGAGTTTACTAGCCACAGCCAGAGCCACATGAGAGAGAAGAGGCTGGGAGCTCCCCTGCAAACAGACAGAGAGACTCATGCAACAGCCACATTTATTCAAAGTCCTAAAAAACTCTTTCACACACTCAGGGTATGTCTTGCACTGTCTCTTACAGGACCTTTGTACATAATGTAATTTGAACGTCAGCATGACACACATACCTCTACAGCATAGTAAAAGCCTGTGTAAGGCCCTCCTCCTACAGTGATATACTGGCTCATGGCAGGGGGGCTGCCCTTGACTGAAGCATTAAAGCCCCCCAGGATAGATGCATTCTTCATCTGGTCAAACACACACAGCGTCATAACGCCTAAGAGGAGGAAGACGGACAAACAGACAGAGAGAGTGGGTGGACAGTAAAAGGGTGAACAGAGCTGTGGGAAAATCAAATTATATTATTGACAGTCAATCATTCCTTCAATTTTAAATTTAAAGTGACAGAATCATCCTAGCATATGACAAATCTACAGTGAAATTTTATTTTATCTTCATTATAATGAACGCAGAATGAAAAACAAATCTTGTTTGCTGCTTCTCCATGGAGATTTTGTTGTGAAAACACTGTGACTTTAGTGAGAAAGTGATAGCTGCAATGTAAAATGCTGTAATCCCAATTCACAATCACCTCAAATCACTGCAACCTTAGGGTGGAGTTGTAAATTAAAAGGGAATAAGTCATGACAGCCAGTCAATTTATCAGTCAGTCAATCACAAACATGAACAAAAATCAATTACCATTTCAGAAACAGTCTCTTACCCACACTGCTGTGGTCCACAATGGTGTCCATGTCCTGCAGACCCCACTTCTTATAGGCCAGGGGAGGAGGCTGGATCACATCACTACCTGCTGCTGCAGCTGGATAAACAAGGATGCAAAGAGCAGTTGATGTTGACATAAAAAGCAACAACTTCAATAAAAGAGAGCATTACCAAATTTGTTCTAAGGGTTTTCATTATCTATTGGTTGCTTTCAGTTAGTAAGTATGACTTGTATTTAGCTCAATTTAAATCTATAGCACTGTTCCTTTATAGTAAGACTGCGTTCAGCCACAAAGCACTTAATGTAGATGCACACATACTCACAAACACACATATACACACAGGGAGTACTACAAGAGATTCAAAGAAATCTTGCTGGTTACTAATCCTCTAGAGGCTGTATAAGGGAGTGCATGTGTGTGAGATGGTAGTAGTTCAGTGTGAGGCAGTGCATGTCTCCTTAGTACCTGAATGCTTTGTGGCAACCACTATCCACCCAGCCAGCAAGTGAAAAAAAATCTGTTAACACACACTGCAAGAATACTGTAACATTTAAAACTAGAACCCTGCATCTCTTATCCCATGATGGATACACACAAGCATATACACACTAATACACCCTGGTGTATGCACACACACACATTACCTCTTGCCACTTGGTTTCTGCAGGCACGCAGAGACTGAAAGAGGCTGAAACCATCAATGGTGACCAGAGCAGCAGGGTAGAGAGGATGCTCAACTCCTCATGCTGTGGAGGTATAAAATCATACAACTCACACCAGCCGTGGAACTGGGATAAGTTGAAAGCTCCAGAAAAAGTAGTAAATGAACCTTGAGTGTAGAATATTTTATCACACATAATTTAAGAGTTAATCTCCACACTAGTTTAACATACCAAAAATGGTGGAGTGGAAACAGGTAACCTGGGTCTGTCCAAAGGTAACAAAATGACCTACCAGCACATTGTACAAAAATCAAACAAACAAACAAAAAACTAAGTGTAAAAGTGCCAAAACAATACAATTTATGGCCCACACTATTTCAAGGTCCAAACTCCTGTCCCCACCATGGCTGGCAGTGATAGCTTCACTTACCATACAGGTTTGAGAATGGTATCAAGCTTCTCATCTAACTCTCTCTAATACAGCAAATAAGCCTATTTTCTAAAATGCCAAACTATTCCTTTAAAATCAAAACAAATTTCTCATACACAGTTCTGACAGCAGTGTCCAGTGTGTACATTACCTGCTCACTTACTCCTGGATGACGAGGGATCTCATATGTGCGACACTTGAGTCTCAATACAGGATCCTCGTGCAGCAGCTGAGCCAGGAGCAGAACCCCATTCTGATGAGACACAATCAGTTTGACATTAGATACTTTCAGTCTTGCCTCCCTATAATGAATAGTCCTATGGATCCTTTTTCTGTTGACTAACAGAATAGGTCACTTGTCACACAGGCTACGATAACAGTGTTGTACAAAAAGGAGAGATAAAATTGTACTGTAGAGTGATGAGGTACCTCTGTGTAGAAGCGAACATAGCCAGAGGTGAAACCCACTACTACACATGTCCAGTCAGGCCGCCCTGTGGAGCTCCTAGAAATGCACACACAAACATTCACGGTTTAAATGAACCATAATATATACATGCAAGCATTTGGCTCTTCCACAGGCATCTCCTCTATCACCCACATTAAGAATGTGTTACCTCTTTTGGCTTGCCAGGGGGATACAGATGGAGCTGCTCACACACTCTCTGGAGAGAGAAAGCATACACATTGGAAGGTGTAATGTCTGCATGACTGAGCTCGCTTCACTGTCTCCCAAGATTGCTGCACTCAGTCATTATCAAACAGCTATCTCTTTTCAGTGTGATCTAGTCTATAGTTTTCCTTGTCATTCTAAACTTCACTTTCCTTCCTGCCTGTAAGATTCTTTTATTTTGCCCTCCAATGTAGTATCATCTTCCTTTTTAACTTGCCCTTAGCTATGCTGCTTACCATCCCATATTAAATGATAATAAATTAATTAATTAATACATTTTTTTCTCACCCTTCCTCAGTGCTGAGGGTTCCTGTCCAAGACACAGCCAGAGTCATCTCCTCTCTGCCACTGTCATCTGTGCGCCACTTAGCTGTAAGAATCAATGAACATACACAGCAATATATGACTCCACTGTGTACTTACAGATAAAGATGAGTGTGTAAATGTTGTGTTTGAATATCTGACCTGAGAGAAAGACCGCCTTGTGTTCACGGGCCACCACCAGCAGATCGGAGCAGGGCGACAGGGACACAACGCAGTCCTGCAGCCAGGGTCCACTCTTCCCTGTGGTCTCTTCCTCCGCCTGGAGAGAAAAGAGAAGGGTCAGAAGGAAGTAAATTTTACTTTAAATCTAGATACAATGCTAGAGAAAACCCCAATACAACACAACAGGTCAGTATCAAGTATCGGAGAAGTATTTGTGGCTTTTGTTTTTGACAATTTATCTAGGGAATTCCAATTCTATCCAATCCTAATCCCCTGTACCTCTGCTAACCCTGCTCCTTAACCATGGCCTGAGCAGGGTACCTCCTCTGGTGCAGTTAACAGGACGTTCTTTAAGAATAATTTAACTATTCAACTAATGGTAGTGATTCAAATAAATGAATTCATGAATAACTTTGCTTACAAAATATATTGTAATTATGGAGAAAGTGGGCAATATTTACTTCCTGCTGAGTACTGTAGGGAAAAACTCAAAATATGTGAATACAGAAAAAAACTACAGAAAAACAGACCACTGTGGCAGAAGTGGCCTCCTCCTCTTTGTTGTCGCCACTATCCCATGCTGACTCCCAGTCAGATGTGTCCCAAGACAACTCATTATCTGTTGAGGAAAAAGTGAACAAACAGGGAAATCCAATAAAAACTGGGTTTAGTTTGTGAAGTCACGCTGACAGTACATGTGCAGTCATTTGGACAAGTAGTCTATCTCGCTTTGCTGAAGTCTCGCTTTCCTAGGGATCACATTACTACATGAAGTCAAATATTGGGAAAACTTGTGGTCAGATTGTTTTTTTAATAAGTCCACCACCTGCTGAAAGATTAACACTTCTGGTACTGGCTGTCAAACAGCAAACACAACAGTGAGCAACTAATTTAACTGTCCTAGAGGGGTGTGAAATTAAAGGCTAAAGTCACAGTAGCTTGGTAAATGGAAGTGCAAACCAAGAGACGAAGGGCTGACAAAGGTTCAGCTAAAGGGAGACAGCCTAAAAATATTCAAGAGTGGGTGGGAGGCAAAGTAACAGAGCAAGTAGCAAAATCCAGGACAAAATCCTGTTGCCATGGACATTTATGAAGCATTAGTCACTTTGTCTTGGTGCAGTGTGCATGGGGATCAGTGTCACTGTGCTGAAAGACTGTCATGACACATTCTCTACATCTACATGCATCAGTATTAAACTGTGTGTAGAGTACAACAAGGTCAAGTGTCCTTTCTGTGTATGTCTGTTCTATTTTGTTGTACATCCTGCAGTAATGTGCTCAGGCGCCTCGTGTGGGATGACTCATAGCAAAAAGGGCAGGCTGATTTCTCCCTTTACCCTCTCTGTAACTTGCTGGTGTTGCAGAGCACAGCTGAAGCTCCATCATCCACAACAGCCTCACTATTAAATAATTCTCCTTTATTATTATGGTCACGTTACCAAAAAAAAACAAAAACGCTTATTTTACATTATATATTATACTATGTTATATTATAACAAGATTTATTTAAGGTATCTCTTAAATATCCATAAATTAGCTTTGTACCGCATAAAAACTGTTCCACATTAAGAGGACGGTTCCCAAATGTAACCTGAAAGCAAAAATTCAAAAATGATGTTTGTTCCCGATGAAACGACCCCCACCAATTCTTGCTACCTTTATCCACCCGTTCTATACTGTTATTTGGCTATGTGCATGGACCACAGGTTAATTAGCAACTGTTGTATTAAAACTAAATTGCGCTACGTAGTTCCAGAGGTAGCCTGCCGAACTGCTGTGACTTCAGTTAACAGTTTGTGAGTATGTTGTAGTAGCATTCTGCAGACATGTATCTGTCTAGTTTATCAAGCCTTGGTACCTGATTGAGTCTTCTCCTCCACTGGCTCGGTTTTCTGGCTGTTGAACAAGAAGTCCCGGACCGTTTTGAGCTCTTGGAGCCGACAAAACTCCAATAAGCTGCAGGACATCTCTCTCCCGTCCCGTCAGGACCCAAGTAGACAGGGAATCAGCCAGTTAGCCTGCTTGCTAACAGTTCAGTTGTGAGATAAACGTCGCTGAGCAGCAACGTTTGCAAGTCCTACTAACGCGTTAACTTCGTGACAGCTTATTTACAAAGACAATATCTCTTTCTTGTCTCAAACTATCCCCTACAGAAATAATAATACAAGTCTGGTGTTCTTATTTTTCCCAATATTTGCAGTTCCCACCCTAGTCCTGATGCGTTGATGACACATCGTTAGCATAATAACACTTTGTTCGCTTCCGGGTTAAAACTGAGTCGAAAATTTCAAAATAAAAGCGGAGTGAGATGTATTTGTTTGCAAATGAGAACTAAAATGCTATGGCAGAATGACGTAGAATAATATTGAAAATTATATTCAATATATGGAACCAAAAGTGTGAAACCAAAACAATTTTATTGGTATTTGTGAAAGTGAATTGGTATTGTAAATTGTAAATTTCCCCGTTGTGGGACAAATAAAGGAGTATCTTATCTTATTTTATGATTTTCCAGCAGAGGGCGGTAGAAGAACATTTCGTAGGGTAACAGCTGGTTCTTGTGCCTCTTCTTCAGCTCTCACTTATATTTTTTTTCCACCATTGTTCACCTTCAGTTGACTGTACTCACACCAGAACATAATGGTATGTTTTTCCATTGTAGTTTGTGCAGTTTGGTGGTGTCTTGTGAGGTTTGCTTTGTTTTTTCAAATAACTCATTTCTCAGGCCTGCGCATTTCACTCATGTAAACTTGTAAAGGTTAAGTATGGTTACAAAATGACTATTCATATCCTCTTTTTTAGGAAATTTGATACTTAACTGTATTGGTTTGTGGTATTTACCTTGGAGTTTGGTCACTGTTGTGTTTTAAGTCTTGTTCTTTACATTCTGGTCTTTTGCTTTCTGAAAAAAATCTGAGATTTACAAGCAATCTTTTAGACACAGTAGCTGGATATTGCACTGGAACTATCTGAATATAATGTCATGTTTGACCAAAAAGTAAGCTATACTGCCAACAGAGGGTGTTTTAGGGGAGATTTTTCCTTTAAATGATGTGATCCTAAATACTGGCTAACTGACTGTATTAAACAGGTGATACCCTGTTTAACACTGTCTGGTTGCCCTACACAGAGTAGGCAGTTCATTACAGTACTTTATTCTATGAAATAAAAAGTTCTGTGTAAATGTTTCCAAGGCCAAAACAACAGTTCTTTCAAAGTATTTAGTGATTCTTGGACTTGACCACGCAGAAAGTATCATATTGTCTTGTGAGGTCAAAGGTCAGGGTTACTACTTTCTTTCCACTGTGAACAAAGTGTAGCGCCTGTAGTCAACATGACCAGCTGTTGGCTGCATTGTTCAGGGCGGCACAGTGTCTTTCTTTCCCATCCTTTCCTACACGCTCTTTAAAAAGCAATGGGCATTTTGCCAATGTACTTCCCGCGTCTTCACTAACAATCCCACCTCACTCTCACATACAAAACACACACACAAACTTACAGTACAGTGCGTGCACACATGAACACACAAATACAAACTCACCTTTGGCGGGTGGGGGGGTGCCCAAAAGTTTCCGGTCCGGAAGGCTGGACACAGAAACTCAGGAAATAATTGGGTGTCAGGGAGGTCCTTGGGCCCGCCTCGGTCACATTTCCCCATCCTGGGCCATTGCTTATTGAGCTGTTGTTGCGTCGGCTGTTTTACAGGCCACAGAAACAACTCTCCATCTGGTTCCCCCTCTTCCTTTGTTGACAAGGAAATGAGCTGGCATCATTTTGTCCCAGGATGGACGTGTTGTTGATACACAAAGAGAGATGGCAGTGATTTATTCATACACACTGAATGTTAGTCACTGTTTTAAGACCTTGGTCACTTTGAGGATTGTTTTGTGTCACAGGTTTTTGAACTAAGATGTTCATTTTGATAGCCATTCAAAGAAACAATTGAGCAGCGTCACAGGATCCCATTGAGATTCATATTGTAGAATTAGAATTAACTGAATTAATTTTATTATTTTTATTTTAATGTAAGACCACGATGACCAGTATTCAAGTGCTTTAGTTGCTGTATGCTCTTTTAAGTGTATTTGCCAACCGGTCTTGAACACTGCCTTGCTGTAATCTCTTCACAAGTACACTCTATATCTGGGAAACACAAACTTCGAAGGACGTAGTGCAGTGTGAAAGAGGGAGGCCGTCATGCTGGTTGGCTTCAGGACTCCTTGCATAATCAAACTTTTAAACTTAACCAAGGAAGAGATTAGAGGCTTGAGAAATTCACATTTTGTTATACATGAAAAAGTAAAAAAAAAAAAAAAAAAAAAAAAAACATATCAAAGACATTTTTGCCTTTTCTCACATTAAAAGGCAAGATAATGTGTTACCTTTAGCCCATGATGGCTGGTTGTGTTATGTCATTCAACATATCAGTGTAAAAATTTCAGCAGCTCATCACACCGAGGGTTCATTTTCCAATCTGCTTTTAGATGTAGTGGAAATCATTGTCCTTTTGCATTTTTACACGTACACATTGTTGATTTATTCTAGTTAACATTACTGCTGTCCATAACTGCATATCATAAAACTAAATCAAGGTCAAAAGGAAACTTCCCCAGAATTCAGTATCATGATTCTTTGAAACTGAAAAGCTTGCACAACAATAGTTTTAAGACCCAATTTTTAAAATGCATCTTACAAAATGTTTTATCTGTTGCAATCAGCAAATGTTAATTTTTGAAGTTCTGTATAACTTTATAAATAGCTTTAAGACAGTAATACAGATCCAAAGGTCAGACAGTCTTAACTGTGTTCACTCTTTTATGACAAATAAAATATGTTCTCTGAACTCTGCAGTGGAAGCTCCTCTGTAATAACAATATGTAACCAGTTAATGTTTCTGTTAAAATCACCTCTAAGAGTTTCAGCGTTTAGTGTTTTTTTGGTGCACGTTTCCAGGTCTTATCAGTAAAGTAAAGTCAGCAAATTGAGGGAAGGCATGTTATATCAGAAGAACTTATCCACATCTAATCTTGCTCTCCCAACCATACGATAGCATTGCTGCTGAAGTTAAGGTAAAATCTATGAAGTATAAATTTTGTAAAAATGAAGATGTGAGACTCTCTGATCCTCTTTCACCTGTGGTTTTTACAAAATGAGCATGAGGACATTCACAATCATGAAACAAGTATATCTACTGCAGCTCTCTTTGTGAGCTGACCAACAGATAACACTGGCTCTGAATCATTCCTTTGATTCTCCTCACAGAGAGAGACTAGTCAAAGACCAAATGCCAATTTTCACTGTCCTGTGGCATCTCTCAAATTGTGGTTATTTTGATGACAAGAAAGACATTCATATGGTAATACATATATCTTTGTTGATGAGACCAGCCTTAGATGATCCCTTACCCATAATTGCACTATGATGTGTGATTTATTTATTTTTTTTTTTTTTAACTTGACCAAATTTCTGTGGCTGCAGTTCTGTTAGTGAAGTTCTTCTGTGGTTAATTAAAACTTTCAAAGGATCATGTTTCCTAAAGTCAAAAAGGGCAGAGCTTTTGAAATCTGTTGCCATAATTTAATGGCCCCAAGAATGTATTTTCTTAATCAACTTCTTGTTATAAGTTATGGGTTCCCACATAAATATAAATTATTTCTGAATCTGATTACAGTTGGTGATTTGTTTATTTCTGAGTTTTTAGTGTTAAATTAATATGATTTTTTTTTTTTCAGAACATCAACTTTGCTTCTTTTTTGTTGTGGAGTTCTCATTTTATTAATTTTTTTTTTATTTAAAAAAAATGTGAGAACAAAGTTTTCAGGAGCTTTAAGAGGTGATTTCTTTAAAATGTGTGTCCTGAAGAATTTCAATTATTTTAATACAAATATACTGAAATTTCCAATTTAATTGCTAATTTTGGGTGGTGCATACTCTAAAGGAAAAAAAAGTTTACTTTGGTGGAATGTAACAACAATGCAATTCATCTTTACATAAGGGATCAAACTTAGGAGTGAGGAACTTGAAGACAAAAAAGGGGCTGGATTTATGTTGCGCCTGGAATCCCACAGAAACAGGACACAGTCTGGTTTCCACCAGGCTCAGCACATTTTCAAAGTGAGCCCTGTCTTTAGTTTGGTTCAGTAACCATCATCAGTTAAGGCCTCAACATTGAAATTTTATGAGGGCAAAGTTCTATAACACCACCCATTCCAGTTAAACAGAGATGGTAGAAGTCTAGTGTAAAATGTTTTCATTGCAGATTTTTAAACTATGAATCAGTGTTCCATGTGCCATCACACCGAGAGGCAATAATACCATTCAGACATTACAGAAGGTAATAAAAAGTAGCAATGTGTTGCTGCCCAATAAATTTTTTCACTTAAATGCATGTAAAAAAATGAACAGACAGGTGTCTGATGGGAATTCTTCTGCTGAATCCATTCAAGCAGCGGCATTTATTTTTATCCTGTGCCAACAACAGCTGACTGTTGTACACATGCTAATCTCATGTCTTTTTGGCAGATCAGGAAATGTCAACAGCCTGGCTCCATTGGCTCCATGCTTATTATAATCCACCCACATTCCAGTCATTAACTGACAATCTTACATAAACTGCTGAGGTGAATTTCAAGCACAGATAATATGCAGTGATTTGTCCTGTTTTGAGTACAGAATATTTTTCATTATTCAGTTTTCGGTGATGTTATTATGGCCTGGTCAGCTTCCTGTTCTTTTTGTAGTGTGGTTCAGCATGACCTTGAAGTGTGTGTACATAATGAGTAATGCCAGGTGTCACTATGATAACAAGTTAATACAAATATGCAAATTTTACACATGAACTTGTTGACACTGAACAAGGACTACAGTTTCATACAAAACAGTAGGTGTTTTTATTATAGTTCCCTTGCAATCTCAATTAAAATTCAATATAAGTTTGTGCAACAAGATTAAAAAATCTCAATCTCATTAGTGTATGTTGGGAGAAAACACTTACTTGAGGACTGAGATGCACTTGCTTGTATTGCCATTATTATTTTTGGCATTTCCACGCCAAAAGCATATGGAACATTTATTTCGTGGTATTTGTCCTCTGTGGACTATGACTGTCTGTAGAGACATTCATGTCAATCCATCCATTTGTAAAATAGATATTCCTGTCTGGTCTAAAGTGGTGGACTAAATGGCCAACATTATTGCTAGCATTGCTAAAAATTTCAGTCTCAAGTCCAAGCTGAGATAACTGATGACATCAAGGTTTATTTGTCAGAGTTTGGAAGGCTTCCTCCAGAACCACAAAAGCCATACTGTTACTTAACTGCTTACTAGTACTCCACATGACAAACCTCACATGTCAAGTACCCCTTTAATATAATGTAATGATCACAAAAACAAGTTTTATTAAATGTTTATTTTACACGAATATACAGTTTTGTTTGAAATTCATATACAAACTTTGACAAACATGAATAATTTAATCATAAAAAAGACAACTATAACAACTAAACTGGAGTTTTACACAATGGAGCAACATTAAAAAGAAAACTAGGGACAATGGGTTAAACCAGCCTAACCTGTTCTTTGTTAATGATCTAAGGACATGTTTGAAATTCAGTCCAGGCGAGTACCATGGCTGCAGAACAATGCTGCACTAAGACATCCATGAAAACCAGTGAAAATGAGAAAGGAATGGAATACACAAAAGTGATGGCTTTGTGATGAAATACAAAAGAGTGGGAGAAGAGAAAGTAAAACACCCAGAGTGAAAGATTACACCTTTTCAGTGAGGCATTCAACAGATGTTACATTGTACTGTATATCATTTGCTTTGCAATGGTTTTAGGACATTTTCACTTCATAGCAGTCATCCTTAAGGGAAAGTTAGAAGTTAGGATGGTGTGGCCCATGTGTTCACAAAAAACTACATATACATATATATATATATATCTAGAGTATATTATCCAACTTTACTGAATATGGCATGAGGAGACTGGTTTGAAATTCATAGTATCCCCAAATGACACTGCATCACTGCCATTTTACCATTCAAAGTAACACTGTTAAAAGTTTTTGTGTGCAAGTTAACATGTGCAAAAGGCAGTGGGTTAGCAGGATAACTAAGGGCTCTTACAAAAGACTGAAAAGCAATGGACATTATATTTTGGTCCCTCAAGAGTACAGCTGTGTTCACATGAAACAAAAGGGAAATACTATACAATAATTGAGAGCACCAATACTGCTGACTTTGTCTCATGACGAGGACATACGTCAGGAGAGCATTGATCTCTTACAAGTTAACCTTGGCTGCCTGTTATATGCGGTACTTCAGTCATTCAAGTCAGTGTGAGCCCCTAAAGGCAAACAAAACCAGCAAGGCCATGTCCTGAGCAGAGCCATGTTTGTGGCTACTGATGGGCCATCAGCCAACATTTACATGGCAAATGAAATGAAAGGGTGCTAAAGAGACAGAAAGTGAGAGATTGTTGCTGTGAAAGTTTCATTCCCATTACGCACTGCCATGGTAGAGGGCTCAGAAGCCACATATTTGACATCGGACATGCTGCCATCAGTAAAACACAACTGCAAAATATGTGTTGACAAAACCAGTTTGAGTGTATTCTAAGAGGCATCTACATGTCACAATGTGAAGGTTCATTTGCAAAGCTGACTTTTACAGCAGTCCGGGGGGGGGGGCACAACAACAACAACAACAATAAAAAAAAAATCAGTTTAAACCGTCACTTTGGCAGGATACTCAGATTTTGCTATAAATTAATGCTTTTCTACTCTAGGTTTGCTCTCAGTTGGTTCTAGTACTCAGATGTTGTCTATGCATTACTGATGACCTCTAGTGCAGTAGTGCAGTCACAATTCTGTCCCATACAGTCAAAATAAAGAGCAATCTCAGACACACCAAGTTATCAAGGACTTCATAAAATAAACATGAAATACCAAAGAAAAAAATAAGGGTAATTGGCCCATAACCCTTTCTTTATTAACATTTTCTTCAAGGACAAATGTTTGGCTCAGGTTTTAAAAACACAATCTGCAATGGAGTGGACTTTGAACTGTCCTCATTTGGTGGGATTATTTTTTTTTTTATAAAAAGCTACCATGTCCTTCATTTTAATAAATATTATTAAAAACACCAATATGGTGAATATGCCTAAAGAAACGATGTGAAATCAAAGACATTTCCACATATAATTTCTTATCAGTCTATGAGTTGAAAAAAGTACTCATGGAAAATGTGCAGAACAAAATGTACACATTTAAATAAAATGTGTTATATAGTTTCTCAAACCAGGTAAAAGGCAGAAATAGAGCAGATGTTAAATACTCATGGGGTTACATGTCATGCTCTGTAGTCCATGTTCATTAAATTGTTGGAGATCATATGTTCATGAGTTTACAGGAAGCTAAACTCTTAAAACCTGTGAAAAGGTGTGTATTTTCAAGAAAACACTGATTTGAAATTTGATCTTGGCTTTGCAGTCTGACTATCAGACCCCCAAACTGCAATTGGACATCTGATATCCTTTCAAATGGTTCACATTAGAATATATATACTTCAATGCCAACAAGTCAACAACAGATGACCAGGAACGTGTGTTGACCAAACATAGTTGCACACTGCATAATAACTCAAGAGTCAGTATTTTCTTCCTTTGCATATTCCTCTACAAGTTTCTCATAAAAGTGGCTGTGTTCTGAGCAGTCACTAGTGAACACAGACCCAGATTCAGAACTCTGCTCCTCTTTGGAGTTTGTCTCAATGTTTTCATCACATGTAGTAATCGATAGTTTTGCTTTAGAATCATCATCGTCGTCGTCATCCTCCTCTTCCAAGTTATTGCTGAGGAAGTTTTCCTCGTCAATAAAAGTAATGTTTGCATTTTGGAATGTTAGAGGATGGTACTCCTTAGAATCCCATGTCCTTCGACCACCTGGTCCACAGTCCCGCACTCCTCCATTCTCAAGGTCAACGTCCTTGTCAAGTTGGTTCTCATAAATTTGGTCCTGGTCTAGTTCTAGGTCACCCTCTACCTGATCTTCTGTTAGCAGCAAACCATTGTCTGAGCCCAGGAGGTAGTTCTTGGATTTTGAAAATGCAACAGTGACACGGTCACTAAAACTATAGCGTCTCTTTTGGCGTGGTGAACGGTCCAGACTGAGGATGGTGTGCGTATTAAACATTGGAGCATCATTGCAACTTTTGGAACGACCAATTTCATTGGCTTTACTGATGGTGTTGCCAGTGCTGCCAGTGTTTCTGTCAGCTTTTTTGGTGCCAATCTGCTTTATCAAGTCATTGTAGCCTTCCTGCTTTTTGGACAGGAAGCTGAAGATGTTCACATCATTAGGAGTGGGTGGCAAACGAAGTGAAGCCTTGTGAGACTCTTTGTAGTGCCGGAGCTCATCAAGAGAGAGCTTGCGCAGCTTACGGCGTTTCTTCAGTGCCTTGTGAGCTTCAATCACCATCCGTACTTTCCAGTTAAAGAACAAAGAAAGCCAGGCCAACCCCAGATAAATCCATACTTCCACAAAGTAACGGTACAGAGTTGGGTATTCTTTATTTGGTTCCACACCTGCAAGACAAAGAAAATGGGCAAAAGTCATTTAAGCCAAAGTCCTGGCCTTATATCATCTCTTTGGTTCAATCAAAAGAATCTTCTAAGAGATTAACAATAATTCCCTTCTTATTTGTATACAATTTAGAAGTGATTAAACAACTGATTGAAAAATTATCTTGGAAATCTAGTATGTTCAAGGCAGTAAAGAATCAGCTTTTATTTCTGCTTTCAACTAAAGGTTGTGTGTTGTTAATAAACTAAGAATATTTATTTCTCAACTTACCTGCTACCAGGTCCCCAAAGCCAATTGTGGTCAAGGTGACAAATGAGAAGTACAAGCCTTCGATGTATGTCCAACCCTCCTGGGACATAAATACAAAAGGTGGAAGTACTAAATGGACCAGCACACCCCAAAGGAGAAAAATAGCTGTGCAAGTAAACTGAGCCTTTCTCTGGAAAAGAAAAGAAAAAAAAAAAAAGAAACCGTTACTTCAGGTAAGTTTGTAATGCCACAGAGAGATGAAAATATGTTTGCCAGAAATGGAAAAAGCCCATATCAACTTACCAGTGAAAACCCTTTCTTGGTTAGATACTGGCCCAGGTGCTTGGCTCTGCCACCAAAGAACTTTCCAAGCTCACTGATCCAGGTAAGACACAAAGGCACACCAAACAGCCCATAGAAGATACAAAATACACGGCCTGCTGACGTTTTGGGGGCAATGTTCCCATATCCTTTAAAAAATTGAAAATAAAAACAAATTAGGGTTGGACAGTTACATATTTTCTGTTCTTCAAGTTCTGTGCTTCAGCAATAAAATAAAGATACTACATTATACACAAAGTGCCAAGCCTCAGCTTAGGTTTACATCGACTGTGTGTGAAAGTGTCCTCCTTAATGCATGATGGGTATCAAAAGTGACTGGACACTTGGCTACAAAATGTTTCTTGGGCAGGTGTGTGTTTTTTCAACTTTAGTTAACATACAAAAGAGATCAGACATTGCTCAGAGTTTACAGAGAGCTGGAGAGTTAGATTGAGGTGGAGTTGTCTGTCAGTGTAAGGGGTGAGGAGGTCACCATGCAAGTGAAGATAACAATGAGGTTCAACGAAAAGTACAAATCTATCAGACAGATATCAAAAGATAACTGGTTTGCCAAAATCAGTAGGTGGGTACAGCAGGTGCACACTGAAAGACTAGAAAATGGCAAATGATCTGGTAGACCAAGGAGAACAAGTCTTGTGGATGAGCAGAAAATCATTTGCATGATGAATAAAATCCCCTTGATGGCTGCACAACAAGTCAAGAATGCTCTCCAGGATGTAGGCGTACTTGTTTCTCTGTCAACGATCCAGAGAACACTTCATGAGTATAACATTTGCCACAAGATACAGACCACCGGTAAGCCTCCAAAATAGAAAGGCCAGATTACAGATTGCAAAATCTACAAAAAGGAACTGGCAGAGTTCTGGAACAAAATTCTATGGACTGATGAAACAAAAACCAACCTCTATCAAAATGATGAAAAGAGGAGTGTGTGAAAAAAGAAACACCTCATGACCCAAACTACAGCACCTCATCTGTCAAACATGACAGTGGTTCTGTTATGGCTTGGGCATGTATGGCATTTATTGATGATTTCACTACTGACCACAAGATGAATGCAGAGTTATGCAGGAGCATTCTGTGTGCTCAAATTCAGCCAAAATGCATAAAAACTCACTGGACGTCATTTCAACATTCAGCGGAACAATGATCCTAAACATTCAGCCAAAGAGGTGGAATATTCTTGAATAGCCAAGTCATTCACCTGATCCCAGTCCAACTGAGCCTAATTCCAGTTACTGAAGTCCAGACTAAAAGCAAAGAGATCCCACATCAGCAAGACCAGATGTAGCAACTGCAGTGAAGGACAGGAGGCATCACCAGGGAGGATACCATCTACTAAATGACTGTTGGTGAAGACTTCAGGCAGTTTGACTTCAATATCTGTCAGTTATTTGGAGACCTCGAACTGCATTTCACATATTTAAAAGGCTATAGCTCCCTGCCCAAGAAAAAACTAAATGTGGTATTGTCTAAATACTTACAGTCTGTATTGTATATATAGATCAAAACAACACTTTTCATATATAAAACCTTCTCTCTAGTATAGCAGAACCACAATTTCCCTAATAGCAATAAAATATTAAACCCTTTACCCAGTAAAATGATTTTCTTAACCCAAGCACTTTAAATCTGCATTGTTGTTCTGTACATTTGATTTGCTACAGAGAGTTTAACCAAAACTGGCCAACACTTAACTATAATGAGTTTATGGCAAAAGGAACTTTAAGTATGATAGTGTAAAAGTCTTTGTGGCCCAGTATATTTGTGTAGACTGCAGAGGCGTTATTAAATCTCATTTGCAGACGCTCAAAGAAAAAGTTTGACCGGCAACATAAAAGCTTGTAGAACTAGATATACTGAACTGAAGCACTTACCGATAGTAGTGATAACTGTGGCAGCAAGATAACAGCATTGGCCAGTTCCAGTTGTTGAAGGTCTTATTGCCAGTTAGGCGGCCTTGTGCTGCAGCATCAGACACCACCTGAGACCAAAAAAAATAGAGCTGCAACTGAGAAAAGGATGGGGAATTGAATATATGAAAAAATGAATAATAACAGATGGATACTACCAATTGGCAGTTATAAAAGAGTCCAGTCTGGTTAAGCAAAATGATGACTGAAGTTTATTGTGTACAGCTCATTTCTTCACCATCCCTCCAACACTCCCTGCGATATGTTGATAGTATAGTGATAGTGGCTGAAACGACACTCAAGGCACGCGGAGTAACCCCTTTAACCCGAGGGCTTATGGATTCCAGCCTGCTTGCTGGTAGAAACAGGAGGCAAGTGCTGCATCCATAAACAGCTATTTTAATCACATGATGATATGCAGCTTAAGCATCAGGTGATTTATTAAGTTGTTGCTCTTTTCTATAAAGATACAAAGTTACTCAATATGTAATACCAGCGTCATCGGGAAAAAAGGCAAAAACATATGTTGTGCTTAACCACAGTACATATTTGTCTCGCCACCTTGAGCATAAACGACACTGGTTCCACTCTTGCAGGGCGTCTGCGTCCCGAAATCCAGAGGAGATAAAAAATATTAAATCATTCCCAACCAAATGTGTGACAGCCCAATGAAACTGTCTCTTGAGGTATTTACCGACACTCGGCCATGTGGACAATACATTCCCCTACACCAAACTTGCTCTTTCTCAAATGTGCTGAAGGAAGAAATATACAGAGTTGGCCAATTCTGCCCAAACACACTAAAAGTACTAGTCCTTGGTTCTTTAATATGGGTCTGACCCTGCAGTGTATTGGGCCTGAGAGGCCATTCTTTGTTTGCTAAAGCAACACAGTTCTTCCGTTAGGCTTTAGGGTGACAACAGTGATATGACTGATTTGTGTTTCATCCGCGGCCTTCACGAGAAATTAAAGTAAAGCCTCTCTCAATGCAGTGGATAACTGTACTGCTTACGCACTTTACATTGCCAGTCCTCCTGATTTCATAGCATCTGTAATGACTGCTTGTTTACATACATAAATTGAAGCTAGTTATTGGCCTTGTTTAGGCTAAAATCTTGTTTAAGCAAACTGATTACAAGACCTTTGATATCAACAACTGCATGTCCTGCTGACCTGCTAGACAGTTAACAAGCCGAAACATATTTGGCCTCCATTTACCCTCAACTATGTAGAATTGGGTCTTCTAAAACCGAAAAGACATGTCATGTAGTAATCTGGCAGTGAACTAGTGAAATAGAACAGCAAAGCAGACATATCAGGTAAAACAAATACTTTGGTAGCAAAAGCAGAACTTATACCATTGCGCCTTATACCCAGGAAAAAGAGCGTCTACCTGGTTTCACTGTAGGTTGTACTAATGGAAAGTGTTACAGTCTTTACATGCTTACAGCTGCTGATTTTATGCAAATACCCCTGTTAAATTCCAACCCACCCAATGCACGCTTTACGCATACACTTTTGGTTATGAAATTTGAGGTGTTTGAGATTTGTTTGCCATTTGGGGAACAGACAAAGTGACAAATGTTACATTTGTGTGTGATGTCTGTGGTCTGTGTGTGTTCAGCTCTGCACCTTACTCAGGCAATGAGGTGATTTTTATGTTCAGTCTGTCACCCAGATAAAGGTATGAAGTCTGGGCAGCTGAAATGCTGATTCACAGAATACAGTAGGGAAGCAGTGCATGCTAATCGTGATTAGACGCCATGCACTCAGTGTGTCAGACAAGACATGACCTTTACAACAATGAGACTATGAAGGTTATCATGTTTCATGTTAATGCAAATCTTTAAATGTTTCTATATTTTCTAATTGAACTGTCCTACTTTTTCACCCACACAAAGGCAGAAGGAGCTTCTCAGCCACCAAGCAATAGCCAGTGAAATTTCCATGGACTGACTGAACAGGCTGCAATGCAAGGTCTTTAGATAGCGAAAAGAGACCCGGCCACTGGGTCAAGTGAATAGTTGCTTCAGGTCTGCGATGACCCCTGAGAACAAAGCCCAAAAGTACAAGTACTGGGGGAGGAAAATGCAGACCGTGTGTCACGCTCAAGCAAAACCAATCAGGAGGAAGTTGTTACACTGGCTTCTTATAGGTCTGACCTCTGGACAGCTGAAAGTCACACCACAGCTAACAACATGGATATTCTTTTGCTGGACAATTCATTACATATATATAGTGTTAGGTAAATGCAATGGGAAAAAATCCAAACATGATATAGGAAAGGAACCCACCTTTATTAGATGCTTCTCAAAACAGGTTCTTCTGGTAATGTCAAGATTAGTTCTTGAAAAAAGTAATGAAAAAACAGCACAAATAGACCAGCGTCTTGGTAAAAAGTAAAAGTACGCACGCAGTGCATGAAAATGGAACATCTGAAAATGTTGTGCTAAATAAATGAAACCATAAACAGGAAGCTTCCTACCTCATTACTGATGAACGTCAGACTGATACACACCCCTTAACACATACTAGTATTAACGGTGGTTGTCATACTCTGCCTTTCTAGTTTAATATCATATTAATTGAAACAAGAATAAAAAGTCTAAGAATTCTTTAGAGTCAGGGTTGCATTTGACATTTTTCCTATTATTTAAGTATTTCGAACAAGAAAAGTGTCAGATTAATTAAAAAATGAAAACTTAATCTTTGGTTACACAGCCTTAAACATGATACATTATATGTCAGAATAGTTTAACTAATGAATTGACAGACCTTACAGAGAGCGTGTCCAAAATCATTTTAGGGACAACATGACAGAATACTCCCAGTGCTTTAAAAAACACTTATGTAGGTTGATGCTGTCCAGCTAAAGTTCGCTAAACATGGGACAACACTGGAGAGACTGTCATATAGTGGAACCAGAAACACTCATAAATTTCTGCAAGACCTCTTTTTTTGGATGTTTCTAGAGCAAACCAATAATTACAATAATACTCACCATTGAACATTTTTGTCACTTTTAATAGGCACTCTATAATAAAAGGATTGCACAGAAATGAAAGCAGCATGGATTACAGTATATTGACCTCCATTCTTAGAAAACCTTAATATGGTGCCGTAAAATAAGCAGCCGACCGATCACGCACAAATCCACGAGTCGAAACAAGTCTGTGCCACACTCCTTGATAAAGAGGATTCCTTTACTTTTATTGGAGAAATGGAAACGATAATAAACTGCAATGTAGCAGTCTACCATTACACGTTCCACAGTAAAAGGAACAGTAAAAAGCCACAGCAATAAGCTCCAGCTGTTATGGGACTGGCAGTCAGCATACCATTCCAGTTCCTAGGTACTTTTCACTTCCAGCATACAAGCAGCTAGCAGCGGGCAGGATTGATAAACTTACAAACAATGAAGTCACTCAAGCTGTTCCATGTCATTATAACAGTTCACAATGCTAGGTGGATGGTTGCAAATATGCCTCCGAGAAACGTACTGTAGATTTCCACAGCGTGCACCAATCAAGAAGCCGACAGAGGCGTGGAAGGAACTTTGCGAGATGGAAAATCTGGAAAGGTGTGGGATACTGTTGCATGATCCTCATATTCCAAAAGCACCAAAATAATCATGTCTTCTACAAAGAAACTGCTGTGAATTGAATGCAGTACAGACAAATTGTGTCCATTTTACAGCTTTTTGGATTTAGTAAAACCCAAGGGTAGCTGTAAAATCCTGCACAACAAAGGACCTTATATCACCCATCTGGTTAACAGTATATTAGGCCATTAACAGCAGACTTGTGTGGTTCTTTAAATTCTGCTGTTAACAGTGCATGAGAAATTCTGCGAGGCTTGCTGATAACACCACACATGGTACTTTTCTTCAGTCTCATATTCCTTAGTTGAGTTGATTAACATTTAATCAAACTCAAAACAAACAGTTTGGAATTGTTGCCAGGGTGTTCTTCAACTAGGTTAACCTCCTAGGCTGTGCAGAGGTTGGTTGCTATTAGTATGTGACATTTCTCACACTGTACTGACATTTATATAGTGCACACAGTCATCTGGGGTCACCAGCAGAAACCAAATTAGGCACTAAAGCAATAAGACATTTCTGTCTTGCCAATTAATTACTAAGTGCGACTAAAATCCTGCTACCTTCCATGACTTTGTTTTTCTTTCCAAAAGAGGAAAGACTTAGCTATCTCAGAGCCAACCCCATCTCATAGCCTGTAGCATGACAAGTTAGCTATTCCCAAGTGTTTGGCCAACTCCCCGACGACCAGGGCCATGTCTCACTTGGAACCATGTGGCCAGCAGTGTGATGACAGCAGTGTTTGCAAACTTTCATTTGGCTACACAAAGCGTGATCTTTAAGTCATGTGCAGCAGGGGCTAGAGCAACTTCTGCAGTCAACACCATTCTGATCAAATAACTCGATGCTCTCAGAAGGGAAAAAAGCAACAAGTGCCTAAGGAAGAATAATTTTTAAAGTTGCATCACTGGTTTATGATCTGACTCTTACAGGGACTTTTTGACTGTAATATTCTGGGCTGATTTAAATAAATCAAATTTCTAATATTTAAAAATTGCTACATTTTCCCAGCAGGAAACTGAATTCAAAAGGCTGTTCTGTTTATGATGTTTGGCTACGTTTTGCAGATGATGAAGCTGCTATTATTGTGAGGGGTTCATATTCGTTGTCCACCCACCATTTGAGACGGGCTAAACAACAGAAACACCTCTCTTTATACTGCAATACAAAAGCTGAATATTACTGCACCTAATAAACTGCCAACTAAGTGTATGTATTCCTGAATAAGCATAAATAATTGCTACATTTACAAGTGTGGGTTCTGTAATGGTGTGAGCATCAAGGATCAAACCTCGAGGAAATGACGGGGCACTTGGAAGAATGTGTGAAACAAGCTCAACACTCTAGGAGCAATGAAAACAAACACCACTTTTATAACAGAGATATACATACATGCACTCAAGTACAGTGTAGTATGTGCTATGCTGTAAACTTTGCAACCCCATCCCCCCCCTCTGCTGAGCTTTTATAACCGCCTCTCAAGAGCCAACATTGATGGGCCATAAGATCCAATCTGTAAACTGTGACCACTTCAAGAGTCCTATAGTTAATAGTAAACTCCTTGTTAATAAAACAGAGAAGACTAACCTTTACAAGAGTGTCGCCTTCTCTTGTTAAACCTGCTTATATATTTTAATTGTTAACAAGCTGAGCATAGTTTCCACAATGGAAACCTAATGGAATCTCTGCTCCTAACACAAATGAGGCTGTTAAAGCAACTGAAGGGCAATATACTGTATGTTTCTCTGTTTTAATATACTGACTCCAAAGCCTTTGCAGCAGGTGTCTTGGCACACACCAACAGAGGAAAAATACTGGTAGACTGTGAGTGTAGATTGATGATAACAAGAAAACACAACTGTCTGTGTAACTGAAAGGGTTAAGGTGTCAAACATGATTTAATATTATCTTTTGACAAGGCCTTAAAACCCCACAAGTGGTATTAAGTGGTCTTTGTTACTGAGAGAGGAGAGGAGCAGGAAATGTTTCAGCTTCAGTTGAGTTGCCTCAAAGATTTCAACTGAAATCCCAAATCTTTCACCTGCAAAAACTGCAAAAGGTAAAACTCCTAAATCTCTCACCCACAATATTCCTGAAGCCGGTTAGGCCATTGCAGGGATTTGGTTGTTACAGAGGTGCCATGAGTGGGGGGAGGTTCGGGGCATATCCCTTTCAGTCCTCCCAACACAAAAAGGAGAAGCAGAAGGGGGGATAATAAATCTCCCCAATACTGCCAATACTGGTGTGGGCCCAAAAAAGGAAACAGGTTGAGACATGTTTCTGGATGTGCTTGCAAGAGCGAAAAGAAAAAAAAAAAAAAAAAAGAACAACCAACCAAGTAAAACTGTATTTCAGTAATGCCTGATATCCTTCTCTGTATAGAAGTGAATAACTGTCAGTTTCAGTTCCTCTAAAATAGTATGTTACATATAACACTGCAAGTCTTACACATTAGAAATCATATCTTCTTGTCATAGTCAACACATTTTTAAAAAAGCAAGGTCATAAAACCTCTGTATTAGAAGGAAGTGGACAAACACCTGTGAAAATCACAACCGTGTTGACTTACTACGCATTTATTCAGTGTTGACAGTAAAACCACAGAGGTCAGTGACACCAGCTTTTACTCTTGGTTAAAGAAATACAACAGAACACCATGTACTGCAGCTTCTAAGAGCTGAGGTTACAGAATGGTCCACCACATCTGGAATCCTAATCACCGTTGCAGACAGATAGTCTGTTAAGTTTACAGGAGAAAACTAAATGAACTAGGTAATAAAATAATTATCCTCATTAACTGTGGACACAGGGAACCACACCAAAGATAACATGAGATAATATCAATGACAGACTGGGAGACAAAGTGACAAGTGGGTGTGTTGACCCACAAAGATGAACCATAGACTGACATCTCATTCCCGAGAGTTTTGTTAGTGTTTGGTGAAGGCCAACATACCAGCTGAGGCTCATTAAGTCCTCATGTGTCACCCCCCTTTCAAGTCAGAGAAAACTGCAGCGCAATATTAAACACGGATGAGGTGATTCACTTTGAAATCATCCTCATGAGGACTGAAATAAGCGTGCAGCAGTTAACGTGGTTTAAAGTAGGATGTGTCAGAAATTCAGAAAGGAAAGTGTTAAGTGTGAGAACATGTCCATACCTCTAATATTCTGTTCAAATCATCTTCCGTCAGACAGGGGTAATCCTTAAGTATTTTAACCTTCTGGGCACTATACTGCTTTGCGGCCAGCTTCCAATTTGGCTCCTCCAGGACTTGAAAAATTGCTGCCCCAATGGACAGGTAAAAAATAATGGCAGAAGTCAACAAGGGCCCTTTATCTACCATACTTATGTACAATGCCTCAACTTGGAGAGCGCGGGACAGGGGAAAATGAGAGAAAGGAGGGGGTAGATAACAATACCCGAAGTTATGCAGGACTCATTCTCAGCAGGTCTTTTGGCTTACAAAACGTTTCCTCTTCCGCGCGATGGCTCAGAAAAATGATTGAAACGTGCCACTGCTGACAGCATTGGGCTCGAGACATAACAGTACGAAAGAACTCGCAAAACCGGGCGGTGCGCGCGCGTGCTACTACAGCTGCAAGTACTACTCTCTCCCCCCACGTGCGCAGCCAGAGAAATACTGCCTGCTGAAGTACTGAACTCTGAGTAACGGGGGTGGAGAGGAGCAGAGAAGATCCGCCCAGCAAAAAAAAAAAAAAAAAACATTCAGCAAGGAGGGGTTCACCTCCTCTGCGTTTGAGTTTTTATCAGTGCAGGTATGCAGCTGCTAATATATAAGGTTAACACGGGGGTAAGAATCTCAAGAAATCATGGAGTGTTCAAAATGTTCTCAAACGTTCTTGATTAAATATAGTCCGAGACAAACTGAGTAGAACTCCCCAAAGCTCATATAATTTTCACTTTTTCAGGAATTTACTGCAAACCGTGGAACAGCCTCAATAAAATGACCTTAAAAAATCAAAAATCAGAAATCATATATATATATATGTATATAGGCTGTTAATATCATATTCTTTTTCACCAGTGAGTTTATTGTGACCGTTTTTTCTCATTCTAGTGACTGGATATTTAGAAATGTTGTCTGTTACTCTCCAAAGGATCTGTAAGATCAGCTATTGTAACTTCAGGAGATGATAGCCTGGATTAATGCATTAAAGTTCCATGTTCAGTAGAGTGCAGATATCAGATTTTTCATTTGGCTCAAACTCCATTGATCGCTTTGGTTTCCACCCTCAAAACTCCAGCCTGATTGACTTTTAATTAATTTTTTTAAATGTTGTTTACTGTTTACAACTGGAAGACTTGAAAATGGGCCAACAGTGACTCAAGCAGCGCCACTGTGTCAGCTTCTCCCTGCAAAACATATAGGTTTCATAAGAATCGATCAGTCTGCAAAGCCATGATGAAACTGTATGTGTTCAGGGTTGTAAATTTTATCACATAACTTCAAAGAGTGCCTACAGACAGTAAAAAATAACTGTTATATATGCTATAAATATCATAGCGGTCTGAAGACATTCACCACACATGTGAACCTGTCTGACATGCCAAGAATCAGGTGTGGCCTAATTATCTCTTCAGGGTGTTTGGAAAGATAGTGCTCGTCAATATGCAGCAATCTTGCAAATAAAGACGTTGAGCTTAAAAGAATAGTTACAGAGGGGACGTGCGCCTTAAAGGTAACCTGCATCAATGTCCAGACATCAACTGCTCAAATGTTTGCTCAAGTGATGCGTTCTGTTTTCCTTGTTGATGCCACAAGGAGCAAAGATCAAACAAAGGAACAAATATATTGATCAGTGTTTAGGTGGAGCCACAGGTCCTCAGGCAGAGATGGTTTGTTAGCATTCCACTCAGTCAAAGCACAGAGTGGGACACTGCATGTAGTTATTACTCACTACTCTGCATAAGACGGTGTGAGAAACAATCGTTTTGTTGTACAAAGACACTGTTGCCACAAGGCTGTCGTGCACCTGTGATCCAACAGTGTAAGTTGGTGTGTGTGTGAGAATTCATGGCATGCAAGACAGTCAGATATTGCATCATGACCACTGGTGTACTACTTGCCCTAGGTGTCTCTCTCTCTCTCTCTCTCTCTCTCTCTCTCTCTCAACATAATGATGCTTTTCCTTTTTGCATTACATTGAAGGCATATCACTGCATGGCAAATGTTCGAGATATGTGTGGAACTGTATAAAAGCCAGGATTACATTCACAGCATTATGTGGTGACTGACACTGACTGTACACTCACAGCTCTGTGCAAGCTGTGGAAGAGCAAGTATTAACCTGTTCTTTGAACAAACCAGTGATATAGTAAAAGAAAAATGAAAGATGTGAAAGCTTTATGAAGAACGAGTATCTTACATTTCATTGAATATCCTGTAGCAAAAAACACCTTCATCGTGTCAGTGAACACCTTTGACGTTTTATTTTTTTAGGAGTCAGAGGTAGCCTACATTAACATGCCAGCACAGTTTAACTAATTATACACAAGCTCTTCTTTCATTAAAAATATTTAGGTTAGGCTCAAAACAGTAATTTTGTGTGTTCATGATAACATCCTCCTTTCATGTCTGCAGGCTGCGCTGGCTCTTCTGACTGTTCTGTCATCTCCTGAACTTGTCAGTATGTAAAGATCAATAATATCATCAACCATAATCTAGTACGAGTATGACACGCAAGTTCATCAGGAAGGCTTTGTGACTTCACACACACTTTATAAGCACAAAAGAAGATACCTTATCCTAAGTCATTCAGATCCATTTTGTTTTGTGAAGAATTTGACGTGTAGATTTGTACATTTTTATGACTTTCTATCCCCATTTCCACACTGAGCAAGTTGCTGGCTCCAGCTGCATATTCACAGTACCAATGTTATCACCTCACTCTTGGCAAGAAAGCAAGTAAGGATATTTCCCAAAATGTCCAACTATTCCTCTGAATTTCAACATATGACACGCCTCTCCAATACCAATACACAATTTAGCATTAAGAGATAAATAAAGCTCTTACAGAGGTATGCAAAAGCAAAAAATCAGCTGACTCAGCTGTGCACTGGCAGACTGAGCTGCGGGTATCTTTGTAGTAGGGACAGAGATCAGAGATGAACGGTGAGACAGCAAAACATTTGAAGGTCCTGACATACAAGAGTCCTTACATAACACTCATTCCTTCTTTGTCATATCAAGTCATTATTTGGGCTGATATAAAATCTTGTCATCCTGTTTTTCAAATTGTAGTTCAGAAACAACAAAAACATGCCATTAGCCATTAGCCATGAATCAGATGTACATCACTTAACCATCTTAAGGAGTATAAGTTCTGTGTTTTCACATGTTGCTATAAATGTGACAAGAAAGAAATGTGCCCATCATGGTGGTCTGGTGAAAGGCCCTTTGGGATACAAGGGGACTTCCGGAGTTTCAGTCAGGCCAGATAAGACAACCGGAAGAGCCACATCAGATTACACACTATTTGCTTTGGATGCATTAACACATGTTTCAATTGGTGACCAAAAGACTCAAATGAGGGCAGAATCTTTTTAGAGATCTTGGAATGACCGGAGTTTCTGCTACTTAACTTCAAAATACTGCATTTACAGACAAAACTGTTTGTACATATATATATATATATATATATATATATATATATATATATATATATATATCTCTTTCTCTATATATGTATGTATATGTATGTATGTGTGTGTGTGTGTGTGTGTGTGTGTGTGTGTGTGTGTGCACAGATTTCTAGCAGGAATGAGTGACTCATTCATTTCAGTTAGTATCATATTTCTCAGCTATCACACACAAACAGTCATACTAGTCAAGATTATAGCACTGATACACTGTTGCTGCTGCTGCAAAATGCTTTAAAGTCAGGTGGTAGAAGCCACGTAGTAGAGTTTGTTACAATACTCCTCTAAAGACTGATCCCTAACAAAAAGTGGTTAAACCTGCTTTGGGTGTAAAGAGAATCTTTTCTGGATACAGAAAGTGAATGTAACTACAAAATTCCAGGAAGAGGCTGGACATATGAGCTGGCAAATGGTATGGCAGTTCCTCAGTAGTCTGTAAAGTTTATTTCCACATAAACAACAACAGGAGATACAAGAATCTCTGGTTCACACTGCAGAAAAGAGGCTCAGTGATGTTCAGGCAGTAAAATCCTGTCACAAGTGAATGTGGTCGTACATTATTTGGTTAGGTAGAGGTGGTTCAGTGAGTGGAGAAACTAAATCAGCTGTTGTTTGCATCAGTTTATCTACAACATCTCTGGAGCAGTGGGATGTCAAGTTTGTTTAACAGATTACACAGTGGGGTTACTGAAGTTCATCATGTTGGCAAACATCTGCCCTGCTGAAATGTCCTTAGGCAAGACAACTATTGTAGTGCTGCTCAGTAGCTGGTTGACCTCTGACCTTACCACAGGTGACAGTACAGTTTCACAATCACAACATCATTAATAGTATGACTATAAATAATTAAAGCCAAAATAAAGCCTCTAATTTCATCAGTAATGCATAATACTTAAAAAGCCATTGAGTTTTCTATTAATCTCTGAAGAAGTGTTTATAGTATGTTCTTCCTATTTGTTGAGTAATATTGAAAGCCATCCCTTTGTAAAGGACTATTTTTAGCATGTTTTAATGTGTCCAGTGATTTGACCATGTGAAGTGACCGAAGAACTGCTTCCTACTTCCATTGCTTTATGTTTGTGTTGTGGTTTTTTCCGAGCTTCTTGGAAGAGGAAGGAAGCCTACACAATCAGCCAGCTAATTTGCCTCTGGTCGGTATGTGTTTCTTTGAGTGTGAATCTTTATGCGTTCCCAAACATAAAAATCAGAGGACATAAAGAGAAAATCAGATTGATAATAAATGTTTTTAGTGGTCCATGCTCTCTGACATTTTTTTTTTTCAAAAAACGTATCATACATTGATGACCTGGATTTATTTTAGCACATGGTAATAAAGTTTTCATGTACATTTTTTCTCCCTTCTTACTTAAACAGTGTAGAACTAGCAGTACTGTTAAAAACTACCAGCTGAATAAGCATATTTTAGCCTACAGCAACGAGTCAAACATAAATTACAGATTGCCTCAAGCGGAGGCTGATTTTAGTATTAGCATTCTGTTCCCTGTGAATTATTACACTGTGGAGGTCAAACCCACAGAACCTGTTAGTTCACCATGCAAGTCAAAAAATGCTGTAACAGATCCCCCATTTAACTATGTTAATGCTAATGATAGTACTGCACTGTAATGTAGCCTATATTTGGGATAGTAAAGCCACTTTTAATGGGTTGCTGACTGTTATTCTTTGTCCCGTGTAACAAATAAGCTCTTTGGCAGGTTTTTGTTTCTGGGCTCTGCCATTGCACAACTGTACAACACAATCTCTGCCATGTAGTGAAGGCTTTTAACATGACACTGAATTCATGTCAGGTAGCATTTTGACAAAAACTTTAACTGGAAGCCCCAACTCCACTTGGGTAGTAACACTTTGTGTTGCTGTGCTGTTGCTGTGTGCAAGGCTAACAATACTATACACAGTTATCAATTGTAGTCAAATGTCAAACCGCCTCTGTCTTAGTATCATTGGCAGGATTCCACTGGTGAGACAATGACAGATTCATTCTGACTGAATCTCAGAGTGCAGCTCATTTAGTTTGAGATGGGGCTGTGTTTGTCTGTAGACCTGTTTTCTGGTATCACATGTTGTTTGGAAAACAACAGCATAATCAGCATGAGAGTACTAGGTGGCTGCACAAGAGAGGAGACAGGAGCTTGAGGCCTATATATATTCATGGTCTCCCAGTCTACCATAAATAAGTGCTGTTTAGCAAATCTTAAAGGAGCACTCCACCATTTTTACACATCAAGACCCATTTACATGTCAAACAGAGTTCTAATAAGCCTGAGAAAACTGCTGAATATTATCTTTTGTGGCTCTTGGTCAGGGAAAGTAACCCCTTCAAGGTTATCTCAGTTTTGGTTCAGAGACTACAAATCTTTGATAGGCTGCCTGCACCACAAACTGAGGGAATGGAAATTGAAAGACAGCCATTTACCAGGCTTTGAAGGTCAACCTAAGAGACACTATAGAGTTGCATCATGGGAAGTGCAGGACTGGAAAGAATTTTGGAGCTTGACCCATACTGTGGTTTAAAACTCTGCTGCATCCATTTTGATCATTCTTTATTTTCTAATCTGTCTAAATCAAAGCAGGACACCATGACTTGAATGACAATAATAGTGGGCAAATAGACAACTGATTAAGAAATTATTCACCATTCCTAATATAAAATACACCAATAGTTAACTCTACAGTGAGCAATAAACTGGGAAGTTGTGTAGTGTTGCACAACTGCAGTTTGGATATCTATGGAATATGATGTGCATTCACTACTTTTGTTCACCACTGTTCCACTTTCATATAGTATAATAATAATAATAATAATCCATGAATTTCACAGTCAGAATGTGGACTCTTAAAGTTATGGAAGGTAAATGTAGAGCACTATGTAGCAAATAAGAATGACTTCAGACACATCCATGTGATGTGAGAAAACAGCTCATAAAGTCATATTTTAAAAAACTTTTGAAATTGATGTTATGGTGGCTTTAAGTTCATAACAGAGAAAATACAAAGCACCAGCATTTATTGAATTCTGCACATACTGAATTAAATAGCTATTCACCATATAAGGTAACAGAGCCCCTGTTTCCATCTAAAGGAGTATTTTGAATTCCATAATATATTACATGTCAGTGGTCCACGGTCCTAAATTGACACCGTTACATTTTAAAATTCTGCTCAGTTGAAGGACAAGTGTTGTGATAACATAAGAGAACACAGTGTATGAGGTACCTTCAATAAAGGAAATGCAATGGAATGGAAAAATATTGTAATTTCACAAATGCGCTCTCTAGGAAAATTGGATAAGGATAAGGTGCTGTTCTTGAGTGCCCTTTTCAAACTTCAATATTGACCCATTTAATTTTTTTTTTTTTTTTTTTTTTTTTTTTTTTTTATCACAAGGTCTCCTGTGACAAGTCCTGTCAAGTTCCTTTTTTACCAGTTATTCTGGAACTGGGTTAATGGATCATCCCCTGAAGTTTTAAACATTCCCTCCAAAAGGCTGGCTGAGGAGGGTTGAGACAGGCGAGCAGAGCTGCTGAATAAACGCCACAGGTTGTTTATGTTGCTGCTCTCTTCTCGTGCACAGGCTTGTCCGAGCAGCAGAGAGGGTATAAGCCAGAGAGGAGATGTGGTGGAATGAGCAAGGGCATGTCATTGGCTGGTGGTACAATCTCTGACTTCATGGTACATCAGTGACTCTAATGTTTCCCGAAAGTAAGATTAGTGTTTCCAGCGTATGAGAGGCACAGAAGTCCCGGAACAAGCTTGTAGAATCGCAAATCATGTCATATCAAAGTACAAAGTTTACTTTTATTATCTCAAACCTTTATCACTGTGTTCCAACAGGTATATCATTTAATAGCAAGATTACATTACTAATTACTTCAAAACAACATAACCTTGTCAACTAAACTTTGTATCCAGTTTTAATTTTATTATTATTTTTTTTAAAACTGAAGGGTTGAATACTTACATAGTCTTAGGATTAGTAAAGTTTCAAGTGCTTTCAAAACCTCATTGTATAACGCTGAAAAATACATTTTCCATGTGTTAACAGCTGCTACTCACAGGTCAAGAAAACTGATACAAAGCTTTCATTGAACAGTGACCATAACCATAATCTTTACCATATGTTTTAAACACAACAAGCGTTTTATTACAGCCTCATATGACAACAGTCACAAGTTTACAAGCTTAAGATTCAGTAAATGGACATCTTTACAAATATTTGCCCTTTACTCTTTAATAGGCATGAACATGTGAGCCAGCAGCCTGAGGAACACACCCTGTAACTATATTCCATATCTTGTCCTTACATCTTCTATTTTAGTCACACGGACCCTCATCTTTTGATGGACAGACTGGTTTTGAAACTGAAATTGCTGTTATGCAAAGACATATCTAGGGCATGAAAGAGTTATGTGACATGAGTTCAGTGAGGGGGAGAGGAGAAAAATGATGTGTAGTTTTAGTGTGTTTGAATCTTACAGTAACAGTATTGTAACTGATTGGGACACTGGGTCTTCTGTAAACTATTAGCTGCTCTCTACTTCATTCTGCTTTAACATTTACTAGCGGGCCCAATAAAACGGTTTGCAAGTATTATAACAATAAACCCTCACTAATAAAACTTTTTAATCAATCATATGGGTTTTTGATCGTTTCTGGTAATCAGGGTGGGGATGGGAGCTCAATTTTTGTTCTCCGTTTACAACACGGTTTGACAATTACAAAAGGATTAGTCAGCTGGTGTGAAGTGGATTTATGGTGCAAGAAGCCTGCGAAGGAGTTCAGACTGTCACAAGGTCAAGTTTTCCTCGTCTCATTTTTTCAGTTGTATTTTCATTAAGAATCCTGGTGGAACAGTCAGCCTTGACTGCAACATGTGTTCTGCACCCGGCTGAAACTTTCAGTTTATAGCAGTTTTAGGGGTTGGCTCAAAAATGACAGAACTGATGGACAACAGCTTGATTTTTTTCTTTTTCTTTTTGCAGGGGACGTTACCCAACAACCTCCTGTTAAAATATTAAAACTTTTGGCCTCAGAAAATTTTATCAAATCAATCTGCATTCTGAACAGGAAAGAGAAACCTCAGATAGCCAGGAAAACATGTCATGATACCTCGGCTGTGTGGACTGTCAAACAGAATACACCCACAGCATGGAGAGGTCATGACAGTTCCCTTTACAGTAACAGAAACTTTCGACACTTAAAATGACTCATTTTAGCCTGAGAATTGGTTTTAACTCCTGATTGAATCAGAACATTTTTGAGGCACTTCATACAAAAGCTGCATATAAACAGATAATATTACTGTCTTTTTGTGTATTTACAACTGTGGTTATACTATGGGCCGCACTTCATTTATCAGAAAACTGTAATCTATTGTTCACTCTATAGTGAGTGAAACACAGACATGCAAACATGCCCACAGGTTCACTTAGGCAAAAACTCAGACAGACACTCTAAACACACAGGCTTAGACAAAAGTCATTTTTTTGTGTCCACACTGCAGGACCCCTGTAAGTGACACTGACTCTGTAGCTGTCTGTGTTATCAGGGAGTGTGTAAACAGACCACTGTTTCAGCTCAATTACCCCAGAAAAATGCTGAAATTTATGGTTGTTGCCCAATAGGTCAAGTCAAGGTCAACTTTTATGTTCCGTAATCTAACTATAGTCTGCTGTGTGTGTCAAAAACATGTTACTATGTAATGTTCTGTTCTGGTAAAGGTGAGAGTTGCAGCCTTTGAACAATTGTCTACCTGCATAGTGACTGCAGCAACATGCTGATGTTAAGTAAAGAGTGATTACAATGTAAAGCAATGACACCCAGTATAATATAGATATACAGGTGCATGTCAAAAAATTAGAATATCGTGGAAAAGTTCATTTTTGTCTGTAATTTAATTCAAAAAGTGTAACATACATACATACTTACATACAAAGCCTTTTTTGTTTTAATTCTGCCTTTTTTGTTTTAATTCTGCTGATTACGGCTTATAGCTCATGAAAATCAAAAATACAGTATCTCAAAACATTAGAATATTTCATAAGATCAATCAAAAAAAGGATTCATAATGCAGAGATGTCAAACTTCTGAAAAGTATGTTCATTTATACACTCAATACTTGGTTGGGGCTCCTTTTGCACGAATTACTGCATCAATGTGGCGTGGCATGGAGGCGATCAGCCTGTGGCACTGGTGAGGTGTTGCCCAGGTTGCTTTGATAGCGGCCTTCAGCTCGTCTGTATTGTTGGGTCTTGTGTCTCTCATTCTCCTCTTGACAACAGGTGAGTCGGCTGGCCAATCAAGCACAGTAACACCATGGTCAACAAACCAGTTACTGGTAGTTTTGGCACTGTGGGCAGGTGCCAAGTCCTCCTGGAAAAGGAAATCAGCATCTCCAATAAGCTCGTCAGCAGACAGAAGCATGAAGTGCTCTGAGATCTCTTGGTAGACATTCGGACCTGATAAAACACAGTGGACCAACACCAGCAGATGACATGGCACCCCAAATCATCACTGACTGTGGAAACTTCACACTGGACCTCAAGCAACTCTGGGACCTTGATTTCCAAATGAATTGCCAAATTGACTTTCATCTGAAAAGAGGACTTTGGACCACTGAGCAACGGTCCAGTCCTTTTTCTCTATAGCCCAGGTAAGACTCTTCTGACATTGTCTCTGGTTCAGGAGTGGCTTGACACAAGGAATGCGACACTTGTAGCCCATTTCCCAGACACGTCTGTGTGTGGTGGCTCTTGATGCACTGACTCCAGCTTCAGTCCACTCCTCATGAAGCTTGCCCAAGTTCTTGAATGGGCCTTGCTTGACAATCTTCTCAAGGCTGTGGTCATCCTTGTTGCTTGTGCACCTTTTCCTACCACACTTTTCCCCTCCAGTCAACTTTTCATGAATATGCTTTGATACAGCACTCTGACAACAGCCAACCCTTTCAGCAATGATCTTCTGCGGCTTACCCTCCTCGTGGAGGGTGTCAGTGAAAGTCTTCCGGACAACTGTCAAGTCAGCAGTCTTCCCCATGATCGTGATTGTGTGTATTGAACCAGACTGAGAGATTCATGACTGCATAAATAGTGATTTACAGGAGTGATAGTGAATTACTTATATATATATATCCTATATTTTGAGACACGTTATTTTCTTTTTCTTAGCTGTAGATCATAATTATCAACATTAAAATTTAAAAATGCTTGAAATATTTTAGTTTACATGTAATGAGTCTAGAGTATGTACAATTTCCACTTTCTGAATTAACTGACAAAAAATATTGAAATTATTGATATTCTAATTTTTTGAGATGCACCTGTAATACAGTGTCCTCTCTTTTTGTTGTTAGAATGTTAAATGTAACCTAATGACGTTGGCAATCTCCTGACTTTTCCTCTTGTGCCATCATGAGGTTAACATTTGTGGTGTGAGTTAAATATCACATGAAATTCAGTGCACATATTGTCTACAAGGATTCCTTTTGTTAACGATGAAGGTGTTGATTCTTTTCTTGATCAACTGAGAAGTTGTTTGATCTATAAAATGTCTGAAAATAGTGAAAAATATTTGCCATAATATCCTAAAGCCCTAGGTGTTCAAAATGCTTCTATTGTCAGACGATGACGTAAAACAGAGAAAAGCACATAATCCTCAGAACTGAGATCTGAGAAGAGACTGTTTGGCATTTTTACTTGAAAACCTGACTTAAACAATTAATTCTTTATCAAAATAGTTGATCATATTGTGTTAATCAGCTAATTGAATGTTTTAGCTCTAGTCCACTGCTTTGGCTGTGGTTTCCCTGTTCCCCAGCTGTACTTTCATGTTGCTAATAATCAAATGTTAGCATGCTAACATGCTAAACCAAGACAGTTTACTTGGTAAACATTTCCTACTAAACATCAGGATGTTAGCATTGCTAACCTTAGCCTTTTGCCCAGAGCTCTGCTGTGCTTTAACACAACGTCACAGAGCTGCTTCCCGCTCTAGACTCTTGACATGTTGTTATCAGTAAACAGCTGGGAGTGAACAGGTATACGATGAATGCAGGCATCGATCTCATCCTGTATAGGTACAGACATGTTTTGGCCTGAGTGTGCTGTTAATGAGTACTTAGGGGAAGGTGAACTTTTGCAGTGTTTTGGATAGATTACCAAGGCCTGGGATTATTACGTCTGCTCTGCTCTGTTATTAGTTAGACAGTTGAGAGTGTGACCTTGCTGCTCAGCTTTCTGTGTTTGCTTAGGTAGGCGATTACCCTTTTCTGCTGGCAAACATCCTGTTCTCTTATGTTCACCATCACACGTTTTGCTTGTATGCTCGTGTCGGCACACTGACGTAAGGTCACAGACAAAAACACAGTTGAGCGGAGGGGTGGTGATGCTCACACATGTCAGCAACCCTCACCAGACAGATGTGTGTAGGTAGACGCACATCCAGCTTTTCTGTGACGCAGCACACAAACTCGTGTTTTCTCAGTGTTTAGTCTGCCTTCTCACAACCTCTTGACATTCATTTCAGTTTGTATCAGAGCTGCAGGTGACCTAACAGAGGACAGTTGGCTGTAAATTTGTGGCGGAATAGTTTGGAATGATGCAAGTGAAGGAAATACTGGACAGATCTTATTTCTCCCTCTTGTTCAGCTCATGAAAATCCATCTGTTCTGCTTGGCCATCAGGTTATCTGCCCTCATGCTATCATCTCTGGCTATATCTTTGAGTGCTAGTTTGTGGTAGCACTTGCTTACTGCTGTCAACTCAGCACAAACCTATCTGTCCACTTGCCTGATTACAGTAATTGCTGGGATTTGTGTGAGGTGCAGTTGATGCTTTGGAAGGTAAACAAGACGGCTGGTCAATCGGTCAGTTTCAAAAATGCACACAAACACAGAGGTTAAATTGTAAGTCAGAGATGGGGGAGGATAGGGAGGGTTAACTCAGTGTGAACTGTGTCGCAGAGGGACACAGCAGGAGAAAATAACGCACGCGGGACTTTAGAGGCAGGATGTGCATGTTGTCCTCCCATTGGCTCTGAACAGGGAGTTCAGGTCCAATGAGTGGGATGGAAAGGGACACGCATAAGGCAAACATATCAGTTGACTGATACTGGAGCCAAATGTGAAAGACAAAAATTGATGGAAACCTTGAATAGAAAGAGAACAAAGATAAGTGCAAAAAAGGTCACCCTGTTATTACATACAACAGATCAGCTGCAACATTAAAACCAGTTTTTGGGTTTTGGTTTTAATGTTATGGTTGAATGTATATATACAGTATATATCCACCATATCTACATTATATGGCTGTTCAAAATGTGGTTATTTTTTTAGCTCTCAGGATATTGGGACAGCACTGTATCTGAACATCCCTTTAATAATTACCACAGTAATATTTCCCTGAGCTATGTCAATAATGTTTTTATCACTTGCAACTTTAGACTTATCACTAAAGCATTAATCCTTTATAGCAGTGCAGTCCTAGTTTAGCTTTAACTTCCACAGTTATCTCTACATAGTTACCAGTATGATCAGAGCAGATGTTTTGCTTGTCAATGATTAATAACCACAGAAATGTTGTGATGAAACTGGGTGCTGATAACAAGGCATTGATATGGGTCAAGCTGAATATTTCAGTTCTGACCACAGACTTATAGGTCTCTCTCATAACCTTAAAGCCAGGAGTTAAAATACAGAAATTCTGAAATAAGACCTGCTAAAATGTTTTGACCTAATAGCACTTAACTGAATTTTGATAAACTGTTGATGTGCAACGAATCCTTAACCCTGATAGACCTTCAGTATAAAACATGTCATTTCACGCGTGTTGCTAAAGTTCTGCATGTTGCACATATTGAGTAAAGCATGAGAATCTAAGCAGCAGTTTGTTTCAGTACAGCTTAGAGAAACAAATTCTATCATTAGCTGCATGCCATGAACAAATGTTGTTGTTGTCAATCCCATGTGATTTTAGTGTGTAAAAACATTTGGTTTTCATGTCACCGGTGGGGATTATGGTACTTCTTTTGTACTCTATGGAAAGCAAGTGAGGTGTCATAGAAGTTAAGACACAGGCTTAAGTTACTAATACTAAAGCATATGGTATAATATTAGTTTACCATTAACTTCTCGATCATATTTGAAGTCTGCACTGAGGTTTAGCTGTCGGAAATGTTTGCTGTTTAAACATAGTCTCACTAGAAAGTATGTTCTCCCATCTTTTTTTTTTTTTAAATCTGGCCTGTTTTCTTTAAAAACAACATCCTTCAGTACTATCTGATGAGGTCAGACAGCACAGTAAATACATCACAAACAAGATTTTAAAGCATATACACATGATGAATACTGTAGGTCAGATGAGATGAATTTCATATGACCTGTCTGCTGCTCCTGTGTGTGCAGATGAGACAGAGAAAATGTACAGATCTGTCTGACAAGATTCTGGATATGATTCCTATAGATAAACCTGTTTGTTGAGGAGTAAGATCCTTTTTGTTTCCACTAGACTCCACCAAGAAAAAAAATGCAATTTTACTGCTACTGCTGCCTCGATTGGTTAGTTAGTTTGTGTTGCCCTGCAGTACTTTTACTTATGAAAAGTATCTGACTATGAGTTTCACCGGTGGAAATCACACATCAAGCAAACTAACCTATTGAGGCAGCAGTAGAATTAATGTTTTTGTTAATGGAGTCTGGTGGTGATAAAAAAGCTGTTTCTTGTTAAACAAAAATGATTTTACTCTGTAACAAAAAGGTCTGTCTGTAGGAATCCTAATCACAATGTTGTCAGACTCTTAAAACAACATTCTGAGCCTGTCAGTGGCAGAAACAAGCACTTCAATGGATGTACACTGTCGCTGATACATGTGTCGTTTGTTTACACTGCAGCAGCTGTTTAGAGGTTCCGGGCACACCGCTCTTGCTCAGCAGTTGACCGATTTTTGTCCCTATCAATCATTTACACCAAATAACATAAGGTGAAGGTTCAGGTTCAGGTTCAAAAATCCCAGTGTTATCCTTTAACAGATGAATTGAATTGTTAGCATGATGCATTAGGTTGAATGTTGTGCATGTTGTGATGCCTGTGTGTGTGTTCATCAGCATTACACATGTAATCGCACTTGAAAAAAGTGCTTACTTTACTGTGTATGTCAGAGACACCTGCAGACACACCCACATATTTCAAATAGTCAATATAGAGTTTACAGTGTGTGTCACATGTGGTTTGTTATGCAAGCTGAAAACCACATGATGATAAATCTCTATATACGTAAACTGCTATTTTGCAATCTTTTAACTTTTCACTACTTACTCATGTTGGGATGAAATATTTTCACATCCACTTTCATTGCTTTCATTCTTTCATATTTAGAGAACCTTGTTTTTTCTTTGGCTTCAGGAGAAAAAGTCTAACACTGTGGCTGAATCCACACTGAGGATGTAGACCATCAGGCATTTAGCAATACTTTATCCTTTGTCTGAAAGAGTACCTGTTAACTAGAGCTGCAATAATGAGCTGGTGAAAACTTTGCTGCCTCTTGCTTCATGAATATGAGCACTGCTGTTTTTCTATGTCATATATGAGAGCAAATTGAATATCTTCAGATTATTGTTTGTTGGTTGAACAAAACAACAAATCGAATGCATCAACATCCATCCATTATCTATACCACAAGTGTCGCAGGGGTGCTGGAGCCTATCCCAGCTGACATTGGGCGAGAGGCGGGGTACACCCTGTACAGATCACCAGTCCATCACAGGGCCAACACATCTAGACAAACAACCAATCATACTCACATTCACACCTACGAGCAATTCAGAGTCACCAGTTAACCTGCATGTCTTTGGACTGTGGGAGGAAGCCAGAGTACCCGGAGAGAACCCACGCAGGCACAGGGAGAACATGCAAACTCCACACAGAAAAGCTCAGGGCGAACCGGGACTCAAACCCAGAACTTTCTTGCTTTTTTAAAAATTTATAGACTAAACAATAATCAGAGAAAATAATCAGCACATCAATTGATGATGAAAATAACTGTTAGTTGTAGCACTAGAAAAGAGAGACATCTACTGGCACAAACGTTACTCAAACAGAAGGAAAAAGTACATTTTGGGGGGACTCTTCAGCTGGGATTAAATGGGTTACTGTTGTAACAGAAACAGTACAGTATTCCTTGTGTAAATTAAATACAGACAGATGATGATGATGATGATGATGCACCTCAGTTTTAGGGTCTTGTTCCACCGTGGACAGTGTGCAAGCCGAAGCACTAGTTGATTAGACAGGAGAAAGTGAGAGGCACCAGTCCTCTCACACATACTGAGTCCTCATTGAACCGTGGCCAAACAGGTATGTGGCATTTTGTTGTACAATGGTCACACTCCTGTCACTCTCACTCTATTTCCCCTTCATCCTTCCTATTATCCATAGAGAAGAGAAAATTCACTGCCTTGCTCTGCTGTCTGGAATTTAGTACTTTCCCTCAAATATCCCCTTTCTAATTTTTTTTTCACTGACTTCCTTTCTCTTGTCTTGCTCTCCATCTCTCCAGCACTTTCTCATTTTCCATTCTCTTGTCCCTGCTGCTGGCCGTCTGTCTTTGTCGTTCCCTCCTCCTCAGTGTTGCCTGAATTACTCTGAGATATATGATCCACAAGAAACGTTTGTACCTTTGAATGCTGCTATGTCCTGTATTGTGCTATTCAAGTTTGGGTCATGGTCAAAAGAAGAAGACAGCTAAAACAAACACATAATGACATTACCACAGAACACATTTATTTAATGATGTGAAAAGTTCAAGAAATGACATCAAACAGAAATTGCTGTATTGTAGAACAGTGTGTCATTTTGACATGGAAGTTATATTCTTTACTTTAGTATTTAAGAATATTTGCTGTGAGGATGTCATCACTATAGGTAGTTTCTATGATTATAGCACTGTATAACTTACAGTGTATTTTCCGCTTTGCCTTTAGTTTGAATGGTTATTTTCTCCAGTGTTGGTACAGTAACACCACCTAGTGGATATAAAGCTAATTTCAGCACAGATGAGTGGCACAAATGAGCTATGCTCTACTGAAACATAAAAAAGGTTAAACAAATGCAACAATATCAGTTTAACAGTATTTTAAAATTTGCTACAAAACATTAAAGGCAAACTGGTAAATATCAAACAGGTAATCTAATGACATGATCACTCTTCTGATTTGTCCATTTGTTTGAATGTTTTCATTGTCAGTTCTTTAGTAGTAAACGTTTCCAGCATTTGATGCTCTGAAGAATGAGGAGTCAAAGTTTTTAATTAGAAGTGTTGGTAATATGTTGAAAGTGTGGTTAACAGCTGGTGTTAGTTCAATACTTAAGATAATTAATATAATCTTGAGTGAATTGAGTGAAATAAAATTAAATATGCAACATAAATAAACCTTTCTTGGCTTAGATAATTCGATTTTTTTAGCCCATTTAACTGGCATTATAGTTATTCAAAAAAGAAATACCATCAATTTCCCTCCAGACACACTGATAACAGATCTCTAGTGTTTTTGAATGCACATTCTAAACAAGCCATGGTAAACCAGAGAATTTTAAAAGCTTTAATGCCCTCCATTATGGCCAGTGGTGTCATTTAAGTTCTTATATTATACAAAACAAATCACATTATTTCCACATATTTTTAATTGACTGTGATTTTGATTGCAGACATCATGTGCCTGGTGCACTGGCTCAGATGTCAACTGCAAAATACCACTAAGTTGCCAAATGACTTGGTTTATGGTTCATGGGGGGAGCAACACACTGAGAGGCCAAAGAGCAACAGACAGACTGACTATAGTTTTCCACTGACCACTAACCCATAGACAGATACATGGGGCGAAGTAAGTGTTGTCCCAGTACCCCCCCTTAGACTAATCTCAAAGGCCTGTTTTTTTAAAACCAGGGAGATTAACAAGAGTCACTTGTTTACAGTTTGGGAAACAACATGCTTAGAGACTGAACAGCATGTGGATGTTACCTGCTGTCAAACAAACAAACCTGACTCAACAAAAATGAGTCAATATTTTAGCTGCACTTAAAGAGATAGGGATCAAAACTGACCAACCATAGCACAGACACATATTAAATCATCACAGACACTCACATTTACTGTCTGAGAACACACAGACACACACACACACACACACACACACACTGCCATGGCTTAGCCATATTCCATAATTTACGCCTGTTTCCCAGGTCCTGATATACAGACAGATAATTCTATAGCTAGGTCAACTCACTTAAATCTTCACCTTAAATCTACATTACTGGGCTATTGGAGGCCTCTTGATCTCATCTTCCTCCTCCACCTGTGTATCAGGGTTGTCACCCCCTGCACCACCAGCCTCTTCCTCCTGCTTTCGTCCACCCCACCAATTTTTTAAGTGGCTGTTGAGCCGCTCCAGGATGTCAATGGAGTGGTTGATAAGCAGGGCCAGCCAGGCCAGGCCGAAGAAGATCCACGAGGCCATAAGGATGCTGTACCACTCTGGGTATGCTTTGTCTGGATTACTGTCTGTAAAAGAGAAGCTCATTAAATGCAGAATTCAAAATTGCAGTGAAATTGCCTTGACACTCAGATCAAAAGAGCAAGCAGAACGTTTGTACCTGCCACAAAATCTCCAAAGCCGATGGTGCTGAGGGTGATGAAGCAGTAGTAGATGGCCTGGGAGTAGGTCCAGCCCTCATGTAGTTGGAACACAACCATGGGCACAATGAAGAACAAAGCTGCTCCGGACAGGTAAGATACCAGGTGGACAAAAAAGCGAGTACATGTCTGCAGAGAGATGTGGAAGGGAGCTGTGATATTAGTCATGCTCTGAAGAATGTGAAGTGCTCTCAAACATACATGTGATTAAAGATATCCTCACCCTTCGCCTGGTCTTCCCCTCAAGGAAGTCAGAAATGTTCCTCTCTATGACAAGCATGTACTTGCCCACCCTGTTGAGCACCACCATGTTGAGTGGGATACCAAATAGTGCGAAGAACACACAGAAGATCTGACCAGCCGTAGAACTGGGGCTCATGTTCCCATAACCTGTAAAACTGTAAGCTGTTAGAATCTCATCTCACTGTGGTGGAAGGACAGGAAGAACTGTACTCTGGAGAGGAGGAGCATCGTTTAAAGAGCAGAGGCCTTGACTGGTGACCTGTCTGCTGACCTGCTGCTCACATATCTTCAAAAACACATGTAAACTCATTTAACACAGCTTGTGTGTATGAAATGATACTGCAAATACTGAATTACATTGAAATAGACTTTTAAAATCATACTTTCTTTAGATGAATTTTTCAAATATTATTTATATATTCCATGGTGTATCTTCTTCTTCTTCTTCTTATTATTATTATTATTTGTCTTTATACAAGTGTATTTTTGGGAAGAAATTTTATCTTCTTGAATTTAATACCCATGTTATTTCATCTCTTATTTCACATCCTGTCTTTCATAATCCAGTATTAGTTTAAATGAGAGACTTAGTCATACTGATGATTTGTGATGTGATTTGGGATCTATATTTGGTCTACATGTTGAATATTTACCCAGTGTAAAATCCTGTCTGAGTTATTTCAACACGAGATTAACATTGGTCATATTTTTCCTATACCAGGTTAAAGCCTGATATTGTCAAATCATATGTGCTGCATGACACATGCTGCTTATCTGTTGGCTGGAAACTGTTACAGAGCATGGTGTCTAACCTATCGTTGTGACCACAGTTGCAGCAAATACAGCTGAGCTGGTGAATTTCCAGAAGCCGTCCGTGGTATAGTTGCCTTTCAGACTTAGGCCCACCTTCGATGCCTCTTGAACGATCTGAAAAACAAATTAAAAAGGAAAATCACTCAAACTTGAACAGACTCAAATAAAACATCTTCCATGGACTTGGGTCAGATTCACAGTTATGTAACTCCTGCACATATTGATCCAGATTTTTACGGTTATTTGGAACCTTGAGGTAATTCAAATCAATACATTACAGTTGTCAGCATGACAAAGAAACACCTTCTTAGCACTGTGACAGACACAGCTGATATGTTGAAACAGTCTGTTACATAAAGCCTTGAGCCACATCACCAATGTGGGGTGGGATATTACTCCTTGGACACACTGCACATAACAATCTGAGACCTGTGGCCTTGTCTCAGTCTATACATTTAGCACTTATGATGCAGCATGTCCTAATCCCACATAGAGGTCTTACATTTTGTTTTATTTTACACATTTTCACAAAGAAAAAGGCAGGAAATAAATCTAGATTTTATATCTTCATACCATCTTAATGTGTACTGAGGAGGCACCCATCTCAATCTCTCAATCTCTTGCTCTCATCACTTGGCAGAATTATCAACAATCTCTTGTTTTTCCTTTTCTGCAAATAGCATGCAACCAGAAAAAAAGAACCTCAGCAGTTTCCAAGACAGTACAAACTTGCTGCTGTGTAAATGAAGTCAGGGCAAGATACATAGGCAAAGTAGAGTGTCCTAGCTGCTATTTGCATGGGAGAAGATGTCCTCTTTGCCACGTAAACACCAGTCAAGGTTTCAAACAGGGACTCTTTGTTTTCTGAGTTATTACACTTTGTGTTTTTCAATTTTTGTCCTATAAGTGAACATGAAATTCACCAGCTTGTTGGATGCATTAACTACAATACACTGTACATCCCTACAATGACAGACTAGAATGTCTGCTGCTCTAAACCTACAGTGATTCAGTTAATTAAAAACATTTTACACGATGTGAGACGAAGTGTCAACACTGTTATGTTTGCTTTGAATATTTCATGATAGTGGCATGTCTTCATCCAGAAACATTAAAATGCATAAGGAGTAGCACTGTACTTAAGACAGAAATACAGTGGTCTCAGTAAAACCCAAAGGTTGACCTATTCAAATAACTGATATACTGACACAGATACTAACAAGTGCTAGCTGTTACCATGAAATGTTCCCCTCACATTTGCATATTAGAATGACCCTAGGGAAAGGGTCCTGGCAAGTGTAATGTGCTGACACCTGTATTACTGATGAAACATTTTATATGGTTCCCCTGCGTGATGAGAATAAATAAAGCTGACAGAGGAATATAGAACTTGATTCTATTAATCTTTTTCTTTTGATATCCCATGTTTCTGTGCCTCACCTGAGCTACCTCCTCCAGGCCTTCCTGGTTCAGGCAGGTGTATGTCATAAGCACCCTCTTTTTCTTCAGCAGCAAACGACTGATGTCCTTCTGCCCGAGGTCTCCTTCCAACTCCCAGAAAACCACCCCGCCGATCAGCACGTAGGTCACGTAAATCGCCCCGAGCATGAGGATGGAGGGCACCCGGGCCAAACTAAACATTTCCTTTATCCCCATCTTGGCTCCCCTGTAGAATTTTGGATTCCAGACGAGCTCAGCGTCTCAATCTCTGCAGCCGGGAACAGCGAGGAGTGAGTGTTTACCTGCTTGGCTTCTCGTCTTTCCATGCATTGCCAGGCAAATGAAACTCCACCTGCACTAGTGTTTCAGTCTCTCCAATGGCCTGTCATGCAAATCTGGTGGAACAAGATGAGAAGAAGAGGGCGCACCAGTAGAGACTGGGCTGTAGGTGAGGACCATGGGTAAGGTCAAATTTTGGAGTTTCAGCCCAAAATGAACCACTGTCTGTGAGGTCATGGAATTTGCCTGGTCATGGAAGAAGCCAACTCAAGAACAGCTACATACAACTAGTTTGTATGTGTTTTCTACAGGCAAGCTGAAAATGGCTACTGCCCTCTGCTAGTCCACAAACCAAAGAGCTTCCACATTATATATACAGCAAGATATAATTTCAGGTTCTGTTATGTTTGCATTTCACTCCTCAGGACAGTTTCAGACAGTTTTAGTGATCAAACTAAAAAAGCATGACAAGCAAATCATATCCTCCTTCCAGTTCCAGCTGCCTCTCAGGGATCAGTCCTGTGTGCTCTCAGGTCACCTCACATCACCATCTTGATTAATGAGTTTGGTTAAGATAACCCTCTGTGCTCAGTTCACTGGAGTTTCCCATCAGTACACAAACACAGATGTGGACTATATATAAACACACACACACAAAACATACACGTATGTGTGCACACTTGCTCAGTGTAACATCAGATCAGGCTAATAATGCAGTTGGATGACATACTATAAATACATAAACAGGAGTGCAAAAAACACCAAGGCATAGTTCAGCAGTTATTCACGTTTCTACCTGTTGTCTGAGGATGGAAAAACATCACAATTCCTACCTGAGCCAATACCTGATTACACACATTTTCTTAATGGGACTTTTACCCTGGGTCTGTATATATCATACTGTTAAAAGTAAATTTTCAGAATGCAAAAAGTAAAAATCCCTCACTTTCATCCCTTTTTGCAGACTGAAGACTATTTGGATTTAAGAGCAAAGGTCTCTGATCTGTCTAAGGTGTACCCTTCCTCTCTCCCAGTGTCAGCTCGGATTGGCTCTAACCCCCACACGACTCTGAAGTTGGCTCACAGTAATTACCTTGATGGCTACAGTGCAAAACTAGAAGTGAGTAAGCACAACTTTACAAAAGATCAGTGGTATAATGTTGAATAATATTTCTGAAGCAATATGAATAATTCTGATATTTTAATGCAGTGTTACATGTTATATTATTATTATTTTGCTTCTTTCAGCAGTGCAAACAAGAATAAAGCTGGCATTAAATTTGTTAGCAATCACTAGCCATGCATCTTCATTGTCTGCACTTGTCATTGTGGTACTAAAGTCTCCACGTTGTGTGTTTTCTCTGATGTTCCTTGTCCAACAGCACTGCATTTTCATTCCTGCTCCAATTTGGTTTTCTTTTTGTAACCAACTCAGTTTAAAATTTCAATTTTAATTGTTTATGTTGACATCTTATAACTATATTTGACTGTCATTAATTCCACATGTTAATTGCTAATGAAAACAGACTTAAAAACTAAAATGCTTGTGGAGGAAAACATCACTCAATAAAAATTCAAGGATTTTTTTTGAATAAGAAGAAAAAAAACCCCGGCAGATTAGGGTTAAATCCTTTTCAACTAGGTATTCCTAATGCAGAGCATTGCAGTACATGTGATTAATCACGTGTTCACTTGTGAGTTGCTCTCAAAGGTTTTGCATACATTTCACTGTCAGTACAAGTAAGTTGCTTGATTAATATCTCATATTACTCACACTCAGTGATGAAATGCACTCAAGTTGTCTCTTCAGTGAATTCTTATAAATTTGATAAATTTGGGCTCTGATCTACTGCACTAACTCTATCTTAACTGAGGTAGAACTGTCAAACAAAAACCTGTATTGTATTTCTAGCCTAATACATAAACAAGTGAAACATAATTATAAAGTAAAGGATTTAAAGAAGGAATAAATATGCAGTGACAAATATCATACAAAAACAGTTTTTGCTGATATATAAAATGATGCTACATCTGTTTTCTGTCTGTACTCTTTCTCATAATATGTACAGAAACAATCACAAAATATATTCTACCTAGCAAATATTACATGTTGATTGTCCCATCTACAGTCCATTGTTAGGTCTTTGATGTGTCTTCTAGTTTACTGGATGACACGTCCTCTTCCTCCTCCTGTTTCTTAAAGCCTGGGTGAGTCAGGACAACCACATTCTCCATTATTCTGGCTCCCATGTTGAGGATGAGAGCAAGCCAAGCCAGGGCAAAAATGATCCATATGCCTGCAAGGCTACGGTACAGAGAGATGTACTCCTTGCCTGGATCAGTCCCTACAAGAATTGATATTACCATGTTAGAACATGTTAAGTTTATCCCAGCCCCAGAAAACACACTACTTTTTTATGTTGACAGATGTACAAATGCTCTCCTGCCTTACACAGTGCAATGGATATGCAAAAAATCTATTTTGACAGAGGTGACCACTGGGATCTTTCCACCACATTAGTGCTTGTTTGCTCTCTCTACTCACCCACCACATAATCTCCAAAACCAATGGTGCTGAGTGTAATGAAGGCGAAATAGAAGCCTTCGCCAAACGTCCAGCCTTCCACATAACTGAACAGCAGAGGAGGGATGACTAGAAACAGCAGGCTGCCACTGATGAAGAATAAGCTCACTGCCAGAGCCTCAACTGTTTGCTAAGAAACAAACACAGGTTAAATGACATTTAGGTGACATTCACAGGCATCACATGGTCATGGCAATGGGGAACACAGATCCTTACTACTGAGACAAAACAAAATATGACATAATAACACAATAATAATTAATAGCACATATGTGGCTCATTGATATTTGACAGAAAGAAAGGTTGTTGACCATAGCACAGCAGAAAATGCAACAGAAATTAAGATAAATAAAAGAGCAGGTTTTCTGTCTCCCAGATTTGGAGGATGTAAACAGACAAAAAGCGGTAACGTTGCTGTGATTCTGTGGCCAGTGGACACCCATCACTACCTTGTGTGGAACAACTGAGACCATCCCCCTCTTGAGTCGACCCAGGTGGATGGTGAGACACTTTCCAAGCTGTTTAAGGAAGGCTAGATTCAGTGGGATCCCACAGAGTGCGTAAAACACACAAAACACCTGACCAGACACAGTGCTGGGGGAGAGGTTTCCATATCCTGTGAATATGATTACAGTACAATGTCAGCAGTACAGGCCAACGCAAAAATAAATTAAAGGGTAAAATCATCAATATATAAGCATGCTCACCTATAGTAGTGACTACTGTGCCTGCAAAAAAGAAGGAGCTACTAAAATCCCAGTTGCTGGGGTTTGTTGAGTTGCCTGAGGGATTCACTCCCTTTTCCCAGGCATCCAAAATCACCTGTACACACACACACAAAGTTAACTATAATATTAGAATAAGGTCACCAGCTACTATATTTGGAAATTTAAAAAAAAGAAACGGACATTTCACTATTCATTTCACTAATGCTCTAGTAATTACTTTGGTAAGTATTTTGGCTCATGACACACTAAGTCAGGTTACTGTTGTTCCATTTATTGCTGTGTACCTGACCTAATCATCAGATTGATCTTTCAATTTGTCTGTGTTTGAGCTCATTTCATCATGTTTTCTCAGTGATTTGATATATATTTGTATCCACTTGTATAGAATTAAGGGTCTTTTAAGGGTCAATCATCTATTGATAAATACTGACCATGTATTTTAGCATCTGTTACTCTGTTGACTATGAAAGACAGTGACAAACTTGGTCTCATATAACAAAACCTAGATTTGTCTTAGATTATAAATAGTGAATCATCTGCTGTAACACTTGCAATTAGTGGACATGAAATTCTTAAAAAACTGTGAAGAAACTGATAGAAAACCTGGACAAACTTCTCCAAGGCTGCTCCGTCTAAGCAGGTATAATTAGCCAAGAAATTCAGCTTCTCCAGTTGGAAGTGGTTGCGGTTGTTGCTCTCAGCCTCTCGCTCCAGAATCTGGAAGACTATGGCCCCAACCAGCAGGTACGTGAAGTGAGCCAGAGTCAAAAGTGCTGTCCAGCTCACTTTGACCTGGGCCAACTGGAACCTCGCCATCAACCCCCCCCCCCCCCAGCACCAAAAAGGACACAAACGCTGATGCTCAAACTCAGAAAAGAGGTTAATCGCTTCAGAAAGAACTGGAAATCAAATACACAGATCTCATGTCTAGTTCCCCAAAGAAAACGTCCATCACTGCAGATTGTGGCATTCTTTTCCAGACAAAGGAACAGGAAACTGTCAAAAGTGAGAAAAACTGTGTTTAAAGTAAATGAGAGACAGCTGTTAGAGTGTCCTTAAAGCCAGCTTTAAATAACAGCAACATCAAGAAAGGCTGAGATTTGGTAAAGCTGTATCTTGGGGTGACAGTTCTCACTGGACAGGTAAACATCTCCCCTCAATGCTCTTTCCCAGATTGGTCAGACTACCATAGATGTTGGGTATTGATTCAAGGGTTGCTAGGGTAACGATCAAACTCCTCTTCCCCATTAGTGCGACATCTGGAGACACACACACACTTTCAACTGTTTCCACTAATAAGGAAGTGGTGGCTACATCTTGTCAGCAGAACAAAAGTTAATATTTTACCTGACTGCTGTTGGTTGTCCAAGCACCCACAATTATGGAGTGCTGATGAACCTTTCGATAGGATTCTGCATTGTGGGTACAAATTTTGCTCTCTGAATTGGAAACTGAGGAAAATGTATTTCAGCCACAAATGATTGGCTTCCTGACATACTTCACAGAAATTGCTCAATAATAATGACTGGTGCCACAATTTGGGACATATTAAGGGAGATAAATTTAATCTAATTAAGTATGGACACAACATCCCATCAGTTTTAAAGCTCAATTTCTCTAACTGAAGGAAGTCTGCTAGAACAATCATCAGACATTTTCCACCACATTCAGGAGCCAGGCATGTTTATGGTCAGATGGAGAGGAAGGAGATGACATTTTGGAGAGGTGTGGAGAGCACTACTTGATTGTGGGCCATAAACCAAAGAGTTGAAAGAAGCCTCATGATAGAACCTAATGGAGTTCCATGGTTTCAATGTTTATAGAGCTAGCATGTTAAAAATGTCTGAAAGGATGTAAGAAAATCATAGACTTTAGAGTAGATGCCAAGAACTACAGCTATAATCATCATCATCATAGTAGAAATGTTCAGTCCTGCTCCAGTAGATTGGTGTCCCTACATCACTGCTTGCTGCCTGGAAATAATTTTCCAAACTCTCTTTTGGGGTGGACTAACAGTGTAACAAGAAGATACATGTCACACTACATATTCTAATATGTAACATGTATTGAAATAATTATTAAAACAAAAAGTTGACATTTGAAATTTTAACCTGCAATTTTATTTCAGGACCGCAGCAGTGACATATAATCACCTTTCAAGTTCACATGGTGCAATCAGTTGCTTATTTACACATTTAGAAGTTACAGAGAAATGTTACCATTAATTTGGACCAGCTCCTGAGGGAAATATTTGCCTCCTTTGCAATGCTCCACTGTGTTCACTAGCTACACCATCCAGCCACAACATTAAAACAGGTAACTGGTTTTAATGTTATGGCTTATTGGTGTAATCTCTAACTGTGTCTGTCTGCTGACTGGTGTTGACAGTGTGCAGTGGGTTTTTAGAGCTCTTTTGCTGAGAACAGCTGCCTGCTGTTCAAAACACTGACCCGTGTGCCCTCTCTGCATTGAAGGAAATGCTACACTACCTGTCTAAGCTGAGCTAGTTGATATGCTGTGTGGATTTAAGTATCATTGCTCTTTAGGGTGATGTACAAAGTCATGTTATCGACATGACTGAGAGGAATAACAGATATCATGACTTGTCCAAAGAAAGCTCCTTCTCCAAGGCAACTAGATGCAAATTGTGCAGCTGCTTGTCATATGTCAAACAAATCAACACAAAGCTATGCAAAAGGGTTGTTCCAATGCTCGCATGTTGTCTTTGTTTGGACTGGTGTGTAGTGATGGCTGGGACAGTGGGATGAAACTTGTCTAATGTCTAATTGATAGAAATGATTTTTCATTGTTTAAGGAAGACAGTCCAATGCATTAATTAACTTAATGTTACCTCTGATGTTATCTATACTGAAATATTTAATGAAATATTTTCATTATTGACTTTGAGCATCCATAAATGATGAGTCACTTCTGTACTCAATAATCAATACTACAGGCAAAGAAATGTTCGTAAACCTATTTGAATTTCAAATAATGTATCTAAAGGAAGCCCTGTACCAACTTCTCTAGGGTGTCTCCCTGTCATCTGCCCAGTGCATGCTGGGATAGGCTCCACCTCTGTCCCTGAATACTGGTGACCATGGTTGGATATTTTATGATCCTGATGATCCATTAGTCAAAACTGTAGGACAATAACGGATTTTGCTTATACAGCTTGATCTCACATGCAAATGTCAATGTCAACTCATCATTACAGCCTTTACAATGTAACAAAAAGGATCTTCCAGTTTACCAGCACTGGAGTAATGTGGAATGAATTTGACTACAAATGGAGCGTATTTCCAGTATTTTAATTAATGACACAACAAAAAGTTTTAGTCGTCCTAATACCTTTCATGGATGAAGTTTATGAGGAATCATTTTCCAGCTGAATTGTACATGTACATGTATCACTTCTAGAGTCTAAGTCACTTGGCAACAGCTTCCTCCAGAGGACAGATTGCAGACAGTATGAACTGGGAGACCAGTCACCTAATACTGTAAGCCAAGAACACTGGCAAACTACTACGGTAAAGCACGTTATGACATCTCACAGTTGCTTTGGTTCTTGACATTTTCTCATAATGCAGCTTTATTTTTGATTTAACATTTTGAGTAAATGTGAGAAAAATACTTTTTTTTTTACAGAACATTAAAAGGCAAACTACTGTACATATATTAAATACATCTATTTCCAGCATTTTACACACATTTTTTTTACCCTGAGAATAAAATGAAACCAGCAAGATATATGAAATATGTTTGTCATTCTGCATGTTGAAACTTCCTGTGACCATTTGGAAAGTCATGATTCATTACATCCTTAAACACATACTGGAGCCAACTGGTTTCCTATTGTCTGCTCCTTCCTCTGATATCTTGAGCCAACATTTGTACAGATCAAATAGGCGGCGAAGGCTGTGATTTATACTGCTGCCCATTATATCAATGGCATCATCTTCAGAGGGTCAACAAGTGAGTGTATGCATGTGAGAATGAGACAGTATGTGTGGTGTGTGTTTGACAGAGGAGTCTTTTTTATGAGAAATTTTGTATGTTTTGGATCCATTTGAGATGATTTTTTCTCAAATCTTCATTGTCCATTAATACTGGAAATATTATCCACATTTTCTGGATCATTTTATCACCTGACAGACGATAACTTCAGGTCTTGAATGCTTCCTCGGAACTTCATATCACTGCTGAGGAGGGCCTGAAATAAATTAACAGAGATGGACTGATCATCCAGTATTTGGAAAAAAGAGAATAAGTTAGTAAGTTAACTGTATTAACTGTTTATTAAAATATGACAAAAGAATAAACTTTTCTTTGTCTCAAGTAACAACCTCTGAAATTAAATTGCAGTGAAATTCACAGTAAACTATTATTTTTAACTAAAATAACAGCCTTAACTCTGACTTTGTGCTGTCTGTCTCTTTATGCCAGGCTCCCAACACTTCCCAGCATGCTCTAGTGACTTAAAAGCTGTTTTGATAGGAGGAATAGCACCACACAGGGGTTACCAAACAACAAAGTAGAGGGGCTTTCCTGTTAAAACACAGTCACTATACAGCTTTGTAGTGCCAGAGGTAAGGAGGCATGAAATGAGCCTTCCCTGCTCAGTGGAAGGGGGAAAGGAAAAAACTGAAAAAAGGAGGGACAAACAGAAAGAAAGAAAGACAGGAAAAAAGAAAGAAAGAAAGAAAGAAAGACAGATTTAAGTGGGTAAATGGTCTGCCTGACTGTTTTTCTGTCTGGTGTCTCTGCTCATTTGGCTGTTGTTCTTCCAGTTCACAAGACCTCAGATGCTCTGGATATCTAGTGGCAAACCACAACACAGCCAGTCCACTTTACTTGCCTGCCAAAGTAAGCGGCCACACAAAGGTCAAAGAAGAGGAGACAGAGAGTGTGAGAGAACCATGTAAGAGCAAAAGAGGAGTGGCTGTAAAGGTAGATAAAGTGAAGGGTGATGGTGTTTTGTGAGATCTCTTTCTGTGAAAAACATAAAGAGGGGGCTTTTGGCCATTAAAGACATTCCCCACTTGGATTGAACCAGAAAAAGTCAAAGTGAATCTGAAAGCATTGCAGCTTGTGCTATATAATGCACGTAATTTATAATATAGAAAATATAGCATGTAAACAGATTAAGTGCAGCTCTCAAAAGCTAACGAAAACTTTGTTGTGATGTTAAGAGGTGTAGGGCATCACACCACCAGAGGGCGGTGTTGATTTCAAAATGCATAGTGTGTGTGGGGTTGGGGTGTGTGTGTTCTTTCTTGCTTAGTGTGTGTGTTACCTGTTCTGTTGAGGAGGTTTTGCCTGGCTCTGACAAAGGCCAGGATGTCAGCATCAGTCTGCTGGTCTCCAGTCAGTGGAATAGAGGATGATGTGAGCTTGGTGGTAGAAAGGGCTCTGAAATTAATATATGTTTAAGTAAGATAATATCAGCATTAATTCTTTACAGTTTCTATAACACAAATAACATGATGATGAACAACAGCACGTATGTAATGCACTGACTGTTTTACTGTTTCTTTTAAAAAGGTGGTTTCAGCAGCAGCGTTCAAGCAAGACCCTAGGTCTTTGATTTGTTAATAGAGTTTGGAGACATTACTTCACAAAGAAATAAAAATTTATGGCCACATTCATAAGTGGAGAGAAAACATAGCACGGCTGTAAAATCTACAGGTCCAGGCTATATGTATAGATTTAAGGATTACTGTAAACATAAAGGATATGCTACTGTAGTGTTTGCATTTGGGCATACACTTAAGAAATGTAGACAAAGCAGTAAAAATACAGAGTACTTAAACTTAATTCAGTTCATGTCTTGGTAAATCATACCCTGAGAATAAGAAATATCACAGTTAACAACTGGATTTTGCATAGGTCATATTGCATAGAGCATAATCTCATTTGAACAGATCCCAGTGAAATTATTTATTTCTAAATTGCAAATCTCCTCACCATGTTGAATATGCTGAATGTAGGATGGAGAAAGTTTGATTTGATGAATTTAGGTGTTGTAATGTCATAAAAAACTATATCTATTGTTTGCAAAGCCATTCATCAATTTCCAACAAGCCTGCCCTCATGTACCTCCACTCAGATGAAGGAGTGTGGTCAGTCACTTTCCTATCCAGGGACGAATCTTGCCACTCTGCAGCTGGTAAGGAAGGTATGCTTTTGGGGCTAAAGCTTCTGAAATTCACAAAATACAATACTTATAGTTCTCTGATGACTAGAACAAAGTGTGATATACAGTATAATCCAGTAGTACCCTTTAGGAAACAAAAATGAGATTAAGTGAAGTTAGACAGACCTGAGATCTTGAATAAAAGAGGTGGAAAAGTCTGGATTTGGGTTTTGGCTTGCTGGATAGTCTCTCACAGTACTGCTCAGACCAGGTGCACTATAAGTTAAGACAGCATTTCATATAGACTGTTATAGCATTATTCCAGAGATCTGTATCTTGATTTGTAGGTGCTACAGAGGATAATGTCCATATAAAAGTCATATGGCAGTTCTATTATAGGTAGTATGCACTGTATCTCAGCCTGTATTCAGTGCCATTCTCTTGTTTTTTTTAGCATCATCACAAACAGTACATGTGCTTATTTACAATAAAAGAAAGAGCAACAATGCAAAGCAATTTGCCCTCTAACAAAGGGTCTCTGCAGGGCTCACCAAGATATATTTAAGACTTTTTAAAACCACAAAGAATACAATTTAATACCTGCTTCAGAGTCATTCCATTCAAAGCATGACAGCATGATGGCAAACCAGAAGGAAAATATTACCTAAATTACAATATTTTTATATCATATTTTCAGTGCTTCCTAGTTAATGCGTTAACATTAATGCAATCTGGACCCAAATAAGTGACAAAAATGGATAGATATTATTAAAGATATATTACAGATATTATTATTATTAAAAATTATTAATCCACACAAGTTCATTTAAATTTGGTCAAAATCAACATTAGCCAATTAGCAGATGACGATCCTCCTAGCTACTGAAGCAGCTGTAGTGACAGTGTTTGCTACAAAATGAATGCTTTATGACTCGACGACTACACCTAAAGGTAATCGCCCACACTTTTAATAGGTATGCATTTACATCTGTTGCAAGGGTGGAAGGATGGATGGACAGACAAAACGTAGTCAGTCAGCTTTTACATCAATCACAGTCTCACCCAAATCCTGGAGTGCTGGGTGAGGATGGCTGCAAGGTTCCACCTCGTGACCCTGTGCGACATCTGGCTGTTGACTCTGACTCAGATTCCTAGTGACAATCATTGAAAAAGTTAATGGCATTTTTCTTGACCACTTCTGAGCAAAAACACTAATTCCACACTGATGACAGCTAAACACCATGTGGCCATATGCAACATACAGCTAAAGGAAAAAGAGGACCTAAGTTATTTTGTGTCCTCTAGCCCCATCATACCTCATACTCAAAGTTTAATCAGTTACATGTGTGCTGTTTTCCAAAAACAGAACAATAAATGCTTGAACCTGTTGCGTATGCACTGGCAAGGAAGACGGCTGTCTTCCTGCTTGAAAGACCAAAGCTGCACATGTAAGGACTGTCTGTCTGACTTCCTCTTTGTCATTCCCCAACCTTGCTCGGATGTGAGTGAGATATTGTTCTCCATTTATAAGATCACAACTGAAGAGTAAAAGCCAGCAGTGTCTGCTGGTCAGATGTTGCTGCTTAACATCTTTGTGGTTGGTTTCCAAAATGTGCACAACAGAAATCAAAGCCAAGCAAAGTGTATGAATGTGAGTCCAGATTCCTAGTTCTCTTCAAGTCAGTTTTATTCATAATTTGTGAATTTTCTACTAGTCTCTCTCCCCAGGCTTCTGCAAACATTGCCTTTCACCATACTGTCATACAAGTCTCTTAAGTATTCAAGCACAAACACAGATCTATTTTTTAGGACTGAAATAAACACTGACTCACTTCTTATCCCCCACTGTGTGGCTGTGAGACCTCATGAACATGTTGTCCTTGTTAAGACTCTAACTGTTGAGACCATGTATTGATGCTGTTGCTGTCTCTAAGCTGCTCTCCAGGCCCTTGTTTTGGGTCACATGGAATTCTGTACAAATGTGTTTCTGTGTATTTGCCTCCTACATATCTTCCCACTTGGGCCCATTCAGTATGATGTTGAACAGAGGCTGCAAGGGTCACAGTGGTGCCATAAAAGCCTCTGAAGTTAGAGACATGTGCATATCACCTTACACACACTAACATGTCCATAGAGGCTAATATTCAGAAAACACACAAAAGAAAACATCATAAATATAGAGACAGAAATGAACAGACAATCTTTCCTGACTAATGTTGGAAACATATCTTAGACATACTAGTCTGCCTATTGCATCATGCCACAGAAGCTTTATGTGGTGTTGTCACATAGATAGGTAGAGGAAGGTAAGGCCAGTCACCTGCGCACTGGAGGCCTCCTGGCTCCACCACTTATGGAAGTCCCTCTGGAGCTTGACCTTCGCCCTTTCCAGCAACAGCTGCAGGTGCTCAATCTCTGTCCTCAATGCTTTTAGACGGACAATGGTGCTCTTGTAACTGACAGGAGATATTAGGGGCACCAAATTTGTCTTTTGTCCACATAACACAGTACTTGCTGTGTCTAATCAATCAAAGCAAGGTCTTGGGAGAAACCATGAAAACATGGTATGGTAACAATGCACTTTTACTACACTTACGCCTTTTTTTCCTGCTCAATGTTTTTGCATAGGTTTTCTTCCACTGAGTCCACCTCCTTCTCAGACTCTGTGTAGTTCCCCAACACACCTACAGTAGAATTGGACAGGTAGAGAGCATGGCAAGTGTTTTAAAGACAGATAAAACGTGGATACTGTAAATTTACTGCAGATAAATTCATGAATACAGCCACGTTTTCTTGTTTTTGTTTCCAGAAGAAGACATACAGAAGCTTGTATGCCTGTTTTGTTTACACGTGAGAGCATTTTCTTCAAAGACAATATTTTAAATATTGGCCAAGGATAATAGGGGCCAGGTTGCTGTTAAGTGTTCTCTGATGTGTAACCCAAAATAACAAGAAAAGCCTTTGGCGCCTGAACTGGAGGGACATGTTTGTGTGCTTTACAAAAAGATTTCCTCATCAAAGCATTTATGTCACTGATCTGATCAAAACAGTCAGAAAAGAGTAAATGAAGGAGTCTTAGGGCCGCCCAGTCTTTGGTCACTGAGCTTTCAGTCACTGAGGCCTACTGCAAAGGCTTTGAAGTGGGCACTGCTGCACATACAGTGCAGGAGAAACCACAATGTGTTTACAATGTTACACTGAAAAGAGTTCAATACCAAAAAGATGATAAAAGAGTTTCCACTTGTTACAGCTTTGTTCATCTTTTCAGTTGAAAGGATGTGGGCCGACTGTCACAGTGTAAACATGGTTATTCTAAGCTTTACAACGAGGCAAGAGGGCAATATATACTACATATGATGATTTAATTACTTCACGTGTGTCTGCACTGTTTAACTGTTGGATATGATGCTGGTCTTCTACAGACACAGTTTTACTGTGGGAACATCCATTGTCAGCTTGAGCTTACCATGAGCCGCCCTCTGCCTCCTCCGCATCTCTAACTCCTTCTTCAACTCATCTGAGAAAGAGAGAGGGAAGAAAAAAAATTGTTTGAATTAAACATTTTACACAAATTTGTTCAAATCTTTGCAATGCAAAACACACATACTTACATAGTATGCTATAGTGCATCCAAACAATTTCCAAACTATAGCCGACTATAAACTGGATTTTTGATGCTGATACTGCTATTGATATTTAGGAGTTAAAATATATATTTTTATATTATTCTTTAACATAAATACAAAGATTAAGCAAACAATCTTGATATGATCTCCTTAAATTTGTTTTTCAAAAACTGTGACCAAGATAGATACTGATCAGGACATTCTACAGTGTAAAAATCAACTTGTTACTGCTCTCTGGTGGACAAACTCTCTGGTGACACTGTTTCTAAATGACCTAAAACCTAGTTTGGCATTTCTGTAGTTTGTTATAAGATATTGGCTGGAATATACAATGATATAGATAAATCTGCAATAAACTAATATCAGTCGATATGATGGCCTGCTAATTTATTGGTCTAGTTCGATTTCAAACACCACTTCTTAAGGTATTTCCCACACGAGCATCATAGTTTGGTGCACCAGCTCCAGAACTACTGTGTGTAACAACTTGAATCATCCCTGTTTAGAGAGTTTAGAAAGTATGTCGTTTTTAAGTGAACTGCTAGGCCATGTTTTTCAGTGTTGTTCTGTTATCTGTTGTCTCTGAGTTGTCACAAACTTTAGGTTACTTCTTTGAGTCCAAAAAAATCACAGTTCTTGCACTGATGAACTTAATATTGTCTAAGTCAGGACTTACTGCTGAGTTACACACTTAAGCAGTCTCCAAAATGAACTCTTGTGACTCCAGTGAGCCAAGAAGCAACATGAGGGAGGCTTTTCGGGTCACTGCCTCCACTGTGGCAGTAATACTGGGCTTACATATGTATAAGTCATTTGTGTCTGTTTTTCTGTTTTCTCTGTCTCTCTTCCCCTACTAGAAGTCATTAATTGCCTTAATGAAGATACTGAATTTGTGATCCAGTGCTTCTGTGGCAAAGGTTTGATCATCTAGTGTAGACAGAAATACAATATACAATATTATAATGTGCTTTTATCCATTTACATTCAGGATACATTTACTCTAAGACACACATTGAGATCAAATAAATTGACTCAACTTTCAGATATTGAGTTAAGTGAATGACCAGGATAATTATGAGGTGGACTAGATGAAAAAAGGGACATTGGATGGCAGTGTTTTCTGTGGTGAGTTCCCATTATAATCCCTCAGGTCTTATACACACGTACATAGTGCTGTGCTGTATCTCTCTCTGTAATGTGATCCTGTTGCCAATCTAAAGCAGAGGTTTCAAAATGAGAAAACCAGATGAAGGATCACTTTGAGAAAAATGGGGTGTGTGGAGATACATTTTCATGCAATACCTCTAATGGTGCCATAACAATTGGATTAGAGCTCTTGCTTTGTCAAAGAGAAGATGAAGACACTAAAAGACAAACTAGAGGACATCTGTCCTGCTGAAAAGACCTTGAGTGAAGCCAAGTCTCTTATAGAGATCCGTGGTTTAATAAAGTGTAATAATTATTATTACAGACTTCAGGTTGAGTTTAACGTCAACTCTCAGCGTTTTGCTGCTATATGCTTTAAAACAGTTTACCCTTGCAACACTAAGGCCAGCTCATCTTTCAAAACTCTTTACAAACATTTTTTTGAAAGTAGACTACCATTTAGGGTTACAGTTGACAGTGGAGACGTGAATGGATGATCTGCAATGTAATAAATGACACACAGGGACATATTGTTCCCATGATTACAGTGATTTTCCTAATACTATGGGGTATGAACCAGGGTTTGGAAGCTCCTCACAAAGCCATGTGTTTTCATACATAGTCAGTTGGTTGGGTAGCTGGGAATGTAAATGAACTGAGACGCCCTGTGGCTTTACATTGTGGTCAGGTGGGCAGCCCAAGTCTTCTCTAACAGACACAACTCTCACAAACGACGCACCACTAACTGATGAATAGTCTCCTTTTTTCAAAACAACATAAAAGGATTACGAAATATTTATGCCTTGAGTAGGTTTTGTTGACAAGGTGAAAATGTAGTAGGGAGTACGTGACGGTAACATAAAAAGCACATGGGTCCAGCACTACCTGTGTGTCTTACATCAGTCATGGCATGCACTGAAGTTTTTTCAGAAATTATTATCTACATTTTCAGGGTCATGGTACACTAAATGGATGTATTTTATGCCTATATAGTAATATATTGTAAAAATTATGATGCAGATGCACTCTGTTTTGCAATATTCTAATCAAGTAATCATATATATACATATACATATTTCAGTGATGCCTGAATGGTCAGATTATTTGGTCAGGACTGCCTGTTGAAGCATCAAAACTGACAGCAAGTTAACAATATGTCTAACCTTCACTGACTGAAAAATTCCAATAAGATAAATTTGCATACGTGTCAAGCAATAGTGGTGTGTGGTGTGCTTACTGCAATACTTCATTACACTTCAGTGCTCCTATACCCCTTCCAGGACAAGACTGTGGGCTCAACACCACAACCTCTTCCAAACCATGCAGGGTTTCCCCCCACATCGTCAGGAGACATTCTGTCGTCTTTAAGGACCGGTTTCAAGCTACAAGCCTCAATAAATATTTGGTGATTTTTGTGGCCTGGAGGTTAAATGTGATATGCCGCACAAATACCACAGTGAGCTCAAGATCCAAGCATCATACATGTGATCCAGCTTCTTAATATCTGAGTGGGTGTCGATTCAAGTGTATATGAAGAATGATTGCATCGTTAAATGTGCAGACTAGTATGAAAGTATAAAAATCCAGTCAAGGACATTATATAAACCGCTCTAATGAGCAGCTGATAACATTAGCACTGCAAGTAAATCATTACAACAGTCATGTTAAATCTAGTGGTTGTTGGTTACAAAGACCACATCAGGTGCAGAAATCAAGTGACATGCTTCTGCAATATTCCTTCTCAAGTGCTTCGGAACAGTATTCCTGGCAATGACATACATTTTAGGCTCCAGTAGAGTTTCCTTGCAATCTATCTCAAAATCCTTCGGTCTTTGGGTCACCTCAGTAAAGGTGAGCATATGAAAGAGGTCCCAAAGCAGATACCAGATGCTCCATCTAGGGCTGTACTGCATAAATCCCTTCACATCTGGCAGAGAAATCAAGAGATGCTGCTCATTTCCAGCTGTCCTACACCTTTCATGCTCTAGAAGATGTGCATCGCTGATCCTTCTGAATAAATATATATGCTTGCACTTTTTGGACCTAAGGGCTTGGAACATATGCTCCTCCAGTGGGATTGGATTCCATAGCCATATGCAATGGCCAAGAACAATACTGTAAACCAGGGAAATGTTTATACACTGATGTCTCCATGGGCTACCACCTCTCCCTTTCTCTCTTACTACTGACCCTCATGCTGGGTACATCCATCAGAAAAAGCAGCACAACGCTTTTGTCTATATTATGCTAACTGTTTCCATGTTCTACATTAACCATGAGACACAGGTAGTGTAAAATTTCCAAGCAGGGCTTCCAAGATGGCAAGGAAACATACTGAACTAAATATTATGGTACTACTTTCCATCCAGAAGAGGCAACCACCTTCCACTAAAAACACTGTCTCTCATCTAGGAAGAATGTGGCTCCATGCACCTAACAATGTAATAATATTTGACAGCATCAAGATGTTTTTTGGGGATTCCAAATTTGAATAAGCTTGGGAATTTGGTTACTAAATCTCATCAAAAAAATATGTTAAATTAGTCAAGATCTAGTTTCTCCAAACTAAACCCACAGAGTGATGATGTCTGCAGAACACATCTGAAGAGTTAATATTCTACATGCTGTCACAGCTGATTTTTGTGTGATGTTTGACACGTCTGATATATGGCTGTGTCAGCACTTCACAGATTGAATCTTGAAAAAAAACAAAAAACAGAAAAGTTAATTTCCAAGGGTGATAAATGTATGTTGGCATGTATGAGGGTAACAGGCAAATACTACCAAACCACCAAGCGTGATCTGAGGCAGCGATGATGCCAGCCACTGGTGTGAGGTAAACCTATCTATTTCAGTGGCATGTGTAATGAGCCACAAACACACATAGTCCAGGGAAATTCATAAATGTAGCTTGCAATAGTAAATGCAAACCAGATCGAGCCCTATGAGTTTGCTGGAAAATTCAACCAAAGTGCAGTGAAATCACTTAAACTTACTGACACTGGTGACAGAACTTGTCCGTCAATATCCCTGTGGAAGAAACTGATTATGACACATTACTGAATAAAGTAACTTTTACAGTAACTTCAAATCAGTGTGGACTAATTTCTAACAATGATGAGGCATTCTGAATGATCTTTGAAATCTAAATAATGAACTAAGTAACCAACAGATTGATGGACTAACCACACTGTCAAAGCATGGACACACACTAGTACACAGGCACACACTACACCAGAGAAACTTAGGACCAAAGCCGCAAACTTTGGAATCACTCAGCATTGTCTGAAGCTAGGGTTTATGCCAGGCTTCATTCTGGCATAGTAAGGCTACCTGTCAAGGACATTACCCAGAAGAACACAGGGGTGTGCTTAGAGAGTTGCCATAAAACAGCCTGAGACAGGCTAGTAAAAAGTACAGGTTGGAAGACTAGGTGGGTGGAAATCAGAACGCCTCTCAGTCCTGGAAAAGTTGAGGAATGTGCTGAACGACATTTCTACACTCCAGAGAAACAGAACCCCGACAGTGATCTGTTCATTAACGTTTTCCAGGCAGGTACGTAGGTTTGTGTCTTTTGGGACCCACAGAATGCCAACAAAGATTATCAGCATTCTGCATAGAGCTTGTGCCACAGTCTTTGTTTGTCATTTTGCAGCTCCTAAATATCACGTGATTTCCAGGAGGTAACTTCCATTTGTTGATACAACTTACTGATTCTGTTTCTGGCTTCATTCAGTTGCTCTCCAAGTCTTCTTGCCTCAGCTGCCCTGTTCAAAAGATTGTAGGAGTCAATGAGTAATGGTAGCAAAAAAAGACTTCAGATAAACTGAATGTTTATTGAAAGTAAGTATTACATAAAAACATGTATTACATACCGTATCACTGTTGGCACGTTACTTTAAAACATAAACAACCATTTCCTAGATAGTAGTTGTCAAATGTTTTAGACAACAATATCAAGATGTGAATTAATAACAACTGTCTAACAACTTGTCCTACCGGTCACCAACCTCTGTTTGAGTAGGTTCTTATTGTCTTCAATGGTCAGATAGTCCTTGTGGTCCCTCATGAAGGTTTCAAAGGCTTCTTGTTTTCCCATAGATAGCTGTGGACCTGAGAGAAAAATATCCAGCACTGAGGCACAAGTTGCATTCTAACAATTCTAATAATCAAAAGTTAGTGTTCATGTCAGCAGATCCATGCTGAAAACGTTTGCTAAAATTAACTCTACCATACAAACTACCATCCTAACAAGACTGTATGCATGTCATACCACTGAAATAAAAAATCTGCTAACTATGGGAAATTGTGTCAGGTCCAGCTGTGCAGATTTGAACAGTGAGACCTGAGCTGTGCATGTTCCCACATCCACAGGTACTCAAATCCAATCTGGCAGCCAGATGCGAGCTAGAGCCCCACTGATATAGTTGACCTCCCACCTATTACTAATTACAAAACTGAATGACTATTAGCCTGCCATTCAAGGTTTAGAGAGAACATAAACACAAACATAAACAGCAATTCTGAACATGTCAGCATTACATAGTGGATGCCCCCACCTAACTTTGGAAACTTGCCACATTTAAGGAAACTACATAATTTGGGGCATAACATCCTGTTGACTGTTGAATTCTTTTTATAGGCTTGTAATTTTATTTAATGAGCAAGTTTATTAAAGGGCTATACATCTGCTTCAAAGAAATATACCAAAAGACAATAGTTCACACAGATAACGAGTAAAGTATTTAGTTTTTGTTTTACCTGTGAACATCTGATTTAATTGAAAATGACAATTGCCAATGATTGTGTAAAAAAGGAAGGGAAAGGGTGGACATTATGTGAACTACATAAGGCAACACTACTTCACTGTCACTGATTATTATTATTTATACCTGTGCTTCTCTACAGAAGAAGCATATTGCCGCCAATAATGTACACCATTGTGGTAATATATGTTATTGTTATTGTGTGTGTTAGTGCTGTTGTCTCACAACAAGGTTCTGGGTTCGAGCCCCGGTTCGCCTGGGCTTTTCTGTGTGGAATTTGCATGTCCTCCCTGTGCTTGTGGGGGTTCTCTCTAGGTACTCCTTCCTCCTACCGTCCAAAGACATGCAGGTTAGGTTAACTGGTGACTTGATTTTTGAAGTCTAAAAAAAGTAAATACACCCCCTACAGCAAAAAGACACTAAAAGTTTGGGTACCCTACTAAGTCAGTACATAGTAACCCTCTGGCAGATGTCATAGCTTGCAAACTTTGCTTGTAGCTAGCTGAGCTAAGAGTCTTTCTATTCTTGATTTAGGAATTTTCAGCCACTCTTCCTAGACTGCCCTGCATGCACAATATGTTAAAGATCTACCAACAGATTTTCACTGATGTTCAAGTCAGAGTCCTGTGAGGCCCATTCCAAATGCATCAGATTGCATTCTTGAAGTAGTTCATGATGGATTCTGAGGTATGCTTTGGATCACTGTCCTGCTGTAGAAGACAACAAACACAGCTTTGGTGATTTTGGCCACAGAGCTCAATTTTAACTTCATCTGTCCACAGCACTTGTTTCCAAAAGGACTCTGGCTTATCCAGATGTTGCTTTGCAGACTTCAGATGTTGACTCTTGTGATGAGGCTGCAGGTACGGTTTCTTTCTGATGACTCTTCCATGTAGACCCTGTTTATGGATGTAACACTGCACTATGGAACTGTGCACCACCACTCCTCTGTCAGCTAAACCTTTCTGCAAATCCTTTGCAGTGATATGGGGTTTTGCTTTTTGTTATGTGAAAGTGTTCTTCATTTTCCACGTCATTTCTTCCACAGCTCCCCTTAACTGCCATTTCTTAATGACACGACTTCAAGACAATGACAGTGGAAAAAGCTTAGATACCTCTTAAAAGACTTCCCCTGCTTTGTACACATCAAATAGCTTAATTTTCAGATCCTCAGTCAGTTGCTTAGAGGAGCCCATGGTTTTTAAATGTCACCACAAGGTTTGAAGAGACAGAGAATTTATCAGCTCTGGAGCTGTCATCAGCTGACAGTTCCTAATGTCAGTCCGTGACCTGCCTTACAAGACTGAACAAGACAATTAAAGCCTAATGAGTTATTTAAGTTCTGAGTATTTTACAAGTAGAAATATGACCAAACTTTTACACATGCCAGAATTACTGTTTAATTTTTAAAAAAATCATCAATTTTCAGTAAAACAGGTAATTGTGAAGATAACATGGACAACATGTTTTGTGTTTTCAACAACCTAACACTTTTCCTGTATGCAAGACTCCACTGGATGATGTATTGACTAATCTTGTAAAAGAATACAAAGCAGCATTATTTCGGGAACATTTCCTGTGCTATGGAAAATCCACAACTTGACAAAGATTTCCAATGAATTCCACCCCTGTTAAAATTAGTGGACTTTTGTGACAAAGCTGTTCTAACCAAAGACATACACAGGACAGTAACTCATGTGAGATTAATTGTTGGACAGTTAGGAATTTTGTTTCTTTATTTTTGGAAAGTCCTGATTGAAACCAGCAGGCATCTCACAGGCATATGTTGCAAGAGCCAACCTCAACAAATCAGTCTGAGGGTTTCTTGAGGGAAATGCACTCCATTCGACTCTTGTAAAGAGCAACATTCCAGAAATATCTAAGAGTGATATGACATCATATTATGTTGTACTAAAATAATTTGTGGGGTAATGAGATCACATGAACCTTAGTCCAACTTTCCTAATTCTTCTTTTCCGTGCTGACAAACCACAGAGGTTTAACAGGGGAGGAATGTGTCGTGAATATTGTTGCTGTTTCAACAAATTTTTAGAAATGAAATACCAGCAAAGTGATGTATGACCATACTGTTCCATCAATTTATTAGAAGAGGAATAATGTCTAACATTACACAATTGCATGTTCCCACTGTGGCCGCCTGCAGGGGACAGTAGTATTCGACTTACTGAAATGTCCCTATTGTGTCAGGTTTCTGGTAAGATCACAGAAATATGGAGGGCCTAGTAGAATCATCAGCATCTCATTACATACTAACAGGAATTATGCAAAGATTTAAGTCTCCCTGTAAGTCTCAAGTTTCCTTTCAGTCCTGTTAAGGTTAATTAAAGTAATCACTGGCCAGAATTACAACACCTTGTCCATCCATCCATCCATACTGACCACTGTACCACCATGTTGCCCTCTTGTCCATTCATTTACACTATAAAAACTCTTAGAGATCTTGGAGAGCGCAGAAAGAAGGCATGGTACATCTGTACCCGTGAAAGTAGACGATAAATTAACCTAAAAAAAATAAATAAATAAAAATAAAAAATAAAAACTCACAGAGGCATCTGATACTCAGAGTAGTCTGTTCACAATTTACAAGTGCACAAAGTAGAAATTCACTACTATGAGGAGATCAAAATCTTGTTATGTGTGCAGACTGCTTCAACAGTGGCCATCAGGAAGAAAAGAAATCCCTAATGTCTATGTTTTATTCTGTGTAGGCCCAGCACAGAGAGTACTATGGAAAGGGTAGAGTTGATTATATAGCATCCAGTAAGCATGAATGGTTTCATTGGAAAGGTCATCATCATTACATTTTCAGTTAATCTTCAGGGGAGAGGAATTACCCTCACTGTAACCATAGAGCAGCAGAACCCTTAGATTAAACTTAAATTGAAACATACATAAACATTCAGTGACCCATTGAGCATGAGGAAAGGATAAGGAGAAAAGGATAAGTGTAGTGCATTTGTTTTAAATTAGGACAGAGTAAAGAACAATGATCTAATGCGTATATAGTTTGGCTATGACTCTCCAAGTGGGTCCCAGAAAATCAACACTCCAGATGTGAAACATATGATATATAATACAGTGTAGAGTACAAGACAACTGTGTCGGTTTTGTGTTCCTAATATTTCGCACTTTCAGTGTATTTGAGAGAATATGTAACTGAATGTAATGGCCTCTAACAAAAACTATTGACACTGCAGGATTAACTGGTGCTTTCAAAAAATCCCTGAGACCAGGTGTGCTCCAGGATTCCACACTGTGAAAGTCAGAAACACTGAAGTGTGAGAAGTGCCTCCTGTGATCTTCTCTAAACTCTGGAGCTGCTCAGTGTGTTCTTAAAAGCTTTTGCTTCCCAAAGTGCAGAGGCTCTCTGGACAGCATCAAGCTTTCCCTGCTGGTTAACAGCTGATGGAGTTGGAAGTGTGTTCCACTCACAATATTGGTTGCAAACAGAGCAGAAAGACACAGAAATTTCTCATGAAGTGTGAGAAAAGTGGATGAACATTCCAGAGTGGACATGTAACTGCTAGCAAGGGACTGCAGAATCTGGGAATTTCTGAAGGAGTAGCAAGTTTTCCATAACAAACTGGACAATAATTTACAGCAACAATACTGTTGGAAAAAAGGACCTAAATTAGCTATTGTATAGTCTGGTTTAAGAGTGATGTCATCTCAGTTCATGACTCCAGTACAATGTTGAAATGAGTGAAGTTGATTATCTTACATGTTTCTCAAGAATTTACAGTATGACCTAGCAACAAAATCCAGTCCAATCATAATTACTTAGTGTTTGCCACTGTCATATTTGGGGAATTATCCTGTATAGCACTTTCATCTTTACACTCAGCCCCAAAACAAACAACTTAAGTACAATGCTGGAGTGTTTCCCTTTCATTTTTTGTATGAAGTTGAACAATTAAAGCAACCAAGGCAAATGTGAGCACTCCAGAATGATTCACCCACTTTGCGGGTCAATGAGTCATGATATGTAAAACTGGTGTACTGGCGTCCTTTCAAGCATTACAATGAAGAAAAGTGCATTTAGTCTTCAAAAGAAACTACTGCCAGTCTGTATCCTAATAAAGGCCAAAAGGAATCATCTCTGCTGTAGATCTTGGAACACTGTAAAGATTTGGTCAAACTTGAACCTTTGCATCTCTTTCAGACAAGCTTCTCTTTGATTCAACATGCCCACACATGCAGATAATGACTTTATGATCCTTCACAGATGGAACTGGTTCATTCAAAGATTTATACGTCAGTGGCATTTTCTTTAACCAGCTTTTACAAAAGAATGTAACTTCTAAATAGCACGTCTTTTGATTGCAACTTCATACCACCACATTCCCAAATTATGAGTTGTTTTTGCTTGATACATTCTTTGATATTATTTCCACTAAACAAGTTTTTTACTATTATATATCACAAGCTATCCATATAATAAAGAGCCTTTTAATTTTGAAGAGGAGTTATGAAGATCATTTGGAAATTGAAATATATGACTCAATTTGGACAAAGTGTAAAAATTACTACATCACATGTGATGATACAATTCAAACCAGTGCATCAGTCAAGTCTCAAATCTGATTTGGATGTGACATGTGACTGTTGTAAGCTAGCACCTGCTACATTAAACCATCTGCTCTAGTATGGACCCAAAAGTCATGTCTACTGGTATGTAACATTGGCAGAAAAATAACATAAAAAAAAAACAACTCTGGAAAATATTTGAAAACATTTTTGTCTAGTAAATTCCTACATTCAGTCCTATCAACCCCTCAGGGGCTACTGTTGTCAGGACAGCTGGTTCTGAGGACAGAGATGGCCAAACAAGGGCCAGAGTAGGTGTGGACCGAATGGATTTCCAGCAACACTCAAACTAATGGCTAAGTGATGATTCCTAAAACCTGAAGTCCTGAGAATCATAAGATGACACTTACTTGAATCATACGTGCTGTAGCTCTTTACTGGAACCCGCTGTTCATGCTGTTAACAGTTCATAAATGAAAGTATGGCAATGAATGCTAACTAAAAATGAGGATGACCACTCATATAAATGAAGGCTGTGGATCATGTTGTAGACTTAGCAGTTATTAGCCCTATGTCAAGATCTTCTTGGGACCTGTTTTCCAGGTCAACATTTTTTTTTGTAAGCTATTACATATAATAATCAGACAATATGGGAGAAAACAGCTATGAAAATGTCATTTGAATGCACTATTGCTGACATTTTAGGTCTTTTTGCCAAAAGTAACTTTGTGCAACATTTATTCAGGGACTTGAGTATTATGGTCAGAGCCAGGAAGATTCTTCACAATGACTTGTGTTTAAAAGTCTGACAGAAATGACCTGTGTCCCCTCATTTGATTGTGAGACAGCTGGATTATTTACATGTAATATTTCAATGTTTGGATTTAGTATGCATCTTAATCTATGTGGAGCGCATTCAGGAAATCAGACCAACTCAAACACTGTAGATCATGCAGGCATTTATGTTTCTAGTTATGAGAGCAACCAGATGCTCACTGTCATCATTTTTTCCACTGAATGTGTAGTAAACATTGAATATAAAAGGTAGCGTGTCCATTAAGATCATATATTGTAATGCAATGTTAATGCACTAATTAATGAATATCTGCATGCAAGGACTATATACTATATCTGTTTTATCACCTATTCATCACCACTGCCTAAGCTTTTGGTGAAGTGGAATCCATGAAGGGCAATACGTCTCAGGAAATTAAAGAATGAAATAAAAAAGATCACTTGTAAGGCCAAGTGATAACAAATCATCTGGTGGGACAAACCACATGATTCTTCATCTGGGTCATCATATTAGATCACATACCACACTGAGAGACTATCACATATGGTGCATCATTTATCAGTGATTTTTTAAACCACAGCTTTATAGCCATCCATCACAGTGCACCTCATTGTCCCCTCAACGAATGACTGATTCACTTACTAATTCTGACTGGACCCAGTTCAAACATGTGTTTATTTTTTTAATAGAATCTTCGTTCAGAGACCCTGTTTGCAATTACCCCTTTGCTGGCCTTATTACCACACTGGGCACCATTACACAAAAATGTCAAAGAGGATGAGGGAGCTGTGGTTAGCACAGACAGAAGTGCAGCTTCATTTTGATGAGCTGTTGGCTCTTACTACTGTGCCCGAAGGCTATGACCAAGCTCGTTATAAGGGCTCAGGTTTATCATCACACTTAAGGCTCCACTTAACCAAAATTAAACAGGAAAAGCCAAATAAATGCTGCTGCTAGCGAGGGAGCACATCTCAAAGCCTGACTGGCTTGACTTTCAGCAACCACTACATTCCTGTTACATTTAAACCAAGTTCATTTATAAAGAATTTATGAGTAGACTGTCCATCCAAGACAAGTTGCAGTCCCAAGTCTTTTACTCTACTATCTCTGGGTCTTCATCATACTTTTTTCTTCTGTGACATTATTATCAAAACCTTTGGAAGGGATGTGCTATGGCAAAACTACAAAGAAACAACCTAACCAGCTGCAACACTGTAATGACACTCAAGACCAAATGTAACAGTGATCTACCATTTACTGGAACGATGAAGAACAGGCCTCTGTTTAATTAGTTCAGATTTGCAGTTTCCATGTTTCCATGTGTATACTTGGTAAAAAGAAACATTGTAAATATCCTCCAGCGTATTTACCTATACGTGATATATATTCTTGTATTAGAGCAAAAGAATATAAACAAATTAGATATTTAACATTTCCATTTGACATGAAGACGCTGCCTCTACATGGAACTGACCTTTTCTCAAATGTAGTGAATCCAGGTTTGTTATTCCAGTCACGTCTGAATTGTGTCTTTTGTGTTTACATTGCAACATTCTTGGTCCCTGCTCCCTCAGGCTGCTTCATGTTCCAGTAAGTATTATAGGTTTTAAACTCATCAGCTTTTCATCAGCAACAAATTACAGGTTTAATATACTGTACTGTCTAATGTTGCTGACATGACTGCACTGGGCCACTTGAGTGACCTCCAAAGGAAACTCCTAAATACATGCAATCCCACTGATGACATTGTTTAGAAATAAGCCAGTGTAGGGAGCCGTGGGACGTCAGACTGCTCACCATGCAGTAAAATCCAGAAATCAAGGATTTGTCATACCCCAAAGGCAGCCTCAACAGGCACACTGAAAATCAGCATGACCACAGTGAGCTGCCCACATTCCAATAGAGAGAGATCACTCACTGTACCCTTAGCACCTAATTCGTCACAAATTCATTGCTTCTGCTAGCACAGAGTGCCTGGCTGTCACGCTTAGAGTATAGATATAGAGTCAATAGAGACTAGAGTCAACATCTATGAAAACTGAATTTAATCTATACAGTGCTTTATTAATCCCTATACAATGACTATTCTTACTGTTTTGCAGCAGTGAGCAACCACAGTGCAGTGCAATGGACCAATTCCATTTCTGTACGTGTTTTGGGGTGGAAGGAAAAATCCACAAACACAGACAGAACATGCTGCCACACACAAGGGCCACAGTTAATGGTTCAAACCTGAAACTCTTTTGTTGTACCATAAAAATGAAAACCACTGAGCCACGTTAAAAGACTATTTGAAAAAAACTATTTGTAAAAAAAAAAAAAAGCTTTGTAAAAAAAAATGCTTTGTAAAAACAAGAACAAAAATAATAAAGCTCTTTAAAGTACCTCTTTTCATGTACTGCATAGCTCGTCCTCCATGGTTGGATGAGACACTGTCTGTGCTGCCTTCCCTCAACAGTGGCACTGTTGACAAACTTGAGGCACCCTGGGAGGTTAGGCTCTGGCCACTGGTGATCTTAGCGAGCTGGGCAGCAGCATCCTGAACCCTTTTCTTCTCCTTCTTCAACATCTTAACTAGGATACCTGTAGGCACTGAGTTAAGGACTACTAGTCTTTCCTTGAATAAAAGTTCTCAATGGAAAAGAGATCTTTCACTCAATTGCACACACATCATATCAAAGGATCAGAATTTTATGTACGAATAAACAACAGTGTGAACACGAATGGCTGAACACACTTTTCATGATACAAGGACAGCAAGACTATTCTTCCAAATAATCAAAACAGTTAGACTGAATTGTTATGAGAGGTCACATAAAGTACCTATATACTATAAGAAGGCAAGAAGGTACAGTAGCATTCATAGTGATTTCCTACAGGCAAGAGGCTTCATTGTGGGCTTTTAATAATGGCAGAGTGCTGACATGTGCTCAACATCTGACCTTACAGACTGGGGGAGATGTCATGGTCTGGGATGAATCAGTGAAGACTGGAGGTGCCAGAGAGGCTACAGAAAACCTGCCAAGATTCCAAGAAATCTTCTTCCACTGATGAAGCTGTATGTGTTTGTCTACTTGAGTCCAAGTGTAGATGTGTCTGTACGTCTGGGTGCACTTGTGTGACAGAGAGTAACTGTGTGGCTACAAGAGAAGGCTGAAAGGCAAGAAATGTTGCTTAGATCCTGTTCACACTTTTATTGCCATGACACATTTCACTTCTCCATACGTAATGTCTCTATGCATTAGGACAATTTACTATAATTGTTTCCTCTGGTCCAGGACTGTACTTTACTTCCAACCCTACAGTAATATTCTGTGTCTGATCGAGTGCCTCTTACTCATACTGCTTTCAGCTGGTCTCCCATATTTTTTTTTTTTTTTTAGCAATAATGCAAACACCAGAGCACAATTTTGTTCAGCACTTTCAAATCTGATTATCAAATTGACGCCTGGTTGCTATGTTTCAGCACACTGCTTCTAAACTTGTAGAGTGGCTGTACAATGGGATCACACAGCTGTTTCCATGCACTGATGGAGAAGGTCAGGAGCATTTTTTTGCAATCAAAACTGCTAACTGCAGCAAAATTGTAATTTAAGAAACTAATACTGCACAAGAAAACTGCAAAAAAAAAAAAAAAAACATGAGCAAGTTATTTATCAACAAAAAGCAAGAAATCAAATTTTGTCACGGGTAAGCAGGTGAAGGGGCAAAAGCTTAGCTAAAGTTATTCCTGTAAGACGTACAGTATGCTTGTGGAAAAAAGTCTGTCTAACCACAAGTTTTGATCTTCTTATACATTACCTACATGAATAAAACATTACAGACTCATAAAATATTCATTTAGCTCCAGCCTCCTGTTTTTCCACTATAAATATGTGTCTGATGGCCTAATCACAACCCATAATTTAGAGACAACACATTAGTCTGCTCCTCAAGCATGGTTCTATCATGAGATTCACAGACGTCTAGTTGTGGCCAAAGTGAAACTGTGGTGGTCAGCAGATAATTTGGGATGGTCAAAGAAAAAAAAAAAGTCAGAATGTCATTATTTAGGATGATGAATGGACATAGTTTTGGAAGAGCTGGAGAATTTAATTTATATTCCTGTCAGCCAATACAAAGGGGATGTCAGTGGGAACAATAACATGAAGGAACCAAGTCTCCGATTACAATTTCCAAGGAAACCAACCATGCAGTCTACTCAACACTGCCAAAATCTAAACCCAACACAATTCCAAATGATCTATAGAAGCCAGGTTTTACAGAGAAATATGACTGTTTCTGAGGGCCCTATGTCTTTGTTTTATACAAGTCATTACTTCAGACTGTTGTCCACCAGGTTTTTCCATTATTGAGATCTCTGGCATCTGATATCTTAATTCATGCTGAACACTATCTTAGACTTGTATTACATAATGAAAATTTCTCTTGGGGGTTAAATGTTGGATCTGCAGCCTGCCTCATTGCCACACACTCAAACTCAGCTCAGAAAAAGCAAAAGCAAAAACTATTGGAGTGACAACTACTTGTAGCAAATCCATTAAACAGTACCTGTTAGTGTCTTCTAGTAAAAGAAATCTGAGATGGCTTCTACTTTATTCATTACTACAATACCTCTTTACTCTAGCCTGGGGACTAAGGATGTTGGCTGATTACCTAGTGCCAGGCTGACCATCTATTTTTCCAACATTTTGGTCTTTAACTGGAAATCTCAACAACCACAGCTCCATCCTAAAAAGAAATCAGCTATATTGGTCATTTCAGGAAATACCTAGTAACAACATAATGTATTTATGTGACAAAGCCCTCTAGCGACCGTGGGATATGTGACTCTTGTCATTCAGAAACAAAGGAGGAAGAAAGCTACAAAGGCTGCAGAGGGAGGATGTTTGGGGTGGATGGATGGGTATACAAAACCATGGACTTGAACGTTCTCTGACCTTAACCAAGGGAATGATATTTCCCTAATACTAAGTCCTTTTTGTGCCTAAATCTAACTATCTAACTATAACCTTACAGATGTAAGATCATAAAATAATTTTATTTTTGCAACAGTGATTTGTAATGGTTTTGGAACACACTGACAAATGATGCTGTCCTGCAGATAGGGATATCAGATCAGTAAATCAAGTAAATGTGTCGGTTTTGGAGGGCAGTTTCAAACAACATATTTTGCTATTTCTTTTGGAGAGCTTGTTGTAACTACTGCCCTGATTGTCACTGAAGGTAGCTGGATATTGATGGTTCTCAGGAAATCTCATAAAACTCTGATCTGTTGTGTAGTGTCACCATCAAGTCTGACCCCTTAAAAAGCAATCCATGACGGGATATGTTGTCATGGAGTGTATTCCTGCCCAGAGGTAGAATCCTAATGTTCCTAATGGCCTTGTGATCTTTCCTTTAGTGCCACTGTCATATCAAGATATTAACTTTGAACATAATATCTCATGATCATAGATTTCCATGGAATTTGCTGAAAGCACTTATACTGTACAATGTGAAATCTCATTGTAAATCCCAGTCTCAGGACAGTCTATACTCGCCATCCATCCCAACAACCTCCTGGCAACTCTGCAGCCAGTGATAAATGTAGTGCTTCTTTCACTCAAAAAATACATTTGCTTCTGAAAGTAACACTCAGTTGTACGTGCAATTAATTGTCGTCGCCAACTCTGGCACTTCATCAGGCTGAGCTTTTCAATGTGAACGCATGAAAACAAACCCTGACAAGGCCATGAGAACTGTAATCAGTGACCTCTGGCCAGCATCAACACTGAGCTTTACAGAAGTGATTACAGGACACTTACGAATGAAAACTGAGGGATGAGTGGTTAACAAAGTCCCAAAAACAGCTTTTGTAAATACTTTAAAATTTGAATGCTCTGCTTCCTAGAAAAAATACCACAGGTATTTTGGTTGTGACACAGATGAGAGATCCAAGGCAATTTGTAGAGCACAAAGATCCAAAAAACATTAGACTAAAGCCAGACACCAAAGGCTACTGTCAACCCTTGTGACAACAGAGCACTCACAGGTTTACAGCTTAAGTATTATTCTGTATTTTCTTTATGCTAATGTTTGAAAAATTGAGCCAGATTTTATTCTTCCCTACTTGTATCATTCAAATAAGGATTATTTAGTTATGATCATAACATTTCAAGTTTGCATAAAGACCGATTTAGGCAGTTTCATTTAATCAACAGTCATCTGCATATATGCAATAACAGTTTGCAGCTGGCAGCAATCTCTAAATATTGCACATCACTTTATGGTACAGAGTATTCACAAAACCCAATCTGGATCTACACAGCTGCCTGAGGAAGTAACAATCAAGTGACAGAAACGATCAAATGGTGAAACCCTCCCACCCTGGTTTTGATTGCGGAATTGGACAATATATTTGTATATTCATGAACACTTTAATAGGCCCAGTGATGAAGACTGCATATCGAGGTTGTTGAAATATACAGTACATATTCAACTCTCAAATTGTGAGGTTCAAAAGAGATTAAAGGCATTACATGTTGAAATGTCAGAATAGCATTTCCTTTTCAAAAATCATTAAATATATTTAACATTTTTTCAGTAAGAACTAAAATAATATTAGCACCACCCAAAGAAAATATGCAATATGTCTACTCCTACTGTTTTCTTTTTTGTGTAGAGGAAGAGGGGACTGTAGTGTCAGCAATACATTTTCTGGCATCATTCTAATTGAAGGGAATTTTGAGCAAAAATGTTTTGATATAATTAATCATACTGAACAAAGATCAGAGTTAAGAGAATCCAGAGAGCTCTTGTTAATGCAGTAGACCAACAAGTTGATGACTTCTGTGCCTTATCATTGTTGCAGTTGTGACTTAGTATTAGCCAAATCTCTCTTGGATACATTCAATGGGACACATGGGCCAAGAGGAAATAAAACTGAATAATGTGCTGGTTGTAAATACTATTCATCCTTTTCACCTGAAAATTGAGCTTGTCCTTGGATCACTGCCATTAGACAATATTTACATCTATGTTCTACTTCAGTTGTTTAACTAAATAAATGGATGGCTTACTACTGTAAAGCCTCTTTGTGGTGTGACCCCAAAGCTAAGTTTAAGGAATGAAACAGGATATGCTATATGATAAAATATAGAAATACTTCTGTGGTATGTAAGGCAAGAACTCAAATGATATAAGTTAAATATTTTTCAGTCTTGTACACCACTGCATATTATAGTAATGCTTGTCAAAATAGACCAAACTAAAAGTATACACTAATGTGCCATTTGCAAGTGCTTGTTGTCCAGGGTACCCAAATTTAAGTGTTTTCATTAAGATGTGATAAAATATGGGCAAGCCATTTTTACGTGGCATTACAAAGATACATGCAATGTTACTCCTTAAAGTCAGCAGTGTTTGTTACTTCTCCTTGTTGCTCTATCATCATGTTAGTGGTGTATGTGCCATCACCCATGAATAGTCAACCATCAATGGGAACACACAGGGACAGTGGGTGGGGATGCACCCTTTTGCTTTACAGGGAACTCTTCCATAACTAACCCTGTTAGGACTCAGTGTCACTCTGGGAACAGTAGGGTTGTAGAACAGAAACCAAAGGTTTAAGCAGAGTAGAATTGTGGGGGTTGGACAGTTATACAGGCATGGAAAGCATGATGATTTAGCTAGCAGATATAAACTTAATTTCTTGAAATGGTCTGAATCTAGATAGTCATTCTGGCTGGATATGATGTTAGCCCTTGCTGGTTGGTCAACCAGACTATAGGGTTACATGACACAGACAGACCACCCTGAATGAGGGACTGACAGTTTAGACTACTGCAACCTTATATAGAAGCTTCACAATGAATAAACGAAAAGGCAATGTGATCACTAGAGCGTTTGCATTACTTGCGGAAATATGTGCTTTTAAACACGCACTATAGCAATTTTGGCAATTACATTTGCATTATGTGAAAACCAAATTATGACATTTTGAGAGGGAAAATTTACAAAGAGGAGAGGATTTCACATTATACATACACGGTCCAAGAAATACTACAGTGAAATATCTGCATGATAATATTGTATTTATTTTGGAGAGCTGAGGTTTTTGTGGCTAAATAATCAAGCAGACATCTCAATTTTCTGACTAATGTTCTATGATCTAATGACAAGCCACAGCAAGAGGGGTTGATGGAAGAATAATCCCATAAAGCCATTAGAAATGTAATATTCAAATGCAAATACCATAATTATGATTAATAGTAATTATGATTAACTGCAGTCATTAGATGAAGATCTATCTGAACATACATATTAAAAAAAACATTTCATGTTGGCTTTGAAGGCAAGATTACTTACATTTTCTAAATTATGTTTGGATGAGTTGTATGACTGATTGTGTATGAGTGCTGTAATACAACCGTGCAATAACACAGGCAGATTTACTTTAGCAGAAATACTTTTCTGCTAATGAAGATTTTACTGTCAAGAATAAGTGTGATTAAAGTGTGAGCCTGGACACAGACACAAAATGAAATTTGAGTTGCTGGTGCAGTGACAGAGCAAGAGCCCATTCTGTCTTGTATTTGCACAAACAAGCATGTGGCACTGCTACAGGGAATTGAACCTGTCTATATCAATCTTTGGATTGTCTGACAAATCACCTTACCAAAACAGTGTCACTATAACACTATACACTATAATCTGTTTTTGCTATTGTAACAGTCTCAGTTATAGCATGTGTAAATTAGTTAGAATTACACAAAATGTATGTAAATAGTTAATACTTGACACATATAATGGGAGAAGAAACTGTCGCAGTCAGCGACCAAATGTTAGCTTCTCTGATTATTAATGTGGAACATGCTAACATGTTCTTGTAATTTACTTTGTGTAGGGGCAAACTCACTTGATCACAATAGACCAGAGAATTTTCTTATACTTCCTTCTGTCAGCTGATAAACTCATGCTGAAGTATCCATGGTGTGGGCATTCTTCAACTTTACATAATGCAGGAAACCACCGGTCATACTATATACAGCATATGTGTTGTACAGCTAATATTTAAGATTCCAGAATAATGGCTGGGGACTCTATAGCATTTTCTTAGATGTAAATGCAAAGATGAGCACTTCCAACTTTAATAACATGTCTCTAAACCTCGTAAACGTGTTTAGGGGAATGGTAAAATAAAATATTTATTTTAACAGAGAGAATGTCATTTCTGTGACATAATCTCTCATCCTGCTAAACAGGAACAAACAGCAAATTTAGCCAGCACTGTTATCAATAACAGACTTACAGGTATGCTATTTATTAGGTAGTTATGAATCTAAAAAAACACCACATTTGGTTTGCATCTTGAAAAATGGGAATCGCCAACAATTATGTAACCTAATGTATCAGTATACTAATGCATGCAAAGATTTTCATGCAAATTATGTAATCACATCTCATCTAATCTGATTGCTAGACTAAACACCCCAAAACTTATGTATGTAATCAGAGCTAAACAAAGTTGGCTGCACCATGTCAAAGGATACTGATTTCATTATCACGTTGAGTCAGCATCTCCTTTAATTTGGTCACTTGTGCTGCACTGTGGTGGCTGTCTTGAGTCACCTCTTCCCTCTTTGTTGCTGCTGGTGACTGTTGCCCTTCATTGCGCTTGTTTCCTCCACTTTGCTTGTCCAGAATCATCATCTGTTCAAACAGTATAAAAGAAAGATTGTTGACTGTTTTTGAAGTTATGAGGAAAGCCTTTTTTAGACTGGATCTAAATACACTGCTTTAAAAAATTAAGGGAACACTTAAATCGCACATTGGATCTTGACGAAATAATTATTCAAGTAGAAAATCTTGTATAATTTGTTGAGAACAAAATGACATAGCAACAGTCAATGGAAACCAAAATCATCAACCCACTGAGGGCGGGATTCAAAATCACACAAAAAATCAAAGTAAAAAACTGAAGGCTGATCCAACTTGTGTATTTCATCACAGCAACTCATAATGTGACTCAGTAGAGTGTGTGGTCCCCCGTGCTTGTATGCACTCCCAACAACGTCTGGGCATGCTCCTGATGAGTCGGCAGATGGTGTCCTTGGTGATGTCCTACCAGACCTGGATCAGGGCATGAGTGAGCTCCTGGACAGTCTGTGGTGGTACTTGGTGGCATCGGATGCACTGATAAAAAATGTCCCATAGGTGTTTAATTGGATTTAAGTCACAGGAATGTGAGGGCCAGTCAGTGGCATCAGTGCCTCCATCATCCAGGAACTGCCTACACACTCTGACCACATGAGGCCAGGCACTGACCTGTACCAGGAGGAACCCAGGGCTCACTGCACCAGCGTAAGGTCTGACAATCGCTCTGAGGATTTCATCCCAGTACCTGACAGCAGTCAGGAAATCGTTGGCTATGACATGGATGTCTGCGCCACTCTCCATGGATATGACTCCCCAGACCATCACTGACCCACCGCCAAATCAGTCATGCTGGATGATGTTACAGGCAGCATAATTTTCACCACAGCATCTTCAGACTCCTTCACATCTGTCACATGTGCTCACATCTTTACAGATGAGAACAGGGCACCAGTGGCAGCTATCAATTCTGTTGTTCTCTGGGGAATGTCAAGTGAGGTGCACAGTGCTGGGCTGTAAGCACAGGTCACAGTAGAGGATGTCTGGCCCTCATACCACCGTCATGAGGTCTTTTTCTGACAGTTTGGTTAGAAACATGCACACCATTAGCCTGCTGGAGGCCCTAGTATGGGCCACTAGATTTAATAAAATGAAAGTTGCGTTCAATAAAGTTGCATTCAATAAAATTAGGTATTCTAAAAAAACGTCTTTGATATGCAAATAAATGACCTAAAATCATAGCTCACTAAACTTCTACAGGAAAAAAAGCAGCCTACTTTCTACAAGTGGATTTGCTGTTGGGAAAAACATCTACAGTATAAACAATGATCTAATGTCATGAATGTAAAGAAGCTGGAAAATACATTGTAGTACTATCCTGAAAAGTAATGCTCTTCTATTATGTAATTCTGTGATATTCCCTAAACATCAATTAAATTCCCCTCTTTTCCCTGTCTGCAATATAACTCCTAAATTTCAATGATTTTCCAGCTTTCAAGACAGGTGGGAAACATGTTAAAGCATTGGAGTTTTTTTTTCATATGGAATAGATACAGCGTAAGAGAAAGGTCCCAGAAGTTCTTGGGGCATATATGAAAGAACACTGAAGAAGACACAGGGGTTGAGGCTGTCATTGTCCAGGTTTGAAAATAGCTTTTCAACAGCTTTACATACAGTGCTAAATCACTGAGGTCTCACTGCACATCTAAGCTCACAGTGCTGAAAAGATAAAACTGCAAGCATTCACTCAGGTATTTGAACATCACCCTGAAACAAGGACAAGCACAGAGCTGAACATCCAAGAACTACCCAGCATTGAGAACAAAGGAGAAGGAAAGAAGAAGAATTTAAACCAGATCCAAATTCCTACAGATTCACTGGAGTGTGACTGGGGTGATGCTTAGAGGAATGTAAACTGAACAGGAGATAGAGTTTGTGGATCATAACAAACTGAAGGAGAGATAAACAGACATTCAAGTGGGATCTGGAACTGCTTCTGGTGGCTGCTCCAACTCCAACCAAACCAGAGCCCAGGAACAGTATGAACACTGCAGTGTTTTCCCTTCGTTCATTTAGCAGCAGTTGGCCATCAGCTGCTGTTTGAGAAACGTTGAATAAAATCTATAACCCTGACCAGAACCTATGACTTTCTCAAAAAACAAAAACTTTATGAATTAGTGTTTTCTCCAAGTGTCTATGGCACTGATTATTTCAGTTTATTTTCAGCATTTTATTTGTGTTTGGCTGCAATTAATTATCATTATTCATTATTGATGAATCTGTCACTGGAAAGAAATCTATTAGTTAGTCTATAAAATGTCTGAACATGCACATCACTGTCCATGTCCCAGAACCCCCAGGCCACATCAGTTTGTTTGTTCTGACCAAGGTAGAGGCTTAGCTTTTTAAGCAGCTGAAGATCTGGTTTAAATACATTCATTAACAATTACATGTCAACGTTACACCTTACATCTAATTAAATGGCAAATAACTGCAAAACACACACAAAGTGTCATAAGACTTAAGTCAGGTCATGGGAAGATTAACAGCACTAGATAAAACTGGGCATCACTGGAGCTTAAAACATTGTCACTTTCTGCAGAGAAAAACTTTTGTCTAAACAAAAGTATGTTTTCATGCATTGGTAATGAATAGTATTACACATTAGATTTCTAGTTATTTTATGTTTAGGCCTAAGGAAAGGAAACTTAAGTTGATTTAAAAGTAAAGCATGTGTCAGGAAAGGACAGTAGGGGGAACTATTTAGAGGAAGTGATTAGTCAGCTAGTCACTGCTGAGCTGATGGATGGAGGGGAATGTGAGGGGATCAGTTTTGACACCTCACTGATCAAATTTGTTCCATATCTTCTATATCTACCTCTAGACATACACTCTTACAGAACAGATAAAACTAAAGCACTAAATAACTAACTAACAGAACTGAATCTTTTCTTAATTATCTAGCACAGCAACGTGGACTGAAAATATATTTTCCTGTCACACTTGCATGGTGGATTTTGTTATGGGAAGGAGAAGGAAGAACAAATACCTTTAGAAATAACACCTAGATAGAGAGAATAGAGACAAATGAAGAGACTCTGTACATGAAGAGACTACTATGAATATTACCTTCAACAGGGAGAAACAGTACTGGAGTTTTCTCATATCTGGTCCCAGTGACAGTGTCATGCCTGGATCAGGGTCATCCAGAAAGGCCTTGACTAGCTCTTCCAACCTAAACACACAGACACAGACACATACACACACAGACTGCGTAATAACCTACCAAAGCTTAAACCAGTTCCACATTCCATGTTACAATCCTTCTCCATCACACTTAGCACGAGCTCAACAGGCGCTCAAATAGTTAAGATCTATATTTGAGGAGTGCTTCTAATGTTTAAAATGTGGCTCTGGTCAAAGAAAACTATTTACTTAAATGTGTGTTCCAGCTCCACTGGGCCAGCCTGTTGATAAACTATCACTAGATGATACTCCAAACATTGGTTCTTCACGCTCTGGAACCAGCCACTGGAAAAGACCAGGAGGCAACCGTCCAGACGGATCCAATGTAGGCACGACAACGTGCGGTTTTTATTTTCCACTGTGATAGGTTCAGCGTAGAAACACGCTAGGTTTACATGACAAAGGACTTAAAACAAACGAAGCAGTCTTGTTCCAGGCCCCTGAAACAAGCTTGATTTTGGAGAATTCCCTTCAATGCCATGTATAATACTGTAAGAGAAAAATATCATCTTTCAAATGCCAGAATTTAATAGTTTCCAAATAGTTTTGTTAAGGTGTGAGGCAAAACGTTATGTGGCAAATCTAGCGAACTAACAAACTTGAAAAAAAATAATTACTTGTCTTTAGCTTGTATGGAGATGGATTCATACAGCTCTGAAAGCAGCAGAGCAGTCTTCTGGAAAGCCAGAAATCTGTATGCTTGAGGATATATGTGCGTTTGGAAAAGTGACAATAAATAAGGCAGGATGTGTGTAATCGCTCAGTACTGGGATGAGTCAAGGCATAAACCGGAGAGGAAACAGCAACAAAAAAGTCAGCATGTCCAGTGAACGTGGTCACAACAGACATCATTAAAGGCTCCTTCTGTGAGTTTGACCACAAACGGGGGGAAATCGAGGATAATCACCCGGGTAGAGAGGAAATAATAAAAACGCGGACTGAGGGGGCCAAGGCGTGGTAAATACATCAGCACTGGATCTGCCAAGTCCTCAGTGGAACCTCTGGCCTGAACTCTGGCCCTGTTTGACAGGGTCCCTCTGCCATTTGAGTATAAGAGCGGAAATAAAGCAGTCCTGGCTGAAGCAGAGCCCTGGGAAACTCCATTAGATCTGGTTAAGCTTCAGTGAGTGAGGCTTTAACTCAGCATCAATACATAGCCAACAGCATAAGTTATGTAGGCACTTTAGGCAAAAGCCAAATACTTATAAATCATGAAATATATTTGCACAAGAATCTCTGGCTTTTGAGTCCAAAAAAGACTGTCTGCTCTCTTCCTGGGTCTGAGACACAATTGAAACATCCTAGAAGGCTAATGGGGCCAACACAGGACTATACACATCTGCAGTGTCCTGAGATGACTGGCTCACAGAGGCCATGTCACTACACACAAATACACACACATACATAATATACACCATGTGATCCTGTAGCAAAAGATCTGCTGTCAGTTCCTCTAGAACATTCTGATTCAATTCCTCCCCTTATCTGAACATGTGGAGATCATAGGCCATAATGTCTGACTGACTAGACTAAAGAAATGAAGAATAAAAGAGAAGGAGATGACATACTTCTGGATCTCCTCCACAGTTAACTTGTCATCTCTCTGCTCTCCTGTCACCATGGCCAGCTCTTCCTTCAGAGACTGGATCTCCCTTTTCAGACGTGCTATTATCTGAAACACACACACAAAAAGCAGGGTTAGAGGTCTACTGTATGTGCACATACACATAATATAAACCAACTGTTGAACCAACAGTACAAAACTAAGACACACACACACACACAAGCAAATGCAGACAGACACTATTTCGCTACTGCCAACTGATGAGACAATCCCCCTGAAAATCATCTTGTGGCTTATCTTGCTGATGCATTTTGAGGACAAACTTAAGTGATTCCAGACAACTGGATGCTCCAGTGAGAAAATGCAGGAAGTAAAACATAAAATAGCATTAAACAGCTACGGTGGCAAAAAAGGAACACATAAAACCTTTTGCTGCTGTCTGTCCCCACATGTTTGGTTAAGGCCTTGTACACTGAGCCAACGGGCTGGTTGCTGTTAGTAACCGCTGTCCGGGTCTGGTTACTGTATATATAAAAAGCAAAATATCTCATCAAGCCCAAACACAGCTCTTTTAGTACTTAGATAGCGATCTTTGCAGCGAGTAACCACAGTAACAGAAAGAGTGTCAATTAATATCAAAAATCATGATCAGAGGAGAGATAATATGATGGGACCAGGACATTGTTTTTTATAAACAGAATTAAACATCATCACACTGAATACTGACAGCAATACATCTCTTAATGTGTGATAGGGTACTGCATTATGTACCTGCTGAACACAGGCAGGCCCTAGACGGCCATTTTGATTGAACAGAATACATAAAAAGACAAAAAGCTATTTGATGCATCAAAGAAGAATCCACCAAACAAAGAATGTGTCCAGCTCTAGCCTTGTTGAAATCTAACCTTTAATCTTTGGAGATAAATGTGTGGTTCTCTGGTTTTTCCTTGCTGAAAGGGTCCATGCCTACAGAGGTCAGTCTGAAGAGCCTCATGTCTAAGTAGGGATTAGGGGGTGTCTAGCTACCTAAACCCTAAAGGATTAGAGACTTCAGATCATAGATGATGTGACATCACATGCATGCAGGGAAAGTCATAAAGAATAGATCCTGGCAGTAATAGCTCTTCTACAGAGGCATTTCAAATTGGTGTATTAGTTTTGCTGTGTATTTCATTGCTTCATTGACAATGAGATGTATAAAATTTGGATTGACTAATCAATCAATTGCACATCTGACTTACTAAAACAGGAGGTGCTGAGTTATAAAGGCAAATGTTATTTGTTTGGAAATTAAATGCTGGCTGAATAAATGTATCACTTGCTGATGGTAACTGCATTATTTGTGTTAAACACCAGGCAATCCCTCAGTTTTCTACATCACTAACAGTGTGTTTCATATTTAATTCTTTGTTGTGCAACAGTCCTGTTAGGTGGGATTAAATTCTCTGGAGCTGGAGCAAGAGGTTAGAGGTGAGCCAAATTGACATGCACTCTTATTTTGATGTTAAACAGTTACTAGCAGTGCATACATAACAGACAACCCCTACTGACTGATTACCCTACTTAAAAGCTATAGCTTAATTTCTCTGCAGGTATTTGTACGATATGTTAACTAGGCATTTATTAATTTGCCAAATCTCTTGAAAAAAGGGAACTGGTCTGACAAGGAAATACATTACATCTTAACAGAGACGTGCAATTACACGTTAATGGTAGGGAAAATAGGCCAACACCAAAATCAATGGATGGTGTAGTTAATGAAAGGACGCCAGACCAGATGTAATAAAAAATCACACCACAAAACAACACACTTAACCACTTAAAAAACAAGTGGCAATTGTTCTTTTTCTCACATGACCCACTTCTCTCTGTAGGATAAATCCCACTTAACTATCGCCACTGAATCTGACCACACTGCAAAATACTAAAGCAGACTCAAAGACTGGAACTGATTCAGTGGGAAAGAGCAAATACAACAGAAAATAGCGACTCTGTGCTAGAGTCACACAGTGACACTTCTGACACAAAGTTGCTAGGGAGCCAAAGGTCAGTGAAAACTAAATCAAAGCCTAAGGTCAGACTGTGATCTAACTTAGAAAAGCACTGCAACAAATGGAAAGACAAAACCAGCCATACAGTCAGATACTGTCAACTCAAGATGCTCTGGAGAAGAAACAGACCTGCAGTGTGGTTTTGGGTGGGTGCCACTTCACTTAACAAGATTTCACCCCTAATCCACCCCATATCATATTTTTTAACATTGAGTATCTTAGCTGACCATCCCTCACCAGAGCCGCTCCCTGTATCTCTTTTTTGGAACCCGTGGTCTGATGTAACTCTTCCAGCTGCATCCTCAAAAGCTGACCACCAGTTGTTGGTCAGAAGAATGGTGTAGTCTATTTCAGAGTGCCAAGCCCAGACTGGTACCACAGCACCACAACAGATTTCCATACACTATATAAATAAAATTGAATTGAACTGAATGGTGTCAGCATATTGTACGGATACCCATGTCAGTGCAACAATGCAACATGCAGATTGCTATGGTGATGAAAAAGCAATATTGCACATATGTCTGTGTTTACTATCAACATGTTACATAATTAACTTTGAAATATTATTATAATATAATAATACTTGTACAAACAGTCCTACCTTTAAATCATCCCTTTTTCTTAAATATATGCTATCCATTCTGTGCAGAAAACCACCCACAGTAAACTGTAAGCACTACTGTGTAACCACAGGTTACACCTCAAATACATATGTATTATATTGTATGCCACTGACAAACATGCTGCTATTATGTGACCTCATTTTTATGGAAGAAGGGAAGGCATAATTTCCCACTACATCTTAACATATGTGCTGTGTCCCATGCATGGCGCCATTAAGGCATGGCACTATTGTAAAATAAAGAAAAAAGCACTGCAATACACCAATACTCTTACAACCCCCCAGTCCATATGACAGACTGAGGGAGAACAACCATCCGCAGGAATTTTCACACCCGCTTGCCGAACATGTCTCTCTGGTGGGCTTTAAACAGGCTGCTGTTTGACTCACAGGTATGCACTAATCAGAGCCGTCTTCTCAAGCAAGATGTTGTGTGTATCTTTAAGTGCAGGGATGGTCCAGGTTCAGAAGGGCCACTCAAGTTCCTATTAACCTCCGCTTAGCTGAATAACACCTTACGAATTTCAGCTCAACTCAAACTAAGCACATCTGCACACAATGCTCAAGTCGACACATTTGAAATAAAAGCTAACAGTGACTTGTATCTTGGAGATACAGTATCTGTTGATAATCTCCTTTGATGACTGCAGACCAGGATCAGCCAGGTCTAAAGGGAGGATTAAAATTGACCTTAGTGCTCTTAGAGGAGCTAAGAGAAAGAACCTTATATGGTGTGGTCACTGCGGCTGACTTCATTATGATCATAGGTCACTTTCAGCACCTCATTCTTTCCCTGTCCATGAAAGACTTGTTAAATGTTTTGTCTGGTCTGGCTGGTTTCCTGCTGTTGAGGCTTTGAAGAATTGCATTTTGTAGCCTGTAGGCTACAGTATAGCACCATTAAGGCAGTGTGTGGTCTGTATGATGTAAACAGTGACTGCAAGATTGTGAAAAGCAAACTCCAGGTTTCAAATCAATTACCACAGCCAGCGTGTCCAATAGACAGTGTGCCTTCAGACGGGGAAAGCCAAAAATGTCTAAGTGTCACCCCAAACCACAAAAAAATGACATCATACTAATCTGCCAACTGCACTGCTGGCTTTGCTTTTTTCTCAATAAACCAGGGAGAGATATAGAGGGAGAGACGGAGAGACGGGAGCAACGAACAAAATGAGAAACACACTAAAAAGCCATAAACGGAGACAAGACGTTTGCCCATGGAGTTTGGGTTTTCCTGGAGCTGTAACTGTGCCGGACCCAATTGGGAGCCGCCAGACACTGTCACAATTACTGGGCCAGCCGCAGACTCTCTTAAAAATACCTCTGTAGGGTTTGCAAGTGGCCAGCCAAGTCTCAGTAGCAGTAATACAGTAGCAGTTGATCCTGAGGCTGATCTTGGTGGGAGGGGAGGAAGCGGATATAGCTGTGATGACTTACTACTGTATATCCCCCAAGGGACCTTTCCAACAACTACCAGGTCTGCTTTCTGGCATACTACAATAGGGAGGGCTGCGACAAAGATTCTAAAGGGAGAAAGTGAAGGAGGGGAAGCCATAGTTAAGGGTTAACCCGGCTAAACTGCACAAACAATGACATTTCCCATTACTCATTATATAATGTATAACAACATGTAAAAAAGGCAGATATGGAAGCATGTGCAAGGTCCACTGTACTATAAGTAAAAAATTGAGTGGCCTCAGTAACCACAATATGTTGCAACAATCCAAGGACTTATTCTCACCAAAACTTTCTCTGCTCTACATCTCCTACTCTGGCTTCTTCTCTAACTAACTAAAATAAAAATGTAATCATAGTACATAGATACTAAATAAAATTACTGAAAGTAAACAGACTGCCCTTTCTCATTTCAAAAATGTTACACTGTGTCCTCAGATGTACAACATCTGGCTAGAAATTACTCTATGTGGCCGCATGCGTGCAGTTTATACTTCCTTGCATGAATGAGACTAAAGACATATATACAGTACACACCAGTCTCCAGCTGGCTGCTCTCTCAAGAGCCTGTGAGATATTAGAATAAATTATGCCATAACAGAATTGGAAGCATGTAAACAAAACAGAGAGAATGCAAACAAGACTTGTGAGCAGTCTAAATAGCTCAAGACGGACAGACGTCCACATGTTGAAGGTGGAAAATTTTTTCTTTCAGATTGACTGTCTGACACTGGAAAAACTAATTTGGTATTGGAAAGCTAAAGAGGACACTTAAGCACATGTTGGGTTACACTTAGTTACATTTAGAAGCTGGATTCTCACTGTAATTCATTTGCTGATCAATTTAAGGTCTGGAAGCTATGAGGAGGGTCTGGCCATAATGAAACAGCACGTTAAGTCATGCTTTTGTGGTGTGATTGTGTGGCTAAGCTACGGTATTTGTAGTGACTGTTGAAGTGCTGTGTCTGGCTGTCTCACCAGGGCAGGATCCAGTTCTTCATTCAATATCGCCTCGTTCTTAATGAGAGCCACGCGCTGAGCAAAGCGGCACGTAGAGATGGACTCCTAGAGAAAACAGTTTTTAAAAATGACTCAGTATTTTTCTGTCTGAGGGACAACTATAACTCAGAATTATTTCTTCTTAGTTTGGTACTCATTTGATACATTTGCTCAAGTGATTAGATGCAAGGACTGGACAAGGATGAGAAAATGGTCCTAATCTATATTTACAGTGCACAGCTTTCATTAATGTCTATGAAGCAAAATATACCGCACAACACTCCAATAGCTATGTCTTAAAATGTGATAAAATATTGTTTTCGCTTGGTTTAAATAACCAGAAAATTCTGATGAAGTTTCAGAAGTGAAAATGTACATTCACTCCTGACAGAGGTGGCCAGCAAAGCCAGTGGGTCTATAACATTATTTTCCCTCACTCTTTGGCAACCTAACACAACACACTAACACAATACTCTGTCTGAACATTGTATTGGAGTTCTCTTCCTTACATCAAGGTTCCTCTTGTCAACTGCCATAGTGGCAATCATGGTGGTCCTGCAGTTGCCCCCAAGGCTGTCCCTAAGCACAGACGTTAACATGGAGTTTCTGTAGGGAATATGGGAGCGGTTCTTCTCCGACAAAGCAATGATCACCTGAGGAAGAGAGGAATTAAAATGGCTGACATATTAATGAAGACAGAGGTGGATGTAGAGAATGAAATGCCTGATTGTACCATACAGTAATGTCAGAAAGACAATGCAGTCACTCTTTCTGACAGCATTGTTACTGCTGATACAGTAGTGGCAAGATGACCATTAATCAAAATCAAACATCTAACATAAATTGAATTATAATTAACACATAGCAGCTGGAAGATATAAGGAAGCCTGAATCAGCGGAATATGTAAAATTGTTGTTTCAAATCATATAAAACATATTCAGTTCCTTATATTTCACTGTGTGTGTGTGTGTGTGTGTGTGTGTGTGTGTGTGTGTGTGTGTGTGTGTGTGTGTGTGTGTGTGTAGGAAATTTATAAATGTATCAAATTTCAGTACACCAATTTCCCATGTTAAATTCTTCATGCAATTTATAATTTCAAATAGAGAAAAATGTTTTAGATGTGGTTACCTGTTCCAAGAAGTGAAGGGAAAGGTTGATGTACTTGGCCTCAGTGAGCAGCTGACCATTCAGGCCAGTCTTGCTAACTCTATCCGATCCGGCCAGGTCCACCAGGTGGAGCTTGGAGCGCCGCAGGGTGGCTGAGCCTGGCTCACGTCTACACAAGTGCACGGTGAAAATACAGTGGGATCGTGTGGACGCCTGGTTCATGGGAGTCTGGAAATGACAGAAAGAGAATAGAGAAGTGAGAGAACGCTTTGACAATAGCGTAATATTGTTGGGATGCATTTAGGTTTGTGTGAGAGTATTCTGAATCCTCTAAAATTGGTGCACATGGTGGACACAAAAAAAGAAATGTGAATTTTAGTCTCCATCTGTGGCATTTTTATATTCAAACAACAAAAAACATGTTTCCTTTGATTCTTTTTTTTTTTTTTTTTTTTTTTTTGCTCCCACTGGTTTGAAGATCAAAGTCATACCATGTGTAACTGATGAGCAGTAAACACATGGTGGCGGATTTACAAAAGCTGAGGTTGATTTTCAGATGGTCACTGGAACAGCAGAAGTCAGGTTGAGACCAGGGAGAGACAGAATTAGAGTATGAGTCACTCTGCACAAACAAGCTTTATTAACTAGAGGAGGATGGGTTACTCATTGGGAATAAACAGGAAATGGACATTCACTGACGAAGCGCTGATCATGGACTTCTTTCTGTTTTCTTTTGTTTGTGCCATAGCTTGAACACATGATGGTGGTTGTAAAAAACAATTACCTTGACGAGACAGTACATCTTGACTTGAATTAGCTTCTGATCAAGGCTGAGATTCTTTTCCTTTAGTGGAACTGTCACTGTGTGATTTATATGGATATGACTGCCTTTTTCCTCTCCGCTTGAAAACATCATCATAGACATTCCAGGTCACTCATACTAAGAAGGCTCTCTGACCCTGACTTGTTGTTGGCGTACATGTGCCAACACCTGCCTGTTAGGGTCATGACAGCTCATGACAGATCTTTCACTATCTTAACCCACTGCTGTCATCTCTTTCCTTAGTCCAAATTCCCTTCACTCTGCACACATCCATGTTTGCTCCACAGGGTACCCCTTTAAGTAATATGAAACAGCCCTTAGATGGCAAGGGATTACATACCTAATAGTACTGCATAAGAGCTCAAGATTAGGGATAGAGTGGCCACATTATATAAATTGTTATCATTTTACCATCAGTTCTACAATTGACACCAAACAACACCAAACAAATGCTGATAGAACCTTGATAATTAGCCTGTGCTGTACGTTTATCAAATTCCCAGTCATCCAGCACGTTTTTGAGACTCTATTAGAAGGTGATGTGTGACATTTAATCACACATCACCTTACTCGCAATATGCCAATCTGATCAACTACCAACTTTGCATTGTTCTCAGTATATACTAAGGTTAAAAAAATATGCAAAAAAATCGTATTGCGATTATTTTGACAGATATTACGATTCGAGTCACGATTTTAGTGAGAACATTTGAATTTTATTTTCACTGAAAAAAGTTGAAAAATAATGATGATGTGGTTTTTGCTGTACCATACAAGCATGTCCCCTTACATCTGGAGAATGTGAGCTGTAGGCCGAGGTATCTCTGTAACACGACACTGCTTCATTTACAAAGGGTTGTTGTGACAAATTTTTACCTTTATCAGAAAATTGCAGCTCCTGTTATTTGTATATTGCACTTGGTTATACTGTTATTTTGATAATGTTTTGATTAATTGTTCAGCCCTAGTATATAAAATGCATTTCCTGCTTGCAGAGAGAAAAGAATCACCACAAGACAGGCAGTGTAAATATTTTGGATAGCTTTAAAATGTATCTGCATAAGTGTGTTTTAACATTCAAAAAATCTTACGTTATATGCACTATGCTTCACAATGTGTTCATATAACTATTTTTGTTGATCTTCCAACAAAAGTGACATATAAGTGATTATTAATGCAAACTTACTACAGTGGAAATCCAAACCAGTGCTCACAGATGACAGTTGAAAGTTCTCAAATACAGCAGCAGCTGCCCATAGATAAGGATTGACTGGATCGTACTGGATTGGCTTTTATGTGTTATTGTGTCATTTTTACCATGGCATTTATCAAGGCTGAGCACCAGTAGAGACAGTTTTGGTACATTTTGAGATATGTGTTTAGGGCGCACCATAATAACTTCATTTTGATATCACCAGATATGCTATGAAGGTTTTTTTTAGGAGTCCTGGAATAACTGTCAGCATAGAAGTGTACAAGAGAACATCAAATAAAGCATGTATATTTAAATGGTCACAAACTGTGTGAATGTACACAAAGTGCGATTAAAATATGCCTTAGTTGTGGAAAAACAGCAGGACATTGCAACCCCACTGGAGTAATTTCCTTTACTCCCGTGTGTTCTAAGCTCACCATATGCTGACCACACACAGATCTGAAATGGGTCAGCATGAAGGGGCCAACCCCGAAACATATAGAGACTGCTGATTCAAAAGTGAAATTTGATGTGGATCATCTTCCATTGGTTCAAGAGGCAGCTAGGATGTAGAAAGAGGGGTAGAGGTAAGACTGTGCATCCACATGTGTGAAGAGAAGAAACAAGGATGTAGAGAAAAAAAAAAACAGATGAAAGAAAATGTTTCCCACGGAGGTTGAAGGAAGGGTGAGGAGATGAGAAGGTGTATTTTATTTCCTGTCCAATAAATGTATAGAGGGCAGCATGGTGGTGCAGTGGTTAGCACTGTCGCCTCACAGCAAGAAGGTTCCTGGCTTTTCTGTGTGGAGTTTGCATGTTCTCCCTGTACCTGCGTGGGCTCTCTCTGGGTACCCTGGCTGCCTCCCACCATCCAAAGACATGCAGGTTCATTGGTGACTCTGAATTGCCCACAGGTGTGAATGTGAGTGTGAATGGTTGTTACTTCCTATATGTCAGCTCTGGCCACCTGTCCAGGGCGTACCCCATCTCTCACCCAATGTCAGCTGGGATAGGCTCCGGCCCCCTCGTGACCCTTAAGGATAAGCGGTATAGATAATGGACGGATAAAAGTGTGGAGAGGATTGCGAAGTCTCAAAGTGAATGAGCTCATGGTCTGCTGAGAGTGGCATGAATGGATGTGTCATCTTTTATACACATGGCTGTGAGCAAGAGAGGAAAGAAAGCATTACTGTTAACTTTATTAGAGGTCTATGAGGAGCAAGGACTTCTGGGGTGATTCTGGCATTGATAAAACTATGATGGTTCTTTGTTTGCTTCAGGCTCAAGAGACTCTTCTGAAAAGTCCCAGAGAGGATGAGTTCAAAAGTCTCTGTGTGGGTGGACTGTGCTGGGGGCTCCCTGCTGAACTGTGCAACGCCTTGAATGCTTTGATAAACAGATTGTGTATTGTGTTTCCACTGAGATATCCCCACAGATTTTACAGCAGTGGACATTGGGAGTGTGTCCTCATGGTAAAACAAAACAAATGCAGTATTGTTTTCATAATGGGCCATGTTCAGTGTCCCATTATGGGGCACTGTTAAACTTAGATTTTAACAGACACTACAAAAGTTACATGACAGGAGAATTCCAGAGAAATTTCATCTTAGATCCCATAACTGTTTCTTTCACATTGGTTTTGTTTCAGGGAAGAATCCCAGCCACATCAAGAACTGACTTTGAAATACTTGTCAAAAATGAAAGGCAAGTCTGTGATTGAAACTTGATTATTCAGTTCACTTTTACTGTCTGTTATTTACTTACAAACTAGCAACAAGAGTAAACAAGGTGAGATCAGGCCTTTGCTCCAAACCTCAGGTTGCAAAGCAAAAGCTGACCCACCACATGTTTCATCAGTGTGGGGAGTCTGGGTGTCTGAACGCAGAAAAAAAAAACACCACAGCATAAACAGAAATTACAGAGAATTCTTGGTTTTACTAGGAAAAACATGGTAAAAGGGACCACAGGGGACCAAAATAATATTTTAGAAGGGTCTTAAGGTAGCTTTTAGAATGCATATTGCATTTATGGACAAAAAAAATACCATATCCCGGGAGTGGTTATTGTATTTTTGCATACTGTCTGCAATCCTTACTGAAAACACTGCATGGATGGTGTGTGGAAGTCATATCATACATTTCTGCTGTGTAGTGTAGAATTCCTATGGAAGCCTGTGTTGCCCTTTTTCTTACTTCTGCAATCATACGATTGGTGTCACCCAGGAAGAGCAGATTCAGAGCCTCTTCTTCATTTGCTGACTGCTGCAGTGACAGGTTCCTGAGATGGATATTCTGGTCTGGATCCTCCATGATTGTTACTCTTCTGAAAAAAAAAAAAAACAAAACCTTTGTGAAACGGAATTCAAACATTACTTGAAATAAACTTGAGATTATTCATTTAAAAAATGACAAAGCAGGGTAAATCTGGTCAAAATCCAACTAATCCAACGCTGAAGCAATTACGAAAAACTAATTATGTCAGTTATGTCATCTATTTTCCTCACATTGCTTTGGCCTCGTTCAGCTCTAAATCCAAACAAACCACATCTGCAAGTCAGTGTGGGCTGCAACCCTGTTTGACACGTGTGCTTTATCTATCTGGGGGTTCATAATTTGATAACAGACAGGGCTTGCTTTTAAAAATAAACAGGTGAATGGCTTTTACCCGAATCAATCATTTTGAGACACAGTGTGCTGAAACAGATGGGTGTGAAACTCCTATGATATTACCACATCGTTTCCATCACACACCAGGGCTATGACAGTACAGCTACCAGAATGAGACGTCAAAGAGGGTGGAATGACTGGAGAACATGTGTAGATAATTGTGTCAACATGTGTAGGTAATTGATGTAGTTTGATAAAGCAGAATTAATCTTAATGTGATTAAAGGCTGTGTCCTGGCTGGGTTTCTTTCCCAAACAGGCCCGTTGACCCTCAATAGGATTTGATTACTACAATATAAAAATGATCTTTAAGGAATTTACAAGATAATTTACAGAGTTTTGGGCATTTAGAGGGTGGATTGCTGAATGTGTGATGGAAATAATGCACAGATGGAGGCAAGAAGTAAAACAAGAAAAAAACTGAGTGCAAGAATGTCAGAAAGGAGAGAAAGGGTAATGTAGGCAGTGAAAGAAAGAAACAGTCCAACAGTCAAAAAGAGAAATTTGTCAGTGCCACAGCTTCTCCTTGAATCAGCAAGTGTGGCCACAGCATGGTTAACGACGGGCACTGTCTATTTGCAGAAGACTGTGATTTGTGGGTATCTAAACCTTGAGCTGAATCCTCTGCAAAAGGAGAGAAAAAACTTAAATGGAACTGGTACAAGAAAATACAGGACAAACACCAAAATGATGTATCAAGATGATGTCCTGCCTGGAAATCAAAAGTCTCCTTTGAGATGGATATGTATTGTGTATGACAGAAACAGACATAAATAAATAAATAAAAGCATAGACAAATGTCCAGACAGATGGAATTTATAATTACGAAGAAAGATGGACAAAAAAACTAAGAAAGAACTAGGGCAAACTAGAGCAGGATGAACAGATAGAGAAACAGTCACAAAGACAGGGGAAAGGCAGAGAGGGAAGCATGAAAGGATAACAAGAAATGTGGAAAAAAAAAGAGGTAGATGGATGTAAAAAAGAATTTCCCTCAGACCAGCTGCAGGAGGGACCAGCTATGAAAAACTATTTCTCCACATGACCCTCTTACTCTCCACTCCAGGGGCAGAATCTGCCACCAGGTTGACCACATCCATAGCTGTCCCACAGTCTCATTATGTCAGTTGGCAGTTCATAGTGGGGTGGTAAATACTAGAGTCTCAGCATTTCACCACACCGTGACTCCAGGCCAGGCTGACAAATGGCTGTTGAAGAATAAGGCTCTGCTAAACCCACAAGTGTTGAGGAGAATAATGAACCCAGTAGCAATTGGTCTTTGCAACTTTAAAATCAGACACATATTCATGAGTGTAATTATGAAAAGTGAAATATAGACTAAATGCCATGAAGTGTTGACATTTTCTGAAGTAACTGCATTCCAGAAGCATCTATGTAGCAAAAGTAAAGAAAAAGAACACTGACGGTAGGTCCTCCAGTCGAGAGGCCTCATGTCGGGAATCCAGAAGATCATATCCCATCTCGTTGTAGATCTCCAGGTATGAGATGTGTGTGGTGTAAATCATACTGCTATCCTGTGGAGCAAGAAATGCAGAATGTAAAACTGGACTGGGCACATTAAATTTAGATGCTATGTAGCACAGAAAAATAAATGATGGTAGAGAGATGCAGTAGGATACTAATTTACACTTTGCCTGTGTGCATCAATGTGTGTGGTCAGTATTTACCAAACTGAAACTAAAACCTTCAATCAGTTGAAAAAAAAGGCAAATCATGTTGTGCTGACCTGGCTGAAGCATTCATACAGGTAGGAAAGGGTGCGGGGAATAATGCCTCGATCACTGTAATGCTCAGCGCCTCCTGTGATGGTAAAGGTCTTCCCACTGCCTGTCTGGCCATAGGCAAATATGGTGCCATTATAGCCAGCCAAAACACTGCACACACACAGACACACATACAGGGTAGACACTGAGAAACCCACTCAAAATTTGATCTTTATAGTTTAGGCAATAGTTTATGTAAGTAAAGGCAAACAAATTTAACAAGGTCTACATTTAGCACCAGCCTGAGATCACTGGTTGACCCTTGGGATGAGCTTATGCGCAGTATCTACTGTAATCTTACATAAACATAAACATAATTCACACTGTTAAATATTTGTGGTGTAAACCTCATCATGACTTGTTTTGTGATTATTCATTTTTTGCTTTCCTCAAGCTCATTTTGTGGACACTTATTTACAGTGGTGATTTCCCACAATTCCAAGAATGCTAAATTATGATGAGTTTGTTCAAATTATTTGAATGGGCAAATACATGATTATAGCTAACTAGCTGACAAATTCATGAACACCAAGAACATAAAGTCTATTTAATAGTAAGTATACCAGGAATAGTTCTCACTGGCTAATTGACCAATGGTGTCAGAACAAGCACATTTTACAAGTACAGTAGAAGGAACAGCACTTGGACGATGGAAGATTATGTTACTGTTAAGTCACTGAGAATATTAGAAGTGAACATGATGAACAGTTTATGTCCACTGTTGCTTTGTAATGAGGGCTAAATAGATGCAACCAGCAATGAGACTACAGATTGTCAACAGTGCAATGTAAAGCTGGGCTAAAATACAGCTTCAGTGACATGAATACGTTATAACTTGCAAAAAGCAAAATGCATCTGTTTGTCTGTAAATATAACCATATTCTTGCTCATTTGAATCATGTGCCACAGGTGACATCACCATCTTAATTTGCCTGTCAAGTGTATTCCTAAGCAGACACATAACATCTGAGTGAATTGAATCTGACACTTTGAATCCACAGGAAATGATGGCTGTGAGTGGAGAGCTGCTATGGCGACAGACATCTGCCTGTGAGGGAGAAATGTCTCACAGTATAAGTGAAGGAAAGGGCCCAAACCCATTCAACTAGGCAGGGTCCGGTAAACTTTGGTTTGGCACTGAGCTGTCTTTCTGCACATGCACAATGTAATGGAAACCAATGATATCTAGTTCTATTTGAATGAACTGAACATCCAAATGATGGTACTCATAAGAAACAGCAAAAACAGACATTAAAAAAAAACTGTAGTCTGTAGTCTTGGAAATAAAGAAAGAAATAGTAAAATGACAGAGGGGCCTCTGACACATGAGTTTAGATAAAAGGTGAGAATAAACTCTCTGCTCTCTGATTTGCCAACTGCAAGGAAAAGGATAACTTGACACTGTATTTTTAAGATGAATTATAAACTAACTTAAGCCTGTCACTTATTCTAATGGAAATGCCAACCCAGTATTTGAGCAGTGTGTGGGTTTCCCTTCCTGTGTGCTGTACAATTCCACACCATGAGAAGGGTAAAAGGAAAAAACGGTATGTCAGTTTATATAAAACACTACGTCCACTCATGAGAATGGTGGTTGGTTAGTCCGTCTTGGACTGGCCACTGGGTGTCCATTTAATCTAGCATGAGTCATCGCAGTGATTGGCAGCAGTGAGAAAAGACACAGGCTCAGTGTTTAGTTTAATGTCTGTACTAATGATGCGGGCTGGGCCCTGCCACTGAGGCTTGGGCGTTTCCCAATGCTTGTTCCTGTTTACACCTCAGTTTTCCTGGAGATTGGCAACTCATCATCCAGAAGATCCTTGTTCCTCCTGGTTCCTTTCATGAGTGGCAGTATGTCCAATCTTTTGAGGTATAACAGTTAATGATAAAACTGAACAGACCCCCATTCTTCTTTGAACTTGAGCTACAGGTTTCACAGTCTTGTGAAATGGCCTTACAATGCAGATAGGGGGTTTGCCTTGCCAGCCCAACATCATTACATTGGCTCTTCCTCTCCTGGAGCTATTAATGCTGGTTTGTTTTTAAACTACTGTGTTGGGGTTGAAATAACTGGTTTCGGTTACACCACAGCAGAGACAGAGACTAGTGTGTAAGTAAACGAGTTAGAGCTTTTGGCAAAAATTGAAATTGCGCCAAGTATGACAGAGTACCAACCAAAACAACAACCTGACAGTTATTGCTAGTTGAGAGGAGAGGCGCCTGTGTGCACAAAACTGTTTCAGTGCGGTGACAGTGAAATTGCTGCGATTCAAAGTCACTCCTGACTAAACCTGAAGAAATGTTTCCCAACTTCATGGGCTTTAGGAAAAACATTCTGTCAGTCCAAATTTTATCCTGTTTGTGATTTCTGTAACAAGACATGAGATTTAAAATGTTAAAACTTTGAATTCATAACTTTCAATTTAGTGTTTAAACAGGCATCCTGCTGAAGGGGCAAGGATCTGCCAGTTGAGTAAGAGATGTCTAATTGGGAAAACAGATTGGTCATGGCTGTATAGGATGAATAGTGTCCTCCAGGCTGCAGACATATCAAAGAGTCATATCAAAGACTAAACGACGCCAAGCTCAAATTGATATGGTAAGACATAGACTAGTTGTGACTGAAACTTGTTAACCTGATGTTTACCATCTGCTACAACAATGGGGGAACTGTTAAAAGGTTGGCTGGGCAGGGCAACCTAATACCTAAGTCAGTGAACCCATGTGAGTCAGGTCAAATATACCCAAGTCCTTAGTCAGCCGACCCAGACATCTCACCACATTGTTTATATGTCTCCTAACGGCAAAGATAATGCAAAGCACTTGTGGGACTCCACAAATAGCCCCCTATTGTGACTAAGACGACTGGCGTGGAATGCTGAAGAGATGGTCGAGCTAAGCCAGGAGAATAGCGTTTGGCAAGAAGAAAGAGAGGAAGAACCTTGTTCACATAACTACAACACAACCATCATTTGATCACAGGAAATTCCAAGTAAATTCCCTCTTTTGTTGGCTGACATCAACCATCAATTGAATATTAACTGTATCAATTCAAATGTGGCTATATTGGCTTAAACTGACTGTGGTCTAGTCTATTATATTGCTAATGAATGAGAAAATGTGTATGCATCTGTACTTAACAGATCAAATCAGTCTGATATATTGGGCATATAACATTTTTTGACATATTTAGGATTTCAAATTTCACACTGGCCCTGGTGTACCACTCATTTTCATTAAACTGAATGGTATTAACAAATTATTTGTACTTGGGGGCCAGATCTTTTAGCCCTCCCCTGGTTCTTGTGCATGACAAATTAAATAATAGCTCAAAATGAGTAAGCAGCTACAGTATCTAGTATAGCTCTGTGTTGTGGCTTGAAAATGTTCTCACACTCATGATGGCACAGTGTGCCATCTTGCCTGCCAGCTCAGTCCACTTAGTGGTTTAAGTATGTAAAGCACGCCAAAAATCACAGACACCCTCCATTTCCATCTTAAAGAAAGCTGGGCTTTACTGACTTCCTGTCAACAAGGCTGGCTACAGCCTGTGTGGCCTGACCACAACATGGAGAGATGAGCACTGCTAAGCACAGGTGGTCAGTGACAACTTTTGAAATTTGTAATTCGCCAATGTGATAAATGAACGGCTGACAAAGGGTTTTTTTTAATTAATCTTTTTAAATTACCTGGTATTAAAAGAAACATTTATTTACATTTCTTATTTTAAGTACAATGTCAATAAGATTTTACCTGTCTGCAACCGGTTTGGCGATGTTTTGAAATATCTCCTCTTGTTTGACTGCTTGATCAAACACTTTCTGGAACCTGGACAAAAGTGGAAAGAACAAAGACAATATCATCATGACACATTTGGGAAAACAGTACAGGTCAGAACATACATGTAATACTTAATTTACTACCATAACATACAGTAAAAATGTATGTTTCTGTTTTATCTCAAACATCCAAGGCTCAACACAGTCACCCACAGCAGTACTGAATAAACACAACAACAGTCTATTTAATTTCCCAAGTGGATGAGGAGGAGTTTAGTCATTCTGTTTTCTAAAGCAGTCACAACCCATCATGTTTTATCCCACAGAAAGATGAGAGAGATGTGAGAGGAATCCGCCCAGGAAGATTGTTAAATGTGGAAATTTTATTTCTATAAGGGCACAAGGGAACCTCCACAGGCTATTATAAGACTCTGTGGTTTTCAAAGGCTCTCAGTGTCCACTGCTGTCTGACTCCCTAACTGTGAATTTAGGGCTTGGAAGCGTGGCATGGGCCCTGCCCAGAGGGTATATAAGGCTGCAGCTTTCACCACCAGCGTTAAACAGATGTTCTGGCTCTGCACTGACTGAACTGGTGGATGAATTATTCATGGGAAAACTTTTTATGCAGCCTTGAGAACTTAACACACCTTGCTCTATGTATGTTGTCTTTATTCATTCTAACTTTTTTTACAGTTACATCACTCGTGCAGATTTTAACTTATCCATAAGTGAAATGAATCATCTGCAAGATTCTTGCTTTTCTCATTTTTAGTATAACATAAGAGATGGTCATTATTTTGATGCTCTGCACTTATTTAAGACTGTGGCTAATTATACTAATATCATAAAGACACTATCTGTGAATATGCATTCAGTTATATTTCTAATTAATCTAATTTCTGCTTCTATAAACAGGCTGCCAGTGCAGATCAGAAATTTGTCTCAGGAAAGAGAGATCCCCTCTAAGGTATTTAGAACAGCAAATACAACACCTTTCATTTCGATCACTACTCTACAGTGCAGCCACTGTGGATCTAAATAACTAGGTAAATGAATATGGTGGACTAAAAAGACAGTTGAATTTACTTATTAGTTGGTTAATTTGGAAAATGAAGCAAATGGAAGACACTACCTGAACTTGTAGCACTCCCTCTTGTTGTTAACAAAGCCATCAGCCAGGTCCCTGGGCACCACAAACTCCAGAGAGGGACCTGTCTGCTCCTCATTGTCCACAGAGTACACCTGGGGGAGCCAGAGACAACAGTAGAGTCAGCACCACAGTAGAACAAGGCCTATAGACTACTATTTATTAAAACAGGACAAGGTTGAGGGCTAATTTACCACAAGAGAATATTTGGGGAATATTTGAGAGTGGCAACATAGGTATTCATCTTCAGATCAGAACAGTTTTTAAAGACTAGTCTACATGTTGTATGCTGTTATGGTATGTGGTACCATGGATGCAGCCCAATTTAAACTTGAAGACAATTTGTGTTATGTCTAAAATACGGCTTTCTGACTTTAGCCACTTGTGGTTTGGGTATTTCAAGCCCCAAAATGAAAAAAAAAAAAAAGAGTTTATGAAGTATATATCATGTGGGAAGCAATAGTTCTGAACAAGCAACAATGATCAGCCTACAGTGTAGACAAATTCTGCAAATTCACCTCCCCTTGCCAAAGCTAAGCCACAGGGAGACAAGAAAAACTTTAGAACATTATACCAATATAGATTGCGCTATAGCAGTGAAGGACACCCGAGTTTTGACATATCCTGTATGTCTTCAATGGACATTAAAAAATCCCAAGGTTTCAGAAAAAAAAAAGAAAGAGTATGACCGGTCTTCACATGTGCAGAACATCAAAAAGCCCCAAGGAGGTAGCTGTGCTCATTTCATCTTGCTGGATACTGTCAGCTGAAGCTAAAGTGCAACAGAAACCCTCAAAGTAATTTGATTATTCCTTCTATCAGTTGCTGTGCTCGGACAATAAACTGGGCAAATGCTTTGCCTGGGGTGTTTCTGATGGATGTGTATGTCCAATAAAGAGAGCTCTTATCTGAAGGCAGGTGAAAATTAGTATGCATGTGTGTTTTGCCACTGTTGCTACTGTCTCCCCAGAATTTCAGATCTGATGCTGACTCAGTTTGGTTCACCTTAATGAAAGTGATAAGCTAATAGAATAGACACTGTATTAATTGAACTGATTCAAATACAACAGCTTTAATATCATGGTATCCCAATCAGCCAGAAAAAAATTAAGGGGGGAAACAATGAAACCTTGTGATAGTATTATGCACAAAAGAAGTTACATGTTAACACACTGAAAATAAGCACAATATATTAGCTGTTAGCTTCTTCAAGTCAAAAATGTTTACATTGGCATCAGCCCCAAAAATCCATTAAGCAAGAGGTAGTTAGAGTTTGGCCATCTCACTGTTTCTGAATTTTTAGGTTGGTTGTTGTATGGAGTACAGACCTTTTCATAACGACTGCATTCCATTCAGGTGTGCCAGTGCCAGGGCCCTGATTCTTTACTGTAAATTCTTGTTTACTTGAATGATTTACTGGGACACTTAATGGGAGAGCCATTATCACTGTCATTAGTTACACCTGTGCTTTTCTTGCTATGACAGGCCTAAATGTCGTAGTGAAAAAAGTCATGATAAGTAATCGTAACTTTAGCAATATTACGTGTTTTTAGAAGTTGAAACCTGTTATTGAACCGGGATAATAAATGTGATAGGAATGTAAACCAGGATGTTTCGTGTTCAAACACCAACATTTGCTAGTTAAAATAAACACCGTATTTTAATATCATTACTTTTGTTCAAATGCTGACCGTTAGCTTTACTTACCGCCGTAGTTTTCTTGGTGGGCTTAATGCGACCAAATATCTGTATCGTCTGTTTCACCATTTTCCACTAAAATAAGAAAACTGTCTGGTTGGTTTTTCACATGATAAGTTAGCGTTTAACGTTGTCGGTGCGGTGCTCTTTGAAGTTTGTTGTAGCTGGTTACTAGGTGACGGCGGTCACGTCCATTGACAAAGATCGTCTATTATTGTGAAGATGATTCCTCAGTGTTACCTCTCCGTCTCTTTTTCTCTAACTCTCCTTTTCCCAAATGCCCCGTGGTATGAGTCAGAGCAAGCTCAGTGATGTTCAGGGATGTGTGTGTGTAGGAGGGAACATGTGAATAAACACATTGTCAGAAGTGAAAATAAAACAGGGATTCATAGCTGTTCTATTTTCTTCTGATGTTTATTATTCTCATCTAAGCAGGTGTTTTGTATATTCAAGACAAAAGGTCACCATGGGTTCAGTGACTCATTCAGTGGGTATATTGACAGAGGTGTATTTAGTACTGTACTCTGGCAGTTACTCACAATGTAAATAGGTGCAACCAACTGCAAGATCTAGCAGTCAAAATTTTGGAAATATTGTCATTATTTCAAAAAATGTGAAATCATATAACTGCTTTTTCTATAGGTACTGTAGACATTACATAAAAACCTTTTTAAAAAATTCGGTATTTTGGAAATGAAAGATTTAAGAAACCAGAGTGTGTTAAAATGAGAAATGTGAGAGACCAGACTGCTGTTGCATGACTGTTGCATTTTTTTCCAAGTATGTAAGTTTTGTGCATGATGTGCACTCAGGGGAAGAGTCCTTAAAGGCATAAGACAGTTTGATTCCAGGCACAAGCTCGCATGCACACACACATAAACCCATCATGTTGCACTTGTTGATCTATAGATTATAGTAACTGAAGTTTATTTTGCAGTTTGATTTATGCCACTTTATCTGCACTGTATGAGGCGTATGAAGAATGCTGGGAGAGGTCATATTAAAGTACAGGGGGGTACACAAGGAACCAACACAAGGGAAAAAAACCTCAACATCCTCATCTCAACATCTCATAGAAAGCACAGATTCACTTATCAGCTGATTTACACAGAACCATATGTCTTGTGTTTGGGAGGGTGGGGTGAGGTGGGGGGTTGGTGGCTTTGACCCTGGCTCCAATTTCAGTGCGTGTGTCACGCTGTTTCTGGTATTTCACCTGAACCCCTAGATGTCCCCAAACAGGCCTACAGGAGGCTTACCTCAAGCTGCACACAGGCAATGAACAGGAAGGTCTTTGCTCTATGGTGGCTTTGTGAGAATGTATCATGTTTGTCTAGTGCATTCCTTGGTGCCACAGAAAATACTTCTTGTGTGGTTCCTTGTTTAGAGTTATACGCATGTGTGTGTTGTGCATGATTATACATGCTGCCTTAAGAGTGCAGTTTGGTTTAAATGTGTAGATAATCATACATCATGCTTGCTATTAAGACTGAGAAGCACTAAACAGGAGTGTGGAGGTCTGCATAACTCTGTGACTGGTGTGTGTTATGGACTTGAAGAGTGGACTTGACTTGAGAATGGGAAAAGATACATATCTTCTTGTAGGCCAAACGTGAATTAAAACATCTTATAGAATTCATGATAAAGTACCTAACTACCACCACCTAAAAATCCTCCTTATCTGTTTCCCCTAATACCTACTACCCTTGTTTACACAGCAAACATAACTTGTAAAATTAGGTAAAAATTCCATGCATGACTTATTAGGACACCTCAACAGTTGGTCCAGTCACACAGGCATAAGCATTCATGAAAGGATCAGAGACAACCAATTGAAAGGATGTGTTTCATATGGCCTAAATGAATAACATGCAACCATGCATCTTTCCAGGTTAGATCATGCGGTGGCTTGGGATATTCTGTGTTATGTAATGGTCAAGGTCTCGCAGAAGGAAAATGCTTCCTTCAGCCGACAGCCATGAGATGTCTGTGTTCGCATAACTGTGTTACCAGTCATTCGTTCAAGAGCCATCACAGGGTACTCCTGGCCACGCATGGCTGAACATAAGCCAGCAGAACCCCAGTAAGAAGACTCCAAAGAGGCAATATTTCTTAACATGGCTTTCAGGTGGTGTAACATGTTTTCTGGCAGTCATACTGACATCCACAGCCCGTGGGCTTATTAAAAAGGAGTTTTACCAAAATTCAGTTCAGTTTTGTTGCAAAACACATTGAAAGCACTTCAGTTTGTACTCCAGTTTGAATACCAGTTATTAGCAGATGCATGCTACACACATATGCTGTAGGTCATTTTGCCAAATTAGCCCAGAGAATAGAAGCAGCAGTAAAAGTAGTTTGTCTAGTCATTTTAGCTAACTTTCAAGCTGCAACTGGCAGCACTTTCAGGTGCCACTGAGCAAAGGTGGTAAAGAGAACATGTTTTCTTACCACATATTCCAAAATGTGGAAATGTTACTCAGTTTTATTAATAGATTATTAAATGCATTCACTCATGACCTTGTGCAATATCTCCTGTCTTTTAGGCTTTTTGATTTCAATATGAAATAAATTTGGGTCTAGTGCTGAACAGTTGGTACTCCAGAGGACTTCCATATGCATACATATAGAAAGTCTTTTAGAAACTGGGTACATTATGTACTGACGAGAGAGTCCAGTTATATCATATGGTTGCCTGCATCTTATTTCTGTATCTGTCTAACCAACTCCACACAAATGCTCTCCAGTGAGACCAAATGAAGTATTTCTTTCATGTGAGGATACTGGAGCTGGTGACACTATGACATCTGGAATATAGTACAGAGGTATTAGTGAGGCAACCCTACGCTGACAATATCAAACAATATAACAAAGTATTTCTTCTCTCATAGCTCCTGAAAGGATCTTTGATCTTGATCTTGTGATCTTTGTTTTTTCTGTAAGGTATTTTTCATTGTATATGACACATAATAAACATGAATTATTTCCTTATTTCTCTCTCCATGTTTACAATGGTGTGTGAATGTGAGGTGAATGGTTGTTTGTCTATATGTTGGCCCTGCAATGGACTGGCTATCTGTACAGGGTGTACCCGCCTCTCGCCTGCTGACAGCTGGGATAGGTTCCAGCCCTCCGCCGAATTCTTTAACGGATAAGCAGTATAGTAGATAATGGATGGATGATGTTTACAGAAAAAGAAGAGGAAACTTTTCTTCAAGAAGAGATAACAACCAATATCAGCGGAATTGCTCACAAATATATATATATCACGTGAGTTCAAGTTTGAGTCTTTGGACACAAAACCAAAAGGATCCATGAATGCCAAGGGAGGAAGAAGCCACGTCCACTTTCTACAAAAACAATTATACAGTGTAGTTAACCTGTTTCCTTGACAGAAAAGTGCATGCAGTAAACACAAACCGAGGGCTGACTCCGCTTTAGGGAGTTGTGAACTCTTTTTTAATATCCTGTTTGGTACATGTGTTGTCTTTAGCTTTAACTGATATAGCTGTGGTTTCACCCCCAAGGAGGTAAATCAACTGTACTGCCTGAGTCCAAATACATGGAAACGGACTTCAGATCTGCATGGCCCATATTTATACTCTCAGCAAAATAAGTGACAAACACTCTTTTGTTTTAAACAGTTCAAAGTTTGCGGCATGCAAACCATAATGAGTTCCTGAAAAAGTGAGGCAATTAAAATAATTACTCAGGTTCCCAATAATGATTAAACACTTTTTTTTCCTTTTTTCATCTTTTCTCATTTCCTTTGTTGTGTTCCCCAGAAAGATCAGGTGACAATAAGAAATATGCAAGTGTCGCGAATGGAATTGTCACCACGATGATGATTATTATTCTGATCGCAGCATACATGTGAACAAGCACGCACACACAAACACACACACATACAAAACACATGCTTCATCAACTCTGAAAGGAGTGAGGTACAGTAAAGACTGTTGTTTTAATACAGATAAAGGTTAGGGCTACTTGCATCAAATGAGCACATTTCAGAATCTTGTAGAGCCTTTACAGGCAAAACAACTGCGCCTCCAGCAGCAAAGAAAAAAACCGTTTTTTTCAGTCATCTTTGCCAGCATTCGACACCTTTGTTCCCCAAGCACTGCCCTGGCACTCAATCAAAAGGTGTGCCTAGTGTCAGAGGATTTCAGCCTGGCTGGAGGTATGCAGCGCCTCTCCCTTTCAGACTGTTTGCCGGTTAGTGGTTGTGATTTTGTTTTGATGTTTGCAAGATGGCCTGGTACCCACATCAATGCATGTCTTTATTAAGGTGGATCAAACGAGTGCACTGTGCCAAAGCGAGCCATGCAGTGAAGACAATCTAAATGATCCAAATGTACAAGCTGACAGAGGGAGAAGTTCTCATCTTGAAAGCCTAGTGTAGCCTTCAAAAACATGCTATAAGAATACTTCCTATTTTCGGGAAGAGGCAGAGTTATTCTATATTTACAGTCCTTGTGATAAAGCCTCGTTAGATAAATGCACAGAAATGGATGAGACATCAACTGTAATTGCCATTGCTTTCTCACAGCTCCAACAGTAGCCTGACAACCGAGCGCAAATACACAAGCAGTCTGTGGGAGTCTTTCTCTGTATCTCCATGTGTGATCATTTATATGTATGCGTGGGTATGTACTATAAATGTGAACATTATTTGTGAGCACACACCATCTCCATGAGCAGTAAACAGTGTACCTCCAGCTCCTGGCTAATCAATCCCTTATGAAGGCATCCTGGCATTCCTTTCAAACAGAGTGGTTTAGATTTGGCCAGGCCATTATTACAGAGTAGGGGAAGATGATGCTTCAGCTACGTAGCTGCCTCTCAGTGGCTTAGTGGTTGAGGTTAGATAGATTCCATAGGATGATATGTTGCTCTGTGACTGTGTGTTTGTGTATATGTGTGTGTTGTCCCAGGTCTGTCTAAGGGTGGCCACAGAGGCTTAGTGGTGAAATGCTGACCAATGGGATGATTAAAGACAAGCTTCTGCTGCTGTGGCACCATGCTTATACTGTAAGCCACTGAGTGTCATCACACATACATGAAATATGTATACACATGTTTACATAGGCAGTGGTGAACACAAAATCATGTTTTGAAGACTGGAAACATGTTGATCAACACAGAGGCACCATCAAAAGGATGTATGCGAACTCCACCTTCAGTTATATTGAGTTGTTATTATCTTATGACCTCCACAACATCTGTTTACATCATATTTATACAGCTGTATTGAGCAAGTTTCAGAAAATTGCAGAGTTTTGAACACAGTAAAAGTGACTAGGAGAAGGAATACAAACAGAGTTATGTATGGTGATGAATAAGCAGACTTAGAGCAACATTAATATTCATTTGGAATTGGGCATCTGGCCACCTGATGAATTAGTTTATTTGTTTGCTTTTGGTCTCAATCCACTTCAGAGGGAACTATCTGGTTTTAGCAGCCAGCAGTTCATCTATATATTCACCAGATAGTGGCTAACCTTGTTTGTCTGTTGCATGGTGAAGGGCAAGCTTTTGTCACTAGAAACAGCTGTCTGCTGCAGTTGGAAATTAGAGAGCAGTAGAGCAGTAGATTGAACAAAACAGTAAAGCTATGCCCAGAAACCAAAACAATGATTGAAAGATGCTAAAAAAAAGCAACATATTACTAGGGGAATTTGTGCAACAAGTGAAATTTCTATTATTTTATCAATGCTGGGTGACTCCTCTCACATTACACACAGTAATTTGACTCACTGTCATACAAAAACATTGATTAGTGCAGCTTTTAATGACAAAATATCTTCAAGATTAAAGAAGCCAGTCCTGTGAACTGACTCTGCATAATATGTATCTGCATGAGTGTGTGATGCTGTACACAATATACAGTACAAAATCTTTGAATATCTCTTTTTACTAGTAAGGACGCTGTAAATACATTAATATCCAATTTATGGCCAGCAGCTCAAACCAAAGTGCTGAGTGTCTATTCAGGCAGTCACGGTAGCAGTAACCAAAGTACAAGTCTGGGGTTTCAGCAGCTCTCTGTCTTCCCCTCCTGCTCAGTTTTCTGGTCAGTAGTCAGTCCAAGGGAATTCTTTTTAGGCTTTGCTATGTTATTCTCTCTGAGGCTTCTGCCCTCTGTTGTGCTTGCTAGCCCAGGCATATCAAACTTCAACCACCCTGAAATACTGTATATGAATCTCCAAGACCAAAGACCAGCAATATTGTGGGATGACAAGAAGTCATGGATCGGGTGACATTTAGCAATCTTTTTAGAACCATTAAAGGCATGTTTGTTTCTCTGTCATGAAGAGCAGTCGAAGGAAACATGAAATGGAGAAGTATATTTTTGAATGATTTGTTTAGAATGTTTTGCTTGCCTGTAAATGAGTTCTGTTTCTGCAGGCAGAATATTATGTACTGTTTTCCACAAGGCAATCTGAGGTGAAATGCAATCCAGAGTAGGAAGAGAGAAAGGCTTATTTAATTTCTGAGCATGATAACATGAAAATGCCTCAGCCAAAGTTATTTATTTGTCATTGTTTGATTATTTTAAAGAAAGATTAAATAAAAATTGAGGACAAATGCCTGACCCAAAGAAATATTTCGAGGATTAAGTATTTAAATGCCAAAGTACGATCAAAATATATAATCAGTTCAATTAACTGACATTTTAACACTCAGTTCAGCATTTTGCTTCGTGAATATGTCTGCCTCTCCCTAGCTCAAGGATTATCTTTGAGTTATATTTCCTCCTGTCAGTGAATATTATGTTATTACATAACTTTTTTGATGGCCTCCCTGACAACAGCTTGATAACACTACCAAAGTAACTTCTAAAACTATTACTGGCTTGTTCAAATCCATTTGCTTGGAAAATCTGATGCATACCTTTGTCCTTTTATAGCAACCCCATGTGCTTGCATTTTTCTAAGGGGAATTTTAGGACATCTTGCATAATGGACATTATGTCAAGAGTTTCATTGATTGCAGCCCAAATCTCTCTCATGTCTGACTTAAACCACTGGAATCTATCTGAGCCATCTGTGTAATAACTTCTAAACACTTTTCTTAAGTCATTATTTTCCTTTCTAACCTCCCTGGGACATTTGTGGCCATTTTCTTGAAACATCTTTTGGAGACTTATGTTTCAAACTTATACCATGGAAAAGCTGCACCAATAACAAATATAGATGCAGAATGAAACACTCATCAGGTTCGTTGTTTGGGTTCTATAGCTTCATATACACAACAGTGCATGCTTGCTCGGCAGCTTCCTCCTCCCCACTCCTCCCTCCTGCCCATTCATTCCATCCACTCACCCAGCCCAGCTGCATGTGGTCAGGAGTTTGGACAGTGGGCAATGACAGGGCTGGGCGGTCCCACAACAGGTGCTTGGCAGGGGAAAGTAGGTGATTATCCCTCCTCCTCCGAGGCCTGGAGCTCTGAATGCAGACCTAACCACTCTTACTTGCGAGTATAAAATAGAACAAACTTGGGTTTGAGAGAGCCCACATCTTCACTTCTCAACTGTCACAGATAGGAGAGGGCAAGAGCATGAAGGACAGAAAAGAAACAGGGAGAATGTGTGTATAATGAAAAACATAAGTAATGTTATTGAGGAGGAATTTCTCATGAACTTTGTAAGAAAGGGGAAGAAGGATAGAATACAGGAATGGAGAGAAAATAAAATGGATAAGGAAATGAGACAGGGGTTGAAAGAGCACTAGAGGAATATTTGTGAAGGAATGACAAACGTATTTGCTAAAAGAAACTGTAAGGCATTGAAATACTGGCAGAATTTCCACAGTAACCCATTTTCTCCACTCTTCCTCGAGCGACCGCCAGAGTCTGCAAGTTTCTGTCCACCTCACTTCCCAGCACAAGCCAAGTCCAGGTGATGGTTCAGCACACATACAGCGCATGTAAGAAGTGCGGAATGCTTTCTGGATAACTGTGTAATGAGCTGAGGAATTTGACAGGAGAGTCCCTGTAGGTCCATCGAATTCCTGCCATGGAGGATTCTAGCACCAATTCCTCTCTCCCAGTGTGGTAGAGTTACAATGAAATACCTTATGGTGCTGAACTCATTGCCTTTGAAGTCCTATTCAGGACTGTGCGTTGGGCTACTGTTAGCTGTATCATTCCTCGCTACACAATAAGCTGTGTTATAAAACATTTCGTTACCTCTGGTCAACCCTATGATGTGTCACACCAGACAAAGCTGCTAACCCATGCTCACGTTATATCAGCCAAAAAGATTTCTGATGTTGGCTGTGCGCTGGAAAGTCAGACTGGATGCATGGCGCTAACCATGTGTGGTCTTAAATGCTTTACCATGCAGATAATGTGTTTTGGTAAAAAATATTATTGCTATGCATTATTGACCACTTGGTTACACAATGCAAACAGTGTGACTCCAGCAGACATCTTGTCTCTCTGTATCAGTTAGCATCTGTGGCACAAATAGGGACAGGAACATTTCATTGAGGATAGTCTCGCAGCAATGGATTTAGTATCGATTACTAGGAATGTTACTGCTGGCGCAGGGGCCATAGATATGTGAGGATGCTGCTTTGTTTTGTTTTCGTTGCCCAGAGGGTGATGCAGATTCCATTTCTTCCCCTAGTTGTTGTCGGAAATCAACATGTCTGCCAACATCCGTGTCCATGTAATGGCTTTGCAGTGATATTGCTTTTTAACTCACACACAAGCGCACACACACACAAACACACACACATGCACAATTTGTTATAAACAGAGGAGATAATAGCTTCACTGCTGTGCAACAGAGACTGAGAGAAAAACAAATGTAAAGAGACTTTGATGACAGCCAGAAAATGAAAGGGAACATATCATACAAGGAGGAAATAGAACAGGGTGGTATCTTATTGATTCTCAGATTTTGTACTGTAGTCATTAGAATGGCGAGGGGAGAGGGAAGAATGGGAGAGGAAGGGCAGAGAGGGAAGAAAACACAATGACTTTATATCCTTTCAGGGTGAAAGCCAATGCAGAAGTTTTGTTTGTTTTTTTTTTGAAGAGTAATTGAGCTGCACTTTGTCCATCTGTCTTCAGCCTCCATCGAAAGTGGCTGCAGAGCAGAGAGAGAGCAGGAGTGGGTGAGGTTAGATACTGCATGTATGTGTGCTGCGGAGTGTAGACAAAAAGCAGCAGAGCATGCAGTTAGTGGACAATAGAGGGTCTTGTATTGCATGGACAGCACAACGAGGTCAGCTGTTCAGAACGTCAGGTGAGGTGAACAGGAAGTTCTTCGTAAATTGAGATGACAGTATTTTCAGCTTTTCAGTGTTTTATCTGCCTCTGTCTTCCTCATTATTGAATCACATAAAATCAGTAAAGACATTCACTCCAACTGTCTTTGGCTTTATATTGTCACACATTTTGCCTTTCTGTAGATGCAACATAATCATCAGGATCAGTTTATAATGTACTACATCCATTAGCACTAATTGCAACTTATCTATGTTTAAACAATTTTACAACAAATGGATACTGTCTGCAGGCAATTTCCTTAAACATATCTTTCATTTTTGTATGTACACTACATAAACAAAACAATAAAATTACTGCCTGCCTGCCTGCATGTATTCATATGGACATAAGGTGAATGTGATGTGAATGGGAAAAAGAATGTTAGATCTTCTAATAACAAACCAAACACATGATGTGCACATGCAGTATCTCAGTGACAACAGAATGGGGACTCATTTGTAAAAAAAAACAAAAAACAAAACTGCTCAATGAGGTCAAAACCTCAAAGTGAATCTTCAGATAACCCATTAGCAAGTATGATGCCTGTATGTGAATTCCGCTTAGAACCAAAACTCTATAGCACATATACAGTTGTGTTCAAAATATTACAGTGTTTTTTAAATGAGAAGCTCAAAAACTTATAATATTTTTTATTTCATCATTGGGAACACTTATATTATATTTTACATCAAAACATAAAGAAAATGTATCAATATTTTAATTACTTTACAGAAAATCAGAAGGAAAATATGATATTGGGCCACCAAAAATAGCAGTGTCTGCATTTTCGTTATAAACCCAAATATTTACTCAATAAACTGAAAAACGTTATGACGGGCATTCTGTGAATCACTAAACTAATATTTAGTTGTATAACCACTGTTTTTGAGAACTGCTTCACATCTGTGCCGCATGGAGTCGACTAACTTCTGCACCTGTAAACAGGTATCCTAGCCCAGGATGATTTGGCAGCCTAATAATCTCTGCATTTCTTGGTTTGCCTTCAGAAACAGCATTTTGATGTCACCCCACAAGTTTCTATTGATTATGTCCAGGGATTGGGCTGGCCACTCCATAACCTTAATTTTGTTGGTCTGGAACCGGGATGCTGCTCGCTACTGGTGTGTGTTTGGGGTCGTTATCTTTTCTCAACACCCATTTCAGGGCATTTCTCTCAGCATAAGGCAGCATGACCTTCAAGCATTTTGATGTAAGCAAATTGATCCATGATCCCTGTATGTATAAATAGGCCCGACACCATAGTAAGAGAAATAGCCCATATCATGATAAGCTGCACCACCATGCTTCATGGTCTTCAGAGGTACCGTGGCTTCTGAATTCAGTGCCGGGGTCGCCCTGACAAACTGTTTGCGGCCCTTGGACCCAAGTAAAAAAGAACAATCTACTTTCATCAGTCCACAAAACGCTTCTCCATTTCTTTAGGCCAGTTGATATGTTCTTGCAAATTGTATCCTCTTCAGCACGCTCTTTTTTAACAGTGGACTTTATGGGCTTCTTGCCGATAGATTAGCCTCACATGCTTCTAATTGTCATATCACAGGTAATCTCAGAACGTCTTTGATCTCCCTGAGCTGACTGGCTGGCTGAGTCTTTGCCACTCTGGCTATTGTTCAATCCATTCAATGGTAGTCTTCTCGCTTTTCTTTCCCCATGTCTTTGCTTTCCATTTTAAAGCATTGGAGATCATTTTAGCTGAGCAGCCTATCATTTCTGCACTTTTTATATGTTTTCCCTCTCCAATCAATGTTTTAATTAAAGCATTGTTCTTCTGGAAATTCAAATTTAAGTCTGGGAACCCACTCCATCTTTTCTCAGGTTAGAGAGAATCATGTACAATATGTGCTGGCTTCATCCTTAAATAGCCACCTGAATGACACCTGTTTCTTCACATAATGAATGACCTCAATTACTTAACTGACTGCTATTATTTTGAACATGCCCCTTTCAACTAAATATTCAATTACACAGACTCAGGAGCATGCATATCATGAATGTTGGGTCTGTTGGTTTCTCTGACTCTACTACACCTACTGGTAAATTATTTGCCATGTAATAATATAATTTCTACCAAAAACAGTGATTGATCTGGTTAGTCATGTTGGACTGCTATTATTTTGAACACAACTGTATCTACAGTACCTGCATATTGTATATACATAGCATATTTTTAATCTCTTATTAATTCAGGGAAGTTTCACTGGAAATCAAACTCTTGCAGGAATGCCTTGCTCAAACTCGACAGTTGTATACATTGATGCATGGAAGCTGCCCAGTGAACAGCCAGGGAGGGGCACGTGCTGCACATTCTCTTTCCTTGCCCAGAAGAAGCCTTCCATCCTGCTTCTTTAGCTGGTGTGTTTCTGTAAAGGGGCTGTTTGTAAGTTTTCCCTGCCACTGCATATGTTTTTTTGGCGGGAGCAGGTGGTGGTGATGGTCACTTGCCAAGAGCTTCGGCCATTGTTCATTTACAATACAAGAGGTTAGAATATGAGCAGTGCCACTTCCACAAGGCAGTGTAGATGCTACTGCTATGAAAGCGTGACGGGACAGGCCAGCTAGGATTGGGTTAACTGGTTAGTATGCTAACTGCTGTAGAAGTGATAAAACTAGAAGCAACACATTTCCACAGCTGGAGGCAGCTCTTGGCCAGTAAAGGAATGAAGTTTGATTCTGAATTATTTCAGTATTATGTAGTCCTTATAACATCCTTGGTAATAATGTGAGGGACAGAACATGATAAACATCTATGTAAGCACCTAAAACAAGTATAATATCATTATAATTAATTTAATTCTGATGAAAATCTGGACAATTTGGTAGTGGATGTTGAAAACATCACTGATATTTTCAGGACTTGGAGCACCCAGCTTTAGGTGCAGACAATCCCTGACAAACCAGGACATGTGGTTGCCATATTTAAAGGCCACCACTGACCTTTAATCACGATGGTATGCTTACCTGCAGCAGCCCTCTAAAGCTGCCACATGTAATCTCTAAGGCTACACCATTACCACTGCACACCACTACAACTACCCCACTGAGATACCTCATGGAGACTGCAAGAGCTGTGACAGAAACACACCTGTATATAAGAAGGCTCCAATATCCAAGACTAAATAGTCCACTCACAGTAGGTCATGTCCTAATTTCCATGTTTTTGTTTGTTTGTTTTTTGGTTTTAGTAACGAAGGTGGAATTGACATTCTTTCATTGAAAGGGCAGGTATTTTACACTCAGTGACCTCAGTATTTCTCAAATCTTGGCTAAGGCCTCGACCAAAACAGGTTGGTGCTTTTAGTAGTTTAAGATATCACTAAGTAAAAGCTTGTAAAGTATTTTGTCTGGAGTGACTTAGATTGTTTTTTGTTTTTCAAAACAAAACAAACGGCCTCTGGTTTTAATTGTAGCATCGTCTGATAAGCATTCAGAAATGACTCATTCCAAAATACTTATTTTAGCAAAATAAGGTTGTGACTAACTTTTATATTTGTTGGCCAACACACCATAACATGTGGCATTTTAACATATTTCATCCGTCACTCTGGAGTGATCTACTGCAGATGTAGCTTGGTGCTCTCATTCTTTTAGTTAAACTCTGAGTAAACCTCTTTCGCAAACTGACAACAACTGTGAATAAACATGCTCGGGAATATGCTGCTTTGGACACAAATTTGTCATTTGGAATGCATGAAGTCATTTCCCCTCGCAGCAGCTCCCTTGTATTTTCCATCATCACTCACATAGCTGAATGGACACACTTAGCAGAGTAATTTTCACCGTTTGCAACATACGTTAGAGTCATTTATTCAGCTGGCTTGTTACTCAGGCAATTTGAGGTAAGTGCCCCCACTCAAGGGCACCAATGCATTTTATCCCAGGAGGTTCATCTGACAAGCAATATCTCGAGACCCACAATATCATGCAGCTGAAACCCATAGTGTGAAGGGAAATGCTAATTTACTATTGATCCAGATAGATAATAAGTACAGGATAGTAGCAGTTTTCAGCTTTGTGAAGCTTAAATGTAACCCTGTAGCTTTTAATATCTGCAGTTCTGACCTTAATATTTTGAATCTGCTTACATTGTTTTGTGACATACAGTTCCAAAAAGTGGACATGTGTGAAATCAGTTAGCACCATTTCTCTTCTCCCAGACACCCCTGAGATCCCGAGGTGTTGACTGGACATTTTCACATCTGCAGTCCTGTCAAATCAAGACTGTCTACAAACAACCTGGCTCCCGTCTGACACTCAGAGAGTGCTCCGGTAACCAGATCTGTTGGTCTTGGCTTTCAGTGTCAGACATGAGCAGGGATATAAAGGCTATATGGTTTCAAATTATTTAAGTGGCTTGAGGTGTGCTTGATTTGTCTGCCCGGACACTCCAGCAGTCTGGGACGTGGGCTTTGAGCAGTGATTTGGCCCGTGTCTGTTTCCCACTAGTCTCTCTGAGGTCGCAGCGTAAAACCTGGAGTAACATACTCTGAGCATTGGGCAGATATCCCCACTCAGTGGGTTCGCTGGAAAAATACTTAATTTGTGGTAGCACCACTAAAGACACTGTTCACTTTGACATGGTTGGTTAATTATATAATGTTATATGTCATACTGTTTGTCCCTGGCCATTTGTCCCTCCAAATGACAGAATGGTTTAGATAATCTAAAACTTGTCACCAACTCTAATTCACTGAGTTTTGAGGGTCAGGCTAAAAAACTCAGGTTAAAGTTACTGACTGAGTATCATTATCTGACAAAAATCTAACTCCCCTATGATATACTATCTGCTCTGGATTATAGATTTGACCTGCCCCCAGTTTTGCCAAATTGAAGAGATTAATCGAGGCCTCCTTCTTGGTTTCCTCCCAAGGGCTGAATCACTGGCTTCCACTGGATAATGTCATCCTGACTCTGACAGGCCAAGCCGCCATTCTACTGAATAGTTCCACTCTGTCTGTCTACTCATGAAAACACACACACACACACACACACACACACACACACACACACACACACACACACACACACACGCCATTGTCAAAATTTGTCATATGTAGTGGCTCACACAATTACTTATGGCAAGAAAGTGAAACCACTCAATGATGAATCCTGAACTCATGAACTGTCTTTAAATGTTAAAAGTCACTTCATGGAGAATATGATCTGTTTCTTAATGTTGAACAAGTACGCGAGTGAGGATTTTGACTCAGAAAGTACAATGACTACAAATCAGCAGCCTTATCCACCACACCTATTCTGTGTGGTAGTGGTAAACACGAAATGTAAGAGCTTTGGAAACTGTTTGGACTAATAGCATGGAGGTATTTAAGGCATGCCAAACAATGCAGGTAGCAGCTACTTTTCCACTTTCGTTTTATCACCTAACACAATGTTGGTGACAAACTGTTATACAAACATAGAAAATGAATATCTAAAATTGGTTCCCAGGCATCCTTTACTTTTTTCAACTACTATTTCAACTACTGTGGCATGGTCATGGATAAAAGAAACACTGCTGACAGTTGGTGTTCATATGGGAAATGAACAGCCATTTGAGTGAAAGTCCTGTGTTTTTTTATCGATGTATACATTCACCCAAAATCCTTCCTCCTAATGTCGACTTTGTTACTCAATATATAACTAGCAGTGGTCAAGTAACTTAGTCCTTTACTCCTGTCATAATTCCTATGGCCACTAGAGATTGCCTAACAAGAATTGTTACTGTGGGTCGCAATATGCTGCTAGCTGTGGGGGTCATTTTCACAGGAAGACAGTGTTTGACATTTAGTCCAAATTATGAAACAAACCTATGTTTTCCACAATGCAGCTCAATGCAACATTACCAGAGTTCATTTTTCAAAATTTAAGAAGCTTCCTACAGAGTGTTTTCACAGGCTGTGTGGTGGTCCTCATGACATGTAAACAGAACTTTGTGTCCATTCAACCTTTACTGTAAAAAGATTTCTGTTGCTAATTTAGATTGTTGCTTGTTGTTAAAGTAAATTCTGATGTCATCATCATCTGTTGACAGAAAACATTACTCCGGTTATCCCAGGCTCCAAACATATTCTTTCATGACCTTAACATGACAGACGTGAGTCAGAATTCTGTGACACTGAGCAACTGAGTCTCCACTACGTTCAGCCACAGTGTGAATGATTGGTACAAGTCACGGTTTGTGAGGAGTTCAGCTCAGGCCACCAAATTTTTCCTCCACTCAGTCCTGTTTACTGACCTTCAGCAAACCAATTTCTTGCAGAGGAATTATCTCACACACTCTGCCCAAAACATCACAGCGGGGCTTGTTTCACTCTCAAACACGTGGAATTAGTATTGATGTCCATGTTTGAGCCCAGGTTAAAGTGGATGCCCAGAATTTGCAATTAATGAAGGATTATGGGCTGCAAGCAGATCAAAACACGGGCAGTCATACTGTTTCTTCATATTTCAGAGGATTAAATGCTTAGCAGCTGGGGCGGTGAGACCTTTACTTCATGTTTGGGGAAACTTTATTGGACCTTATTTCAGAGGCAAACATGAGATCTGTCGTGCATTTCAACCTGATGAAAACTAACGTCAGTATTTCTGTATGCAGTCACACTAATTACATCATATATCTTTACGGCTGCGGTATAGGATTTGTGATGGTATCACTTTTCAGAAATGTATTGCACAGCTATAGCGGCCCTACAGGGAGCATTTAACTGCACTGGAGTAACATGTTATTGGCTACTGGGTTATTTATTGGTAGCAATGAAAACATGAACAAGGTAATTCATTATTAATGAAGTGAAATGGGGCTTGTAATATTTCAGGTAAGATTTTGATTGTGGTCATCCTTAAAATCACACACACACAGAGGGACGGACAGACAGACAGACAGACAGTCAGAGTGCGGTAGCTTTAAGAGGGGAGGCGTGGTGCTGCTGTTTTGACCGACTTGTCAGCTCCCTCACTCTCCACTATCATTCAGCTGAATGAACAGCCTCTTACAGCTCAACACAGGACATCGGCTCTCTATTTATTCAACCCACACTGAGACCTGATTTTGGTCACGTTTGCCTGGTGACAGCAACAAGGGATTATTATTATCGAGCACTGATTGTTTCTCCGCAACGAAGCTGAAAGGTAAGTTTACGGTTTCTTTTGCAAATCAGTCTGAAAGTGAGCGGTACCTTGTGATGGTGCTCCCCCGGTTTTCCCTTCAGCTACCATGGATGTAGAGGGGGCCATCGGCTGGATAGCATAACACTGAAGGCTAGGTAGGGGAAACGGGCATGATGGAGGGATTGGCAGTGTCAGCTGCGTTGGATAATTTTCCATTTTAAAATAAGATTCAAGCACCGCTCCCGTGGTTGAAAAATGTGATTAGCCTGGCTGCTGTTTTTTCTCCTCACCATGTCAATTAAGATCCAGCACCTGATTTGAAGCTTGTCAGTCCGCTTAATGCACTGATATTAAAGGGAAAATGATGAAAGACTTAATATCGCCCTTCCCCATCAAATATATCATATTACTGACCGCCATTAGATGCATATTGGGTAATTTATATGCAGTTTTGCGCATGTCAGTGTGCCTTCATCTATTATCTTTATAGATTTGGCGTTTGGTGGCAAGAATATTACAATTCTCAGTTATTAGTACCAGTATGTTTCATAATGATGGACTGCGTTTAGCTTTCACATGGTGCGCAGTGAATTTGACCTCGATATTGGGCGGCTGTGCGTTCACCAGGCTAAACGGAAAGACATTAGTTCCCGTGACCGTCCAAAGAGGGCGCTGCTGCGTCACCTCAACTGCTCTGTCATCAAAGTGACGACAAAAAAACAAAAAAAAAAAAAAAAAAAAGAGAGAGAGAAGAAGAAAAGTCTATTCATAACAAGACAAGCTGTCTTACCATTAAGTTTTGTTCAAATCAAGTGACAGATTCTTCTATCTCAGTGAGTTTTTCATTTTTTGGTTTTTCCGCTGTCCTTCAAAAGAACATGAAACGTCAAAAGAGCAGTATGAGGAAAAGATTTACTCTGGATTTATAACAATTCTTAAATCAGAGATAATATTGCTTCTTTGGAAGGTCAGTATCAGAGGAAATGACTTACTTTATTGATACTTCTTATAGTAGGCAGAAATTTCTATTCTCTTGAGTTAAATTTGGCCAGAGCAACTTTTCAGGTTGTGTTTTACATCCAGACATCAGCATGTCAGAATATTTCTCTCTGTAACAGAAAACAGGTGTCTCCTCACAACCTGGCTGCCTGAATATCAGAAAAGAATCAGGACAGTGCTGTGAATTCTGGGATTTTTACTCAGCGTCTCACATCGGTTTCTAAATTGTTTTGTTCCAAATAAAACACAATATTCTGCTTTTTTTTTTCTAAATCAGGAGAATTAGCGTAAGTGCTTGTACTCTTGAGGGTATCCATACCTCTTAAAACCCATGCTGCTAGTCAGTTTATAGGATGGGAAAGCATCAAGAGCTATTTAATCTAACTGAACATCTGGCAGTGATGTAGCGTTGGGTCCTCTCGGCCAGTTGTTGAGGGTTTACAAGCACAGCACCACGCTAAGCACAAAATCATCCCCTCCTCCTCACCCACACAGCTTCGCCTAACGAGTACTTAGCATCTGCTACAATTCCTCCTACTGGATCAAGATTGTGCTGCTCAGGGAGCTTCAAGTAAAGCCACAGTGATCCTTAACTGTTTGGCCGCTGTTCAGAGAAATAAGAAAAAGAGAGAAAAAATAAAACCGATGATTATGGGTGAAAGGACTGGAATGGATTATGACGCAGAAATGACATTTTAATCATGCTAATCCATTGGGAGTAAGTGGCTTGCAGGATTTGTCCATGTAAGGCAGCTGAAGGAATTTTTAACAATGTGTAATGCACATACTTTACATGCATCAATAGGCTGCCCACTGAACCTCCAACTTGTGTTAATGGATGTCAGAGATGGATGGATTTATTGAAAAGCCCGGCACTATAGCCAGCTGTATATCTCTAAGCAGAGCTACAGTGCACTGAGCTTTTAATACGCTTTAAGCTTTTTCACAGACTCAGCTTCAAGCATGTAAAATCGTAAATATAAAACAGGGATATTTGTCTGTTTACTCTCAAGTCTGTCCAGAGCAGCTGTTCCAGCAATTTGGCTGGAGTATTTTTAGGTCCACTGTTTTGATTATAGCGCATAATCCTTGTCCAGCTACCTGTGAGTTTCAGAGGGGAGGGGGGGGAAGAAAAATAGGACCGATGTCCAAGAGTAACAAGGCCACTGGGCTGAGGTGTTCAGCTCCTGGCTGTGGCCCTGCTGACTGAGCGGAAGGTATAGAACTTTTGGTTGTGTGTGTGTGTGTGTGTGTCTGTGGACGGAAGGATGACTGGAAGCCTCTCTCAGCTCAGGGTGGCTGTGTGTGTTACCAGGTATTGGAGTGGCCACACATGGTTTTGGTGTGTGCCCAGTTTAAGTTCCTCTGCCTCAGGGAGGGGTGCCAGCAGGGGAAAGACAGGGCCATTGTTCCCGACCAGCCACTGAGGTAGAGGTTTACTCAGTTCCACCAAGGCCAGATGTTTTGGTTGGCAATTGCTTCTGCCTGCTGGGGCAGTAAGGTGAGAATCTGGTGTGGCGGGCAGGATAAGGCAGGAGCTGAGACAGTCAGGAGGCATGTGCTTGCTGCAGGGAGGACATGTTGCTCAAATTTTATGCATCTTTTGTGCAGCCTTTTGTATGCCAGTTCACTGACTCATTGTATGATTTGCCAGAGGCACTCTGGATTAGATCTGCATTGTATGTGGTCCAAATGTGACTTTTAGAGACTGATCATCACATCATCTAGAAAACTGACACCCTTATGTGTAGCACTTGCACCCTTACAGTTCACCTAATAACATTCCAAGTCAATGGCTTTGTCCCAGTCTCGCCTAATAAAACTTGCTTAGTTTGCCAGCTGCTGGCTCTTCTTTTTTCTTCTTTACTCTTAACTCGGTAACGCACTGAGTGGCCAGAGCACATGCATACTGCCTCCTGCCAGCCTCTGTCTGTCGCAGCCCACTGTTCTCTTTGTGTGGTGGACAGGCAGGCAGCATGCTGGCTTACTGTATCTGTGCAGTGTTTCTGGCGCAGAGCGAAGGCGTCTGAGAGTAATTAGCTGTGAGGGTATAATTCTATACCAGACACAATGTTGCATCTGTTAAAAGTGCCCCCCCCCCCCACCCCAATCCTCAGTCACAAGTGGTCACCCCACCTCTCACACTTTACTAGTGCTTTCATTTATGAGTACATGTCAAAAAAGTGAAGCTGGTGTGGTTTACAGATTTGTTTTTGCAGCAGGAGGCAACCATATTTTTGTGCCGTGAATTACACTTTGATAGCCTACGTACACAGTGCCAAATCTCTGAATAGAAGTGTTTTAAAATTGGCCTCCTGTAATGTAACATGAACAGTACATTTGCTGCTAGCTGTCAGACTCTAAAATCTCCAGTGAAGGACAAATAGTACATGTGCACAGAGGCACCCTAAAAACTGCAAAGACAGTTAGGGGCACATCCAGTGCCTGCACACCAATGCTCAGTCACTGCAGAGGAATTTAGATCATGAATCTGATTTATATATTTTAATAACTTGTTTTGTTTTTGGCAGATTGGACAAAGATGTTCTCTTTCAGCCTCATTCTGTCTGTAAGATTCCTATAGAGTATGATATGGTTGACTTTATACACATTTTGACATGTTTATTTGAGGTTTAGTTAAAATATCTCTTTAACTATTTATTCTATTTTATCTTAAAAAAGAGATAGATGATGACAGATTCTTCCATTTTCCTTTCTATCAGGCAATGACCTTAAGTCAACTTTTGTAGAACAAGTCCTGGCCACAGGGGATCAGTGTGCAGTGTGCAGCTTGTTGATGGGTGGTTGCAACAGACTGTGGTCTGTTTCTCTCATACAGAAGTGAGGCTGTTCTCTGCTGTGAGGAACCTGAGTTGGAAAGGAACTGCAGCGTGGCAGGAATGCCTGGGTATGCTAGAAACTGTTTGCATCAGATCAGCATGGGCTTTACCCAACTGTGAAGCAGTCTGTGATATGATCTGAATGTACATGTGCTGACACCTCATCACAGGAATCTTAATATTTCCAGGGTTTACTTTCTCTTTCTGTTCTTTGAGCCACTCTTGCACCTTACACTGTCTACACAGAATGTATAATGTAAGCAACACATTAGCAGAGCACTAGCAGCAGCTTTGTTTTGCCATGTGTGTCTACAAAGGATGTACTCAGAAAACCGCGTTAACTTATACGTCATCTGTGTTTTAGACGTGATTGGAGCCCAATGTAGAGTCACTGTAACATAGGTAAAGCAGACAGTAATAGACTTGGAGCCTACATTAAGTTTCCTGTGATTACTGGTGTGTACTGTGAGTGAAATGTGAGCCGTTACGTGGCTATACGTGGCGATATCTGGATTAATTAAAATAGAAGTCTATCTGATCTGTCAGTTACAAGCGTGAGATGAACGACTGAAAAACACAGCTGAAAGACTTTCTGTGTACACACGCTGTTAGCCTGGTGATTGTGTTGAATCTATGAATCTACTTGCCCTAATTGACTGGAAAAACCAACATCTTTTGGTCATGTGTCACACCTCTTCCTCCTTTTCCAATGGGATCTATCAAACAAAACAGTGCCGGACACTTTGCATTCTTCCACCACTGCTCCTCCTTTTTCCTCCTCCTCAATCTGTCCCTATTGTCTAATTTCCTCCCAGTCTCACCACACACACCCACTCACCTCAGATTTAAAAAAAAGAGTTACGCAATCTTGTGGTTAATTAAAATCTCATAAACCCCAGATACTTTATTATACAATAGACACCTCAAGTTCTGTTCTCGCAGTTCTGGACAATATATCATTGTTAGCTTGGCTTTTGTGCACTCACGCCATTGTAGTGTTGTTGGAAACAGTAGCTTGGTGCTTTGACTACCTGATTAGACTTGCGTGTTTCCATCACTGGTATAAATTAAGAGGCAATTTAAGACTCAGTTTCACCATGCATTGTTCTGACTCTATGGAGAGGAGCTTGTGACCACAGTAAAGATGGTGTTTTGCATTAACTGTGCATGATGACTGGTTGATTGGTTCTTCAATCATATCAAGGCTGAACACACAGGGAGCAGATGTTCATATAAGATTACCTCTTTAATGTCTTGAGGAATTATTTCCCCATCATTGGGAATGATTTAGCGCTGGGGGGTAATGGAGGTTGAGAGTATCCTAATAAGTCTTCACTTGCCGACAGATCCCTCCCTCCCTACCTCTCCTTGCTTGTTCCCAATCTTGGTCCCCTTTACCCTCTACCCTCCCTCGCCCCCCAGACATCTAACTCAATGCAACGGTTGTTTCTGTCCCCTGTCTCCATGTAGTCACAGGCAATTAGCTCCCATCAAAATAGGCTGCAGGACGGAGGGTTAAGACTCGGGCATCCAAACCCCTTTCTCTTGCCCCCTACACTTGGCCAGTATTACCCTGGGCTACTGAGGAAGGGCCAGATAGGTTTTGTATGTAGATGGAAGAAAAAGAAGGGGGGGTCCACTCGAGATGTGTGCGCGTGCTACTTCACTGAACACAAAGCAGCTCTTTCACTTGGGATCTGGAACACATATGGAATCATTTATCAAATCTCCAGTGCGTCAGTCCCCTGTATTCTCTCGGCTGCAGGTTTCCCCTCACCTCCGCATCTCAGATTTATTTTACATCTGATTTGATGCTGAAAAGCTGAACCTGGAGATGGTCCTCCATCATACCATAAATACACCTAGAGGTCTACTCATTTAAGTACCTGGAAAAAGTTCTCTCAATTCCTGGTGCTCTGGTTGGACCTTGTGGCCTGTTTACACCATCCAATGGGCATGACAGACCACAGTGACTTTAGTTTTTGAACCTCAAAGGTTGAGTTCAGGATGAATTCACTGATACTTTCATCATGGGATAAAATTCATTGCAGTTGCTACACTGTGGAACAATTTCACTGTGGGTTATGTGACCTTAATTCAAGAGATGAATTTAGTAGATTTTCTAGCCTTTCCTTGAATGAATTAGTGTCCACACAAATTATAGGAACACTATTTTAACAGTAACACAATGCCAGCGTGACATCATCTTCAAGGATTGGCCTCTAAACTGCACAGCTGGGTGTAGATAACGGAGCAGCTTGGATGTTTATTTTTTCCCCTTCTGCATTCCAGCTTCTTATTTATAATGGCTATGATATCCAGCTCGGGGGGTTACTTCTATAAAAGGAAGTTTGAAGACTTTTGCCGACCCTCTCAAAAGGAGGCTTGCATGCCACATTTTCTCAAGATGTAACCTTTAGATTTCCAGTAGAAGGACATCAATCACACAGCAAAAGAGTGAGTGAGTCTGGCTTGGGTCAAAGACATGATACTTGATTGAATACTTCAGTGCAGACAGTGCAGAATCCAAACACAAACCCATCATCTCCCTCAGCAGGGTTCTGCTGTTGTATTAACCAGGTGTATCCTCAAAGGACTGACGGTTCTGGCATTTAAAGTTTTTGGTTTTCTGCTCTCTTAATAGTCAAAACTGCAGTAAGGAATTGTGAAAAGAAGCTGTTTGACTGATGCAGCTGTGTATCAGACCTATGTTTTTCTTGAGAATAGACTCCGCACATAGTTAACTGCGGTGAAAGGTGACCTTTGACCTGTGACCTTATTGAACTGCCTGTCTGGCCCTTTAGGAAATAGATTTTGTTTACAAAAGAGCTTGCCATTATGTGCTTTAGATTGAATTATCTTGACATGTTGGGTTGGGTAGCTAATGGCATTCAATATTTAAGGCTGCAGTCATGTTGCTTTGTTTTGACAAAGTTCACCCAGTTCCTCTTTAACCTGAGAATTTCCTTTGCTTGCAGACTGAGTAGAATAGGTCTCAATTGCCAAACTGATGACAAATCACTTGGTCTTTATTGTCAGCCCTTGAGTTTTTATCTTGCATTGTTGGTTTCCCAGGATCAAATCCTCTGTAAATTAGCCTAAACTCTTCAACACTAACAATCCAGATGTCCTCAGTGGCCTAACACCCTGTTTAATGCCTAGCAGATGGTATTTGTAGTGGTGGATTGTGCTGAAAACAGATTACCTTAATGAGGTCATTTACCAATGAACTGTGTGGGGCTGACCAAATGATGTGGTGGCAACCCATAACAGCCTTCTGGGTTTCTAAAATTGACTTAAGGTTACTTACAGATTAAACATGCATGGACGAATGTTGAGTCCTTGTTTGGATCACTTCACAGAACAGTGTTTGTCCACAGAGTGCATTCACCATGAGGGGCCTCTTCACAAGAGATATGGCATCGCAAATACTTCTTTGGGCTGTGTTATTGTAACTATCAAATCTTCCTCCTCTTCCCTCCCTCCCTCTGTCTCCTTGGTGGACAAGGGTCTCTTTTGCTGCCCTGTGCAGCTCTGTTTGTATGTTTGATTGTGGGAAAATTTCTCAACTGTCCGTGAGAGTCCCCCGCTCTCTGGACTGGCTTTTCCCTTGGGGTCCTCCAGGCTCAGAGAGGCTGAGCCCCACCACTGCTCTGGGGCCCTTCTCCTCCCCAGCAACCCCTATTGGTAGCAGAATCCCTCTGTCCTGTCTTTGAGTCCACTTCCCTAATAGTTAGGAACAAAAGCACAGTTTATCTTTTCAGAAGGGGAGGTTTTTCAGACTTTTCAGTGCACCGATAAAGAAGCCTGGCAAAAAGCACTCTCCACCAATAAGTCACTTCAGATGGGGGGACTGAGATCGAGACATGGATCTTGATGTGACGCAGACTTTTGAGAATGGCCAGACTGTGGTGGGTTTACTTTGGCTACCCTTGTAGAATATGTTGTGGCTCCAAAGCTGGATATTGAACCTGAGATAGGTTAAATTTATAGCTTTGAGTTTGCAGTTTTGTTAATGAGACTTGTTCTGGTTCAAGTATATAACAGTTGGCTGAGGAAATTACCTCATTAAACTAAGTTTGCGGCTTTGTATATTAGGGTGTGAATTCCAGTTTCCCCTTTAATGCATTCAGTTACCATTGGCATTGATTTGCTTCCATTTTCACATTTGGCTACTAGTATTGTTTTAATTTCACATCTGTTTCATGGGATTACCCTGAAATACAGGTTTTGTGTCATTCTCATAGTGCAGGCAACAGTACAGTGTGTGACACCACTGTTGACTCTAAAGTGCACAATAGCTCACTTGTGTTTGACTCTATACTGACCAGCAAATAAATAGTCTGTATTTCTTTACTAAAGATGAGACAGTTTGTCAGATAACCAGGCCTCCCACCTCCACCCTCAATTGAGTTTAAGCAACTGTAATTCACTTTAGTGGTGTGACATTGCATTTTTGCCCATCAATCTACATTCAGTAATCCATAATGAAAAAGTGAAAATGAAATCTGTGATTTACACATATTTACACCCTGGATTCCACCTTTGGCAAACTGAATTGATTGGACATAGTTCAGATGTGTATGTTAAGTCCCACAATTTACATTGTATGTCAGGACAAAAACCAAGCCATGAAATCCAGGGGACTCTGTGTAGACCTTTGCAATAAAATGTTGGTTTGGGGGGGGCATACATCAGGGTCAGGTTTTAAAACCATTTCTAAAGCTTTGAGTGTTCCCAGGTGCTCAGCGGCATCAGTAATTGTGAAATCTAAGATGTTTCAAACCACTAAGAGTTGGCCATCTGGCCAAACTGAATAACTGGATGCAAAGGGCCTTGGTCAGAGAGGTGACCAAGAACCCAACAGTCACTCTAACAGGTTCTCTGCAGACATGGGAAAACCTGCTGGAAAGGTGACCATTTCAGCAGCATTCCATCAATCAAGCCTTTATGGTAGAGTGGTTAGGCACTTTGAGTAAAAGGCATATGACAGCCTGCTTGGAGTTTGCCAAATAGCATTTAAAGGACTCTGCAAGCATGAGGAAAAAGATTTTCTGGTCTGATGAGACAAAAATTGAACTGGTGAACACCAGTCACTGGTGGTGTCAGCATCATGCTATGGGGTTTGATATCAGCGGCAGGGATAGAGAGACTGGTCAGAACTGAGGGGAAGGATGCAGCCAAATAGAGAGATCCTTTAAGAAACCTGCTTCACAATGGGACCTGAGACTTTTCAGCCTCTACAAAGCATACTTCTGTAAATGAGAGATTTCAGGTTTTGATTTTTTATAAACTTCTGAAAATTTCTCTTAAAATGTTTTATTATTATCGTCCTTATGGATTATTGAGTGAATTATGTCGGCCATTCAAATTTAATGTACAAACTGTGCAAATGTGAAGGGGTCTGAATACTATCTGAAGCAACTGTATGCATCTCATTCACCTCTTGCTTTCACCTGTAATCCATCATACTATTCCAGTTTTATCCTGAACCGCAGGGTTTGGAAGCCACATAACCATAAATTGTTTGACCTGAAGAACAAAAAATGACTTAAACATACAATATCAGACAAAGCCTCCCCAGTGATCTCGCTTTGTTTAAACCCAAAGGCCATTACTAAACAGTAAAACATTTTATAAGCTCAACACCGTCATAATTCTTGCAGAGACTTTTGGATTACTAATTTTGGCATCTCTGTTCTTCTCATGCATTTCTTTGCAGTCATGTCATGAGTTTATGGTGCTGTTCAAAGCTTGTAAGGAGAATAGAAAGCTGTGACAGGCACTTTTACTGTGTTCTACAGGCTCTCTCCCAGGCTCTAATGCATCATCTGAACTAACTGCCATTTCATTGTGTTTGAGCTTTGAGATGGATGAGTGAGTGCAGTTAGGTATCCAGGAACAATGACAAATGGTTATGTCTTTTTGCTATCAAGTAACTAAACAGACAAACACCATCTGAACAGTGGACCTGAGCCATAGATCCTTCATCCCCAGCAAGTTCTTTTCAAAAACTCCCTTTCACCAAGTGACAAACCGCGTGGTTGGCAACAACTAAAGCATTCAGAGGCCGTATGAATAGGGGTCTGTCTCTGGAGAGACTTGTTGAAATGGGGCCTTTTGCTTTTATCCCCCCGGAGAGGCAAATTGATCTCGCACAGGTTTGCACTGGCAGTGAACTTCAAATGGACTGTTGAAAGGCAAGGTGTTTATTTGTACTACATTATAAACTGTGTCCTTTTTCCAGATTTAGCATCTGTGGGTGTTCTCCTTCATCTGTAAGCACTACCAAGCCATCCCTTCTCCCCTCCACTTCTGTTATTTTTACATTCACCTGTAACAGTAACCTGAACTTTCCCTCTTGACCTGCTCTTTGCTGTTTTCTGTGTGTGCACCATGACTGTCAAAACGTCTCTCTCCTCATCTGCTCTCTGTGATCAATACTGATGTAAAACGCAGGTACTCACGTAGATTCTAGGTTTTTCTGTTTAAAGTTTTGCAGATGGAGAGGAGGTGGGGAGGAAGCCTGTTAAAACAGCCGTCATCCTCCTCTGACATGCACTCCATCACTCCCTTGTGGTAAATATCACATGTGGACATCAGGTGACTCCCTTAGTGTTGTTCCCTTGGTTACTAAAATACTACCCCCCCCCCCCCCCCCCCCATCCTCCTCCTCTTCCTCTTTTGCATCGTTCACCAGCCTCTCAGAGCAGTGTGCTGTTTTTCTTCTCCTTCCACTTGTATAAACCAGACGACTATCTGCCATCAGCATTCAGGAAGTGTGGGGGTAAACAACTGACAGGAGCTAACAGGCGAAACTCAATGACCCAACAATGTCCTAGCAACCATGGAGAGTAGGTTATTTTTGGGTTGAGCCTGTATCTGTGTGAATTGTGTTTATAAGAGTTTATATTTGTGTGTCAGGGCAAACTTGTTTGTGCACTTGTGAAATTGTATGGGTTGGAAAAATCAAGCAAGGCTCAGCTTCCTCTCATTTCAAGTATCATGACTGACTCTGCCAGATGGCATGTGATGCAAGTTCTTTCCAATTGTGCCATTGACTAATTAGTCATTTAGAGTGTATGCACTCCCATGCTTGAAGTTAGTATGGTTATTTAGTTCTGTGCTCCTCTCCACTGTTGGCAGTGGTTGCTGTGGCCAGTTTTGCCAGTTAAAGGATAAGGGCTTTCGCTTTTTCAAGAAGTGACTATGTGACAGAAATACAGACGTAGAACGCTCTGCAAAATATCTGCATGCACATGTGTGTTGAAAGGTCCACCCTGTCAGCAATGGAGTGATGGAGAGATAACCCATGAGCCACTGATCAGTGTGCCAGACCATCTTTTTCTTTCAGGCAAACACTGAATGCAGGAATTGGCATTCTCTCTCTCTCTCTCTCTCTCTCTCTCTCTTCAACAGCTTGGCTGGGCTTCCCATTTTCATGCAGTATCAGAGAGTGTAATATTTCTTGAGGCGGTGATCCATCAAGAAAATGGCTTCTTAAAGCCCATTCGTCCTCCATCTTCACAATTCAACCCCCTTTCTTTACCCCCTACTGTCACATTGTCCAGCAGCCGGAGGGATTAGCTGTGCCATGTAGTGTGAGGCTAAAAGATATTGTGATCATTAGGGGCGGGGGGAGGGCGGCATGCAGTGGCAGTGATACTACCGGACTGTAACCATGCCCTTGACCTCATCTATTGGGATTGATGCTAGCGGTGGGGGGTGGATTAGAGGTATTAGGCAGACAGACTGGACCCTTGGTGCAGACATAAACGCTGCTATATCAACCCATACACACTTCTCTGTCCACCCAGCCACAACCCCACCCTGCTGCGCTGACAAACAAAATCCCTAAAATGCACAATTAACTGCTCGAGTGATTAGAGCTATTACAATGGCACAGAGATCAGCTTTAATATGGAAAGAATATGGATGTGATTTTTGTTTATAGTGCTGAGAATGAAGTGGTTGTGGGATATCAAGAGGCAGAGGGAGTGACAGAAGTTGAGCTGTGTATATCAACTTAAAGGCCTTGATGAAATATTGTTGGAGTAATGACTCAAATCCAATTAGTCAATGAGAATTAAATGGGATTTTCCAATAGACTTGAGTGGGTGGGTGTATGCCTTTTGGACCTCCTGTTAAGTCAATTAAAAGGCAAAGCACTGGCCTAACCGCCAGTAAAGTATTGCAGTGATTGAGAGCAATCTGTAACGCAGGGAAAGCATGATGTGTACTGCTATAGTTCCAAATTTGAAAATGAAAGTATGAGGATGTTTAATGTATTTCAGTCACTGAATCATTTTGTTTCAAAAATCACATTTTCTCTTGTTTATAAAACTGCTTCAGCACCTTCTCTCTCTCGCTCTTTCTCACTCTTTTCCTTTCTTGGATCACCACCACTCTTGTGCTGCGCCCTGATTCGCTGCCAGGTTGCCTTGGCGACGGGCCGCAGTACATAAACCGGGCGATGTTTGGGGAACGCTGTGCCGCGAGGCAGGAAATCTCGTGCATTCTTTATCTCTCACCCCTTGGATGGTGCTCCTGCTGTCCTCAGTAGGGAGCAGGAGCCACATAAGCACATGGAGGCCTTATTTTTCTATCCGGTCCATTTTCCACCTTTTTAGCCAGAGATAAACAGAATCTTTGAGGTCTAAGCAACCCACACTTCTTTCGCAAGTATTGGTTTGAAAATGAAAGGGCGCAAGAAAGAATGGGAATGGCAGAAAGGAGCAGTAATGCTATGGAAATACTGAATTATGATAAATTTCAAGGAATTTTCTCAACAATGAATGAATTTTCCATTCATCATCTGCAGAAATCAGAAGTGTCATGCATCACAAGACCAGAGTCACTGCTGCGTGAGTGCACGTCCTCCACTTCCACTGTATACAAATGTATACACTCACATAGCACACATGAATGAAAACACTCACACACACCCTACCCGTCATTACCTTGCCTTCCTGACATTCCATCCAAGAACTTGAGGAAGAGGAAAGGGATCTGCTGATCGGAGGCGCGCTGGCAGGGCCCTTGAAACAGAATGGAGGAAAGGAGCCCTGCTGTGATTCATTTGTGTGTCGCATACATTTGAACACACACACACACATACACGCAAATTCTCTTAGAACACAGTTGACAGAGTATTAAAACAGATGCTGATCATAAATCTGTCTCAGGCTTTTGGCTACTGGTCAGTGGTGTGCAGTACATTTCCCAGACTTATCTTCTCTTCCCTTTTTTTCATTAGATTTCACTTCTACTTGAAAACTTCAAATGTAATGGTATATCAATTGTCAGAACTGAAGTGTATTTTTAGCTGTGGTATTCAAGTTTGGATGAACAGTTGCTGACACCTCTCCAGCTTGGCTCGGCTTGCTTTTTTCACTGTTGTCTCCAGTAAAACTAGAACACTTGGCCAAAGCTGAGTAAGCCATTTTGGCTCCCCTAAGGAACAGTGCCACTCTAATAGGTGGCTGTTGACAGTGGAAGAGCATGAAGTGGCTGTTGAGTCCTTTTTCCTGTTCTCTCATCGATCTGCTCCGTTCTTTCAACCCAGTCGCAATCAATGCTCATGATTATTGAAATGGCTGCTTTGGGCTTTAAAAAGAAAGAGATGAAGTTGTGAAGCAAGGTCAGTGGGTTCTTTCTCATATCACACCCTGCATCTTGGAGGGCAGGCATATTAACTCTCTGTGCGCGCCACAGTGACCATTGTGGTCATAATAATGCCGGTTCTCATTACAGTTCTACAGTCTCGGGAGGTAAAAAAAAAAAAGTTAGACTCATTGTTCTACGAAGGAAACTAAGATGCAGGGAGAGGAAAAGCTGCAGGGGGAAAAAAATGCTGACCCACATTTTTGTTGCAGCGTGCAATGGGACAACAATTCGAGGCCCAACCTGACCATTTAACTTAAATAGCATGTAATCGGAACAATGTGTGTTGATTGTACGCCGCCAGAGCAGATGTGATTAACCCAGATTTGTACTACAGGGTCAAGGTTTTTTTTTTCCGAGCAGGTTTTCATCCTGTTTAGACCAACAAATGGGACAGCTGCTTTTTGTGTGACAACTTTCTTTGCCTATAACCTGCGCTCATATTTCTGCAACGCAATGCATTTTTGAGGCATGGGTAAGGAAACATCTGCACTGCATTTAAATAAGTACAGTATATAGTGACTAAGTGATGCCTATAGTTTTGGCTTCGATGATGCTGGATGCTGGATGCTACACATGACTGCAGTTAGAATGTCCCTGAGGATACAGTGCTCACTGAGTTCAGTAAAGGTCATATTATTGAGTACTCCTGATTGGCAGCCATTACAGCTGTGTGTGTTTGGGTGCTCGTATTGTAGTTGTGAGGACCAGATTTCGGCAGAGCTAAAACTGAAGGCAGTTTGCTACTTCTCAAGTCTCTGTGTGTCAAGTGTCAGGAGGGAACCCTGTAACTGCATATTATCTGACTGATGAAAAAATCTATCCCCTATGACTCACAGTGAAATTAATCTATATTCACTTGCCAGTTTATTAGGTACACACCTTGATACAACTAATGCAATATAATATAACAGGCCTGCAATTAATAAGGATTTAGTTATTTGTCGTTTTGGAGGCTGTAATTTGTGGAGTTGTTGAACTGTATATACTGAGAGGTGTTCCTAATATTATTTCTATCCCATTTATATGAATGTATGTGTTTTGTACATCCACCATCCATCTCAACCACCTCTGAATCACTCTGCCGCATTAATAAATGCAGAGCTTCAGGAGTCTCAGATTCGGTTTGAGGAAGTATAAGCGCAAAATATTGAAGCACAAAATATGATCCAGGAAGTCTTGTAACAGATGAATTTAACAATGGATCATCAGATACCAAACATTGCATAATGGTTTGTAACACTCAAACACAAGTTTTGAAACTACGGTAAGTTGGGGAAGATTACGTGAATATGGAGTTTAACTCTTAAAATCATCTACCAGGAAAGTGTGCTTGCATGTATGTGACTGGCCAATGTAGCGCCTTGCAGATGACATCATGTTTGCATTGCATCAAAAGTTGAGCCTGGTTCTTTTTTTTTTTTTTTTTGCCAGGCGACCTGCATTGTTTTGCTAGGACCCACTGCTGCACTGATGGACTGACTCCATTCAAATGAAAGACATGCATTTTCCACACAAGAGCTGCTGTCTGTCCTGACTGACCTTACTTTTTCAAGGGCAACCATGTGATGGAAAACTTCCCAGGTTTAAAGGAATCAATTTTTAATCAATAGAAAGTTCTAATCAGTATAGCTTTTGTAGTGTTTGAATGGTCAGATTTCAGCTGAGTAAGGCACCAGTATTACCTCACACCAAGCCTGCATTCTTATGAGGAGAGTCTTGTTTGTTGGCTTGATTTCACAAGCAGTTTGGGTGTGTGTTTGTACCGCATTATATCACCAGAAAATGAACAAGTAGGCAGGACCGGCTTGTCAGTGTGTGTCACTGAGAAGCCAGATGGTTCAAACTGCGATGGTGCAGGCGATGTGTCTGCCGCTCCAGAGTCTGCCCTGGGCTCAGCTGGCTTTAATCAACACCATCATTTACCCCTCTTCTGGGTGGTGGCGCACAATGGCCACCCTCAGCAACTCCCTCCACTTCTGCTGCCCCAGCACCATCCACACACAACATGGGGCTATATGTATTACACTGTTTCTCTTGCACACACCAGTGAAGATGAATATTTGCTCCCACAGCGAATAACTGCGACTATTATCAAGTTGTTCTAAATGTAGAATTATCCTGTGAGTTTTTCTTTGAATGTTCTATCTACATACGGTTACACACACAGTTAAGCAGCACAATGCTTTTGTGAGATGAAGGAGGTAGATTATTCTGCAGCCTTGATATCTTTCTGTGCAGTGTGACATTAAGAGGTGGGTGACAAATTAAGATTGGGTTCTTATCATTTTACAACGTTAATCTCCACTCCACTTGGCTTGTGTACATATGTGCTTGCAGCTTCCGCAGACAATCACTCAGGCTGAGTGTTGCTTATCAACCAAGGCACTGGAGCAGTCGTGATCCAGCCCTGAAACTCTACATCTCAAGGACCCTTTGTCTCCAGTATGTTCCTCTCAGACACTGAGAGAGACGTGTTGACCCGGCGGACGACAGCGTCATGTGACGGTCACCGCGATTAACTTTAAGAGCCCCTCTCAGCTGGGGAACAGGATGTGTGGCAAGGGGCTACTTAACTTCGAGGATAGTAAATCAGTGTAATAACGTATCTGACTCTTCCCACCAAATAAGAGGCAGCTGGACGAACAAACTTTCTGTGTGGTTAGGTGGAACACGAGCCGCGTGTGCCCAGTGATGCTGTTGGGTCAGGTCGACTGTTATTTGACCTGTGGGATTCTCTACACAGATATGTTACATGGTTGTGGAGAAATCCCTCATATTTGTGGCAGTGGTTTCTAGATGGCAAGATGGATCCATGGATGTGTAGCTAAGGTGTTCTGTTTTTGTAATTTTTAAAAATTGGGGTGCTATTTTGATTTAGCAATTTATTCCTTTCACTGTTTGAAATGGTGCATATTTCCTACTACATCAAAGCGTGACAACCCGTTGGTTGTGTTGGGGAATAGACAGAAGCTCTGGACAGACTGTTCTGACCTGCTGTAAAGATAAACAGGAAGTGTTTGTTATTATTCTGTCATCTCTGGAGAGCTCATAAGAGTTGTCTTAGATTGGTACCACTCTGCCACTGTTTGGGGAAAAACTGCTTAGTGGAAGGTTTAGACACAATTGTGAGACTGGGCCTTTGCTGCTATTTCAAGATTGCTGGCAAAATAATTCTTACTTCTGTAGGTTGTTTCTGTAGGGATAGAGATTTTTTTGGGGACAAGGCTGGATTACCTGGGCAAAGTGGGAAACAACCACAACCACCTTTTGGGCAGTTACCTGTTGCAACCAAACACAGGTGAGCTACTGTATATGTCATAATTAAATGCAACAGTGTAGCCAATAGAAAGTGCCATATTGTTAACAATAATCATCCAAAAAATGTTGTATGCTGAATGTTGTAAGACAGTAAGAGAAAACTTTCTGAATGTAATTATATCATACAAACATGTCTGTGAGAAGCAAGTGCAAACTTATTAGGTAAATTAATAACTAAAGCACAGTATAAATCAGAATCATCAGGACTTCAAAGGAAGTCTGTCTTAAAGTGACGCACACATCCATGCAGACTTTCATAACATTATTCTACTGCCTTCCTATGTTCATTCAAAACCAATATGAGGTCTGAGGCAGCCAAACCAATATGGAATCTTCTGAAGTTACAGTTTATTAGTGCAAATTTGTGTTACTGTCCCTCTGCCTTTGCTAACTGCTAACTGGCATACAGTTTCTGAGGCTCTGCATGGCCAGTGTCACCTCAGCTACCGTAACACAAATGCAGATGCAGTATCAAATGTACCACACATAAAAGCACACATATACAAGATGCCACACATGCTGTAATTGATTCAGCACACTGATGCAATGGCTGTGAAACAGGCCCCATATTTGAAGGTGATTATACAGAATAATTTAAGGTACAATACTTGTAGGAAAATAAGTCAAGTGATGGTTGCGCACACATTTCCATGTTCAGAAATACCAGATAAAACTTTGTTGGCTTTTCATTTAAAACAGCCTCCAGTTCACTCGTTGCTGTGCACAGCTCTGCTCCTTCTGCCTTGAGAGGGGTGGCAGATTCAAGGAAGCGGAAAAAGCAAATGAGCAAAAGACGAAAAGGGCAAAATGGAAATGTGGTGTTTTCTCTTTTCATTTTTTCCCCTTTAAGCTCCTGTTGAGGGCCCAGCGCATTCATAAAGAATTTACCATCCGGCTATTTTTAGTCGGTGCAGTGAGAACTCCTACGCTGAGCAAATGTGTGAGAGAGTGATGGCGGAGAGTTGTGCTCAGTCAAGATGTAGTAGATTGTGGCTTCATGTGGAAACTGAAGTCATAAACTTTCACAGCCATATTAAACAGATGGGTGCAAAGCTCTAGCCATTACTTAAGGCTTGTTTGGTTATGTACAAATGTCAACAAAGCATCATATTTTGTATTTGCTGTTTTTAAACCTCTCTGCGTTGGTCTTGGTTCTGTGTTCTCGTTGGAAACTTCATGGACATTTTTATTGTATTTGACATAAATGGCTCCAAAATTGATTTCTTGGTCAAATATTTCAGCTGGATGTGCACGTCCATGGTATTTGCATAACAGGCTTGAAGTCCATTCATTCACAAATGCAGAAAAGTGTTGCATAAAGGAGAGTTTTAGCAACTGTGTGAGCTGTTGTGGGTGTACGCCCACATTGTGTAAGTGTGTGTATGCCGGACATAATATAAGAGAAAAAGAGTGTATTATTCATACAGCGAAGACCACCCATATCCTTTTCGTGGCATTGAGGAAATCCTCCCGGGTGTCTTGGCCCATTCAGTCCTCTGCTCCTGTTGTAGTGGGTGTCATTCATTACTGTCCATACACACATATACATATACACAGTGTCTGCTCCATTGGAGGAGTGAGGACACTGCTGGGTCAGCTCCCGAAGCATGTCTACGCAAACAACACACACAGACACACACTGCATAGGCACCATTGTACCTCAAAGACAAGAGGTTTCTTTGTCGAGGCTCAAGAGCAACCGATGTCAAGATGAGGATATGATGGCAGTCTCTGTGCTCTCTTGCCCACACAGCAAGAACATCTCTACCCTGGCTCACGTTCATATAGACACAATGAGGGGAATAAAGAATATGAAATGAACAGTTACTAACAGTCTTGCATTTGCTACTTCCTTCTTGGTGATGGTAGTGCTATCTGTATTGGTATGGTCTCAATGGCATTTCTGCAGCGTCTTTCCAAGGACTGCTTCTTAATCATTCTGTATTTCCAGTGCTGCAGTGTCTTCTTGCTTGTATTTTCTTTTGATGAAGACTCCTTAAGCAGCATTTTCCTTTGTTTGGCCACAGTGGCTGTTGCTGCTCATGTATCTTCCTGTATTTTTTCCAAACAAACTTGGGCTGCTGGAAACATAAATTGCTTTGCTTCCTGTGTACTACAAATAATTCTTTCCAAGGAAACATTGACCAGAAACTGGGTGTGTAGATAGACTGAGTCTCTGTTACACTATAGTTTTGTTTTTTTTGTTTTTTAGTACTGTACTGTATTGGAATTGTCATTTAATGTGACATTAAACATGTCTGATAAATGTATCAAAGTCATTCTTAATAATGCTTGGTAAACTAAACATGTACCAGATGGTATTGTCTCTGTGTAACCTTTTCTGTCCTTCTGCTCTCTGTTCCAGATCATGCCCCCTAGATAGCAGCCTCATCCTCCTCTCCACTCCCCCTCCCTGGCCTTGGCCCCTTCCTCTACCTTCCTGGTCCAGCGCCACCACTGCCACCTGTGTCACCACAGCAATCATGCCCCCCAGGAAGAGGACGCGGCCGGGCCTGGGCTTCCTGTGCTGCTTCGGCAGCAGTGAGCCCCCAGAGATCAACTTGAAGGATAGTGTGCCCCTGCAGCTGCTAGAGTTCAGCGCCCCCATGCCGCCCGCTGAGGAGCTGCATGCGCGTTTCTCCGAACTGGTGGTGAGTAAACATGGAGCAATCTTAATTTAAAAAAATTTTTTTTGGGGGGTAGGGCTTTTTGCCTTTATTAGATAGGACAGTGAAGAGAGACAGGAAATGCAGGGAAAGAGAGTAGGGGAGTGACATGCAGCAAAGGTCCAACTGGATCGGGAGTCAAGCCAGGGACTCACTACTCAGGGCACTAGGGCCCATGTGGTATATTCCCTAACCATTCAGCTATCGCCCCACATGGAGCAATGTTAATATATAGTTGAGCAATCTGGTTCTAGACTTGGGCTTAACTCTTAACAAGAAAACATATTGAAATTTGATTTGTGGTAACAGACTGTCTTGTTAATTTTGAGATATGGACTCATAAAACCTTCAGTTGTTTCAGTAGTGGAGCAGAATCATGCTAAGTGGCATTTTGTTCACTGAATGTTACGCCAATAAGAACCAAGTGGTCAGACCTTAAGCATGTTTCCCATGTGAGCTGACTGCCTGCTAGCAGTTGCAGTATAGCTACTTTGTCAATCCACTGGGAAAATGTTTGCAAAATAGTTATTTCTATAAGACTGGAACTTATAGCAACACTTTCACAGGATGTTGAACACAAATAGAAAAACTAGCTAGATTATCTTTGTATCTACCTCTTATCATCTACTGAAATTTTAGTGAGTCTGTTCAACTTGAATGTAATGCAGTTCTGTGCTGTTGTGAATTTTGCATTAAGGAAAAAATACTAAAATTAGTCACCAAACTGAAATTCTGCTCATTAAAGTGAAAACACTAGAAAAATATATGAAGTTGGCTCGAAACAGTGTTTTGGTACTATATAAATCCTGGAATTTTCTTTTCCCCCAGTGCTGAGCAGCCCAATTCTTCTGTATTTGGTGTTGCTCATTGTCTCGACCAAATAGGATTAGGGACAGGAATTTGAAGGGATTGGGTCGTGTGGAAAGCGTCTTGATGGTTGGATGAGGCCATGCCCCAACCCCACCACTAGCACTCCATTCAACAAATCCAGAAGCCCATCTTTCCCAATACATGCAGCCCACCCATTTTCTACAGTTCCCATCTCGTGCACAGATCGCGCTTGTTAGCAAAGGTTGTTGGTCTGTACCAGTGCCAAACTGGCATGGCTGTGTTGGCATGTGCCCATGGTGCAGAGAGGGATCAGGGCACAGCTGTCAGAAAGGAGAAGTCTGCTGTGGGTTTCAGCTGCCATGCAAGCTGGTTCTGGCTTTGCTGGAAGAACAGGGCTTTGCTGTTTCTGTCTCTCTGTTTGCTCAGTTCCTGTCTCTTGGTCTGTTTCGGTCCTGTCTGTCTCCATCTCTGCGTTTCTATCGTCTCCCTCAACCTCAGATTTCCTGCTTCTCTCTGTCTCTGTCTGCTTCTCTCAACAATGTGTTCAGCAGCATTGCTACAGGACTGCTTCTGGCGCTGATGAGTCTTAGTCTTGGGGAATGCTAAACTTTGCTGCCTGCAGGATATATCACTCCTCCAACTGTCAAAATCAATTCTAGAAATTAAGTGAAATTCCATTTGTGATAGGAAATTATTCACTGTTATCAAGGCAGATGTTTTCCCAGTGGGAAACCTTCCCCCTTTTTCCAGCTAATTGACCTGATTTGACCCTAAATTTGCTGTTTAGGCTCCTCAATAATCACTGGAAATGCACAAGCCATTAAACCTCATATTTATTGGCTTGATTAGAGAAAATTAAAAGTTAGGATTGTAGCAATCAAATATTGATTGCTTCAATCAGTGTTCCTAGACCGGAATGACATAATGCCCTTTTAGCTGTGTAATAACTATAGCTTAGTTCTGAAGGACCAGCAGGTTGCTACTTGACACACTTGATGCCCCATGCTGTCTGAAACGAGCTTCCATGAATTGGGTTGTGACATGAAGAAAACTTTTAGAAAAATAAACAAAGACATGTATTGCTGGGATAAAACAGAAACATGCTTGTCATATGGCAGTGCTTAGCCAAATTACAGCAGTCCTCATGGTTGAGAGGACTGAATGACCCACAGCTTATTTTGGGGTAAATATCTGAGCCTACAATGAAACTGACACAGATGCATGAGCTGAGGAAAAAGAGGAGCAGAGGGATTCTTCCCTGATTTCAAAACCTCTTGACTTGCAGCTTTTCGACCCTGGAGAGAAAGAGGATTTGGCATTTTCTCGTTGGATCCGGGCCCTTCCACATGTTGTGAATAGATTATTCTTAAGATGGTCGTTGGACGACTGCATCTGATGGTGTCGTTCACAAGCTTAGATATTTTGTCTTTGGGGTAATGTCTGTGTTGGACTCTGGTTCATCTGGTCTCTGCTCTACAGCAGAATTTCAGCACTGAATGCAAATCTCATACTAGAAAGTTTGAAAAGGAAAAAATGATGTTCCAGTTAGATGATCACTCAACCTGTGACAGTTTGATTCATGTCTGCTTTGATTGGATGACCAGTGCACAAACTGCTTCTACCTAACGATGGTCATCTGGCCAAGCCATTGGTCCTCCACATCTGTTTTACTGATGCTGCAGCCGACATGCTGACACATTTGACCAGTCGTCCAAAAATCTGACTAGACCTCGAGCAGTCGCTTAGTCTGGACATACTGCTTGTAACACAAGCAGAGAGTCGATGTAGGGAGGCAAGGACCTGTGCCACAGGGGAGGAAATAAAGAAAAATAAGAAATAACATAACATAGTGAGTTTCCATGGAAACGGGAGACAAGGATTATTGTTATGAAAGCCTTTCCTGAGGAGGAGAATGAGACTCAATGGAGCCTCTGGTGTGGGAGCGACAGATCTGGGCCAAACGGAGGAGTAAACCACCTCCACGTGTCTTCACGTCTGTAATGGGGTCTTCCACTGTGTCTAGAGACTGCACAGAGCACACTCAGCTTACACTGTTAGTGGAGGAAAAGACTTAGAGCTGCCTTGTCTGAGGAATATTATATGAAAAATTGTTTGCCACAAAATCCATAGCTGTAACTTGTCTGATATGCTGTGGCTGTTGTCTGGAATACTAAATGGAATATGTGATATGATGTGTCTATCCCTTTTTTGGAAGATCACCTAGTTTGGATGATATAGGTAGAATACAAAAAACAGACACATTATTATATCAAGGTACAACTGCAAGTTATGGTGCCTCAGAGCCACAGTCTCCACACCTGTTGTCAATTTGTTGGATGAGTTCTTGAATGTATAACCTTTAAGCAACCTCTACTAACTCTGCTACTTTGTGCAAAACACAGGAGTATTTAATAAGTAATGTAGTAATGCAAAAGAGATGACTTATTGTCCTTGGTGTGTAGCTCACAAAACTAGAATAGAATAAGCATGTGTGGGATCCATCCTTGGTTCCCATGTGTAAACACTGCCAAATTTGCAACACTTCATCCTAGAGAAAGTCTGAAGAATAAACCTGGTTCCAAGTCTGCCATAACCCTATATGAAAGCCTCATGTGCCTGATAATGAATGTTACAAACCCATGGAAATGAACCTGGAAGCAATCGCCGCTGATTTGGACACAAACAAACACCACATCAGAGGGGCTAATGGATCGCATCAGTTAAACTACACATTTGCATCTGGCTGCAGAATTTCCTGATAGCAAATGTACTGTAGTTCTGGGTTCTGTTTTTTGGATCCGGGTGCAACAGTTTCTTTCCACCAATTCTTCAAGTCTCGCACGCATACTTGATATATAGGCCATGTGTGAAGTTTGGCAGTTTGTTTTAAGAACAGTGAGCTTTATTTTGTTTATTAATGCAGTTCCTTGCTAATAGCATTTCATCAACAAATGTGGAGCTGCTCTCATATTTAGGTATTTGAAAATAGGTTCTGCCCAGTCACTTGAGTATTTGTGTACATTTCTCACTGGTGGCGGTTTGGTAAACTAAATGCAATTCTTTTTTTTCTTCAAAGAGAAACCAAAGTGTGAGGTTGTTTGGGGACAACTAGACAGGCATTTACAAGTTTCAACTGATAGCAATAAACACATTGCGTTTACTGTGGAAAGATCGGCATATGGCCACAATGTGTTGACACATTTGCAAGATTCTGAACCCAACTACACAGTGCCACTGAACCAACACAGTCAAACATTTTAAAAAGAGAGAAAAGTAAACACAAAAAGACAAAAGTGCCAAAGATTTAGAGGCACTCAAGGGGTGGAGAATGTGCTGTGAAATAGAACTGAATGCAGTGGCTCAGTTTAGACTTCAGTTGTCAGGAAAGAAAGCTGCCAAGCCTGACTCAGCATCTGCATGGCATTATTTGTTTGCATGCAGCACAGGTAGCAAATGAATCCTCTCGTCAGTGTTTCTCCAGTTACTAAAAGGGAAAATCCGGTCTTTCACCCATCTGCAGCAAGTTGAGATGAGAGAGGATATAATGTACAGCATATTTAGCCAAATTGGCGCAACAGAATCAGGTCTACTAGGCCAACATCTGGCAAGTACAGCACTGGCAGACATCAGATTAGTGTGTGTGTTCTCTTTGCCTTCCTCTCTGCCCTCTTTTTCTATCTGCTTTATTTGTCTCTTTCCCTATGTGGGAGCCTCATTCTTTCTTTCTCTGTCTCGTAATTTGGGACAGTTTTAATCCAACCACTCTGGGCGGTGGTCCAGCTGTCCAGTGTCAGGCACTGCATCTGTGCGTCACAACCTTTAATGGCGTCCACTCCATATAACTCCCAATCACTGTAGTAGCATGTAAATTATGTTCTCAAAGCATTGAAGGTAAAATTATCCTTTCTCATTTGAAACCTCAAATGTTTCCAGGAAAACCGGACTCTTTAAAACATAAATTGTGTCCTAATGTTCCCTCCACTGTGACTTTTGAGCCGGACGCAAATCAAAAATGTGTTGTGTAACAGGAGGGAATGGAAATGTTCTCCACCCTCTGAGCCATTGGGAGTGAGTTTCCTCCAGTGTACACCCTGGGATGCACCCTCTTTCCTTTCTTTTTTCCTCTCTCCAGCCCTTGCATTTGTCTGGCTTCCCATTTCTAATGCTCTCTTCCTACCTCTGTTGTAAAGCCAGTTCTTTCTGCCCTGAGCCAAACTTATCGTGGAACTGGTCAAGCCTTATTTGGACGAGGCAGTGGGCTAGCAACGGCTACTGACTGACTCATCAAAGAGAGGATACTATGACTCATCTGAATGTTGCAAAGTGGTGTGAGCCCAGTGACTGTTTGTACGTGGATGTAAAGCGGCTAAATCCATTCTCACCATATCTTAAGAAGTTGGAGTCTTGGACCTTTTTTTGGTTGTGGTAAATGACTCAGAGACAGCCTTTGCCTTGTGAAAAAATCTCCAGGAATAGCTGTGAGGTTGGACCTGGTGCAACAGGCACAGACACACACACACACACTCTCGTAGAGAAACTCACTAAATCTCATTTGGGTCAATAATGGCAGCTACAGCTTCCTGTGAGTCCCCTGGAGGCCTCATATGACTTCCTGCCATCTTGCCTGTCTTTCCTCTGCCTTCCTGCTGTGTCCAGAGACTGCTGCAGGATACATACACAGTGTATGTCTGCATGTTTGTGTCAATGCTACAGACTGACCCTCTCAGCTAGTACTGTACACTTCACATGTGGTAAAGACATTCATATTCAATGTGGAAATACCACTTCATGGACACACATGCACGCGAAAGGGTGTCATTCCTGGATCGCACACATTTCCCATCGAGGTGGAAAAATCTGTGACCACGTTCTTGTTCTCTTCACTCAATCACACTTACTCACTCACTGACCCCTTGTCTTCCTGTCAGCTTTGATTGCCCTCTTTATTTCAACACACACAGACACTTGCATATACACTGATTAGCAACATAACTGAAACCACTAACAGATGAAGTGAATAAAATTGATCATCTTGTTACAATGCAGTGTTCTGCTGGGAAACTTTGGTTTCTGGCATTCATTCCCTCACTGGTCAGAACTGTTTTGTCAGTATGAGATGAATGCCAGGACCCAAGGTCTCCCAGCAGAACATTGCATTGTAACAAGATATCATGCACTTCATCTCTCAGTGGTTTTAATGCTGTGGCTGATCAGTGTATGCAGAAACCACTGTCCTTACACTTCTTCACCTGTCCACTCTGATTTGTAACTTCTGCCCCAAAACTATCCTCCCTCTCGTTTTTGTGCCAAAATGTGACCAAATTGTGACCATTTATAATCGTTATCATGACAACAAAGGTCTGATAGACTATGCCTACCACTTCGATATGCTCCTTTAGGCTGCATGCCTCCACTCCTTTCCCCATCCACTTAACCAGCCACCCCCTGGCGTAGATGTGAATCTAAACAGCAGTAGCAGATATTTTGATTTTCCCACATTGTTCTGACTTCACTCCCATGCTTCATTGTAACTCAACCCTCTCCCTATCCTTACACTCTTTCCATGGTGTGAATGCATAATATTCTAAATCTCCACAGACATGTTGTGTCATCTGCCATCTGTTCTGTCATGCAAATTTATTTATGTGGCTGTTATAAGCTATGATTGGTAGCAATGTGCTAAGATGTCTTCATCATCATAATCCCTCGGGATACACAGGCACCCTCAATCATACCTACTTTCACTTAAAAGATCTTAGGTCAGAGATAAATGTTGGCATTTAAAGTTGAATAATTTTCAGAAACACACATTCTTCTGTGCCCAAGAGGCGATAAGAAGGTTGATATCAACTTGCTTGTGCAGTAATAATGACAGATAAAGTGTAGTCTAGTCAGAAGTCAATGGAAGGACTCATGGCCAAACTGAGGCAAAATATAATGGTTGAAAGTGTTCAGAAAATTGAGTGAAATTATTGTACTTTAATGAACTCATGAATCTTCTTAATAAACTGTGAAAGTAGAAATAAGGGCAAACAGAAATGACTGGAGGGAAGCAAATGGTCATTAATTAGCCAATGCCTTACAGTTGGTAAATTAGAATATAAAACACAAACTGGACGGGGTGCCAAGTAGGCAGTTTAGCACAGGTAAGGCAATTGCAAAACCTGATTTGCTTTTGTCTGAACACACCTTTTACCTCACTGATTATCACCATGCTGCATGTTGCTTCTGGCTATGGCTAAAAAGCCACCCTTATTCTAAGCTAGACTGATGTCAGATATGTACTACTCCAGCTCTGCACTTAGTGCACAGACACAGGACTAACATACTCACTTGGAAGGAAATAAATTAAACACAATCTTATTCCCATGTGTTTAATTCTGCAGAAAAATGACAATAAATTCTACTTAACTCTTGGTACATTTCAGTGCATTGTGAAAGTCCAGTAAAATTACATTGGATACTGAATGGAAGAACTTTTAAATCTCTTTCAAATGTGTGTGTATCAGGTAAATTTGTAAATAGAAATTTGCTTTTACCCATGTCTGAGCACATTTGAGAAGCTCCACCGGCCCCAGAAACAGGGAAATTGAGTGACAGAGAAGCTGTCAGTCAATCTGGGTATGATATGACTGTTAAAGCTCAGTTAAGGACGCCCTTTTTCTAATTTGTAACATTATTTGACCAGCAGTTCTGGAGACAAATATAAAGAAAGTGGGTTCAGAGGCTTTAGGTATTTTTCCTCTCAAGCAGCAGGTACAATATTATTTTGGTTTATGTGAATTCCAACTGAGCGTGTTGGTGTAGGAGGACGGGGCACATATCAAGAGGGTTTACACACAAAAGTGGAAAGTGGTTTTGGCTTTGTTTTGTAAGACTGGGAGAGGGACTGGGATGGTGTTACCATGGTCATGAGGCGCAGGCCATGTGATGCTGATGTGGTATTTAAGGTGGAAGAAAATGGCTGGATATTGCATAACTGGAAAGTGAAAGTCCTCTGGCTGGTATGAGCAGAATATCTCCACCAGTCGATGTCCTCATCTCGACTTCATCTTTTTTTCCCATTTCTCTGACTCGAGGCAGACTTGGTACCTCCTCCTCT